>CM041777.1:204883501-205483501 GCA_023374045.1 Limonium bicolor | reverse complement strand
TTGGGTGTAAATTGTAATAAGAGCAAAAATGCTCCCTTCCTTTGTAAATTAAATGCTGGAACCCCCTTCTCCTCAGCCAGCCACGTTTTTAACCCCCTCCCTCCTATCTATAACTATTCTAATTAAAAGAGAAAAGCAAAAAGCAATAAAAAAAAGTACAACTTACTTTAATTTCCCTCTCTCCTCACTTCCCTCCTCTCACTCCTACCTTTCTTCTTCTTCTTCTTCACCGTATTCCTCCCCTCCTCTCTGCTGTGTTGGACGATTTTGAAGCCCTTCAATGGCTTCCCACCTTTCTCCTCTCGCCCAAGCTTCATCCATGCTCCAAATGAAAAACTAATCACTATTTTTCTTCCCCTCATCAAGCTCTACCATTCCCTCTTTTCAAAATCCCAAAATGGTGAAGTTCATCTCCATGGGTATATCCCATTTGAAGAGAAAACTACATATTCTTGAAGCTTGGAGTCCCCTCTTTCTTTCAAGGTAAGAAAAATCCAAAAATACTCATCTTTCCTCCATTTCCTAGCTTGACCGATTTTTCCCAGTTTTTGAACCTCCATTGTTGCCATGCTCCAGCCGGTTTTATCCTCAAAATAGGAGTTGGAGTCTTGCTAGGAGGATTGTCAAATGTTCCATGTGGAAATTGGAAGGTAAAGGCCCTAATTTTGTGCTTTAAAGCACCCTTCCTTGTTTTGGGTTAATTAAGGTCTCTAAGTAATGTTAATTAGTCCCATTCACCATTTGAATGTTGGTCTAAAGGTTTGGGCGATTTGATTTGCCCTTGGCCGATTTTGGAGCCAAGAGAAATGAGAGAGAGAAGAGGAGGAGAATTGGAAAAGAGAAGAGGAATTTATGAGCTCAAGGTAAGAAATCTACCCTAATGTGTATCCCTTATGTTTTAGAATTTGGGATGGGTTAAATTTAAATAATGAACCCAAAGTATGTGAGAGAATGTGTTAGATGGATAGGAGAGATAATTGTGAATTGTTATTTGAATTAAGGCCTTGGAGCCAAGTGGATTACATTGTGTTCATATTGTGTTTCTTGAGATTTTGGGAGTTATATTGTTGTTTGATGAGTGTGGTGAAGTAATTGTGTGCTGGTAGGACCCTTATATGGGTGTGGCTAGTTTAGGATTGTTGTAAGAGAATTGGTGAGAATTGATGAATTGTGGATATGTTAGGTTTATGGGGAAGTTATGGCGAAATTTCGGTAGAAAATAAGTGTTTTAAGATGACTTAGTGAATTGGAGAACCTAGGTGTTTGTAGTGTTGTTTAGAGTTTAGTGATAGCCTTGAAATGGCATTTGGAGAACTAGAGGGAAGGAGGTAAAAATCTGTAGCAAATAGGTATTGAAATGCATTGGAAAAACTAGGAAAAAGAGCTAGTGTGCAAGGCTTAAGAGATGAGAGTTGGACTTGGGTATTAGAAGTGCAAAGGTATGAGAATGATTGGGAATGGTCATGAGGTGATTTGGTAAGTTTGGTAGAAGGTAGACACTAGCAAGAAGAAGCTAGAAATGCACAAGTGTGCAAAATGGGGAAGTGGGAATGAAATTTTGTAGAAAATTGAGCAAGAATTGGAGTAAGGATTTAACCAAATATTTGGAGAGGTTTAGTACATGTTTTAAGGTGTTTAAACATGTAGGAAACATGTGGAAAGATTGTGGAATAAGTGGGAAAAGATTGGGGTGAATTTGGAGTTCAAAATGTGTAGAAAAACAGTTTTTAAAATGGGGTCTGTTGTGGACCACCCCTAGGGACCGCCCCTGTGGGGAGGTCCAGTCGAATTCTGCAGGACGGATTTGTTTCTGTCTCGGACCGCCCCTAGGGACCGCCCCTGTGGGGAGGTCCAGACCAGAGAGAAAAAAAATTGTTTTAAGGCTTCTAAACATGGGGGATTAAATGGTATTGGTTTTAGATGATGTTTAGGAGTTGTTTGGTGACTTATAAAGGTCCTAAGAAGTATAAACAAGTGTTGGAAGTGAGTGAGTAAGTTAAGGAATTAAGTACACTAAGTTAAACCGAAATAACGGGATAACGGGGTAAGTACGGGAGTAGCAATTATGTGCATACCGTAATGCCTTAATATTAATTGAACCATTTGACATGTAAATAGTGGTTCAAGAGTAAGACATGAGGAACAAGGGTGAACCGAGGGACGTGAGAACACCCGGTAAAGTATTTTCCCGCAGTGACAGGTATGGTTTTCTTGCAACCTTTGTCCTACCGGGTTACACCGGTTTGTATGTCAATGTGTCTTTCTATATGTTTGCCACCTTGCAAGATAAAGCATGAAATGAGCTTACAATAATTCATTAATGTGGCATAAATGATTCCGATACCGTTTAACCTTAATTATGTGTTAAACCGTAGCTAACCGACTCTAGGATCACATAAAGATCGGTATTCGGATTAAACGTCCCAACCTACGGGAACGTTCTAACTACGGCTATCCGTGCGTTAGTTGTATATTGTGGTTGTGTGTGTTGTGTGTTGCCTTTGTTTAATGTATCGTTGTTTAACGAATGTTGTTGTCTATGTTTTTCGAATGGGATGTTACCCCCCCCCCCCCTTGTGTGTGACTAACCAAGCTTGTAACACCAAAGGGTGTCATGATGTGATAAGTTCCATAAAGGAACTTCTAACTAATACGTATATATTATGGGGGGTGAGGAATCCGGTCGTTCTGGTCGCGCGTGTTGTTTGGGAGTTGAAGTATATATTTGGATTAACTCCCACTGTGTTATGTTATGGTTGTTTTTCCTTCTTGGATTACAATCACCCACCAGCTTAACCAAAGCTTACCTACCTTGATTATTATTCGAGGCTAGGGGGAATACTGTTATGTTAAGGTTGCTTTCCTTCCTTGGATTACAACCACCCACAAGCTTAACCAAGGCTTACCTACCTCACTATTATTTGGAGCTATGGGGAAATTGTGTATGGTGTGATCGGGCCTATATTACGGCTGACACATCTAAGTGAAGTAAATGTGTACGGTGTGCTCGAGCCTATATTTCCTCCGGCACATCCTAAGTAAAGTGTACGTTCTCTAAGAAGAACAGTATTAAGTTGTATACATGTTATTATGTAAAGTATGTTGTTATGTTGTGTATGTTGATCTCCGAAATCAACCCCGTACAAATATAAGAGGTAATTAAGTATAACCCGATTAAATGGGTATGTGTCGTCTAGCAAGGAATAGCTCCTTTAGGGTAGAACCCTCAAGGGTCAAAGAACACAATAATGTGATCTAACCAATGTGATGTGTTAATCTTATGTTTGTATCATGTTCATTGGATGTGTGATTTATAAGCATGATATGTGTGTGTAGTTTCATGCATGTTTTAAATATAATTAACCGCATGCTCAGACGACAAATAGTTGTGCGTGGCCCGGTAGTATGCGGGCTGCACGATTACCATGCCAGCAAAGGTGCTGACCCCCTCTGGGGGCCCCCATTACTTTTCAGGTACAATGAACCTGGCAGCCGTTCGAGAGTAGGTTGGGGTAACTGTTTATGTAGGGGTGGTTATTTAGTTTAGCGTGATATCGATAATGGAATGTATTAGACTCGGTATGGTTTGGTTTGTAATTGTATTTGTATTCAGAGTGTAACGGACTTGTAAATGTAAAGTGTAGTGCTCGGTAATCTTGTCCATCAGACCGGTACATTGTGTATGTATTAGCCTTGTTAGCCACGTGGGTGGCTAACGGCGTGTAACACCCAATGGAATAAGTTAGTTGTCGAGTTGTAATTCCGCTGCTAAACGTTGTTAAGTATGGTGTTTGCAGTTGGGGTGTTACAAAAAGTGGTATCAGAGCGAAGTATCGCTCTGATGACTGGAAATACCGAGCTTAGGAAGTACCGAGTTAGGAATTTAAGATTTGGGTTAAGGGATGAGTGATAGCGTGAGGAATACGCTAGTTAGGAATTACCAGTGTGCATTGTATACCTACAACATCCTTCCCGCCCTCCGCAACCCCCGTTTTATAGCTCGGGATAGAACGCCAGAGAGATGGAAAGTCCTCTCATATTCGGGAACAACCCGATCTGGCTGTTATGAATTATTCCTGTAAGAACCAAAACCTGTCATGCGGTAGATTCCAAGAACTGAGAATCCCAGAGACGGAACCTGTTTGAACACCTTTACCCGCACTTAATAGCTGAAGATTAAAAATCCTATCTACAAGAGACTGAAATTTCCGGTGACCTGGGTCGACATGCCTAGCAGTCAAGGAAACCCAGTGAACAAGGAAGAAAGTACTAACTGTGCACAGAAGCGAACAATGGAGAAGCAACAAACCCGAGACACATGTCTACGGGAACACAAATGTTAAATAATACCGACAATGGTATGGTAATCGACTAAGGAACTAGTCAAGGATGGAAGATTCCAAACCTACAACGCCAAAGAGGCTGTAATACCCGATTGTCACAGTTTAGACAACTGTGGGAGTATTAGTGAAACATACTTCAATAGGGCTACGAAGTAGTACCTGAACAAGAAAACCAAGTCTCTGTAACCACGGCAAATGCGTGGGGAGGAACATTAAGGAAGAACACAGAGTTAAGTGAATGGAGAGTCACCCTAGTTAACGACTACCATGTCAAGACCAATGAGAGTCGCTCAAATGTTCTATTATCAAAACTGTAAGGTCAAAGGAGGAGCCAACAAGGCTACCAAACACGGTAATGATAAAAGTAGTACCGAAACCAGTATGTGTTGAACCGACAACTAGCCAGCATGGCGCACTTGCCATGGCAAGTGCAGCTATAGCGAAGCTATTCGGGAAAATTTTAATGACTATGAAGTACTTAGTGGAGTACCGTATTGGTGAACGAAGTAGTTATAGAATCACGAATCCAAGAAGTTGGAGAGCGAAACCTGGAAGGGCTTAGTGGCCTAACCATTGTATGTGAAGATATACCAGTCAGTGAGAAGCTAGACTTGGTCAAAGCGTGAAGACATTTTAAATACCAGGAAGAATTTTCTCATAAACCCAGTTTTCTTCTCAACCCAGATTTATTTCAAACCGTTTTCACACCCAAATTTTCTTTCAACTCATATTCATTTCAAACCTTCTTTTAAGCCTAAATTTCTCTTAACTTCATATTTACTTTAAAACCAAAACCAGTAAACCTACACCGGCCTCGGCGCCACACAGTAGGTAAGTTATACCTAGTTCAACTTGAACAACCTTAGAACAATCCTACAACCCGAGGGAAGGAATCCAGTTCATACTCAATACAGACAGTGGGTAAATTTCCCTTAATTAAGTTCGGGAAGCACCAAGGGTGCATTATCATCGGACGATATAAAAGGAGTTGACAACAAAATACTTCATATAGGCGTGTGACGGACACAACGAGTATACGAAAATGAAATGTGGGACGACCGCACTCCGATAGGAGCTTACGGGCCTGACAGACTTACTTATAGGTTAGTCGGGTAAGTAGCAATGTATCAGTAGGGTACCCCACATATGCATACGAGTGGAGTCAGAAACACGGGAAGTAGTCGACTCCAAACTATGGTCAGCAGTAAAAGTTAAACAAGAGCAACGAACTGCCAAGAATGGTTGAAGTAAAGGAACCTAGTTAAGTTAACGAGACAAAAAGAATTAGTGAATCCATTTCAAGGAAATGTTTATGAGTCAAGAAGTGTGGAGCGCACTGACTAGTAAGTAAAGACATCACATATGTCTCAAGAATCCGGAGGAACAAAACATGATAGCTGGAATAAATACCAGTCTATACATAGTAAGGCCAATGCCTAATATGGATACGTTAATGTGCAACGAACGGGATGAAACTCCCGGAATGAGCACCTAGACTACCAGGGAAAATCGATCTTCACAAAAGAGGATAATAAACCCAGTTAAGAACGCAAAGCGATGTAGTTAACTAAACGTACCCACAAGTACAAGCCAGATGTAATGGCATAACCTCGTAACACGCAGGAGCTATCCTTGAAGGGTGTTTGGGTCAACTGAAGTTGATCGGAATATTGTGATAGAAACACAAGAGTTGAAACTAATACTCAGTTTAAATATAAGTTGTCAGGAGGTAAACGGACATTTTTAAGGGGCATCCCATATAAGGGAGCCCAATACAACCTCCAAACCATGTGATGGTGTACGGAGAAGTAAAATTCGTGTGAACAGCCTATAATGAGCAGAGCTCGAGGCAATGAGGCTTATAAGCCACAGACCAAATGTATTATGCAAATCTAATTGATTACGAAAGTTTATGTTGAACAAGCAAATAGAGCGGAGAACGAACCACTGCTTTAAGAGTGGGGATACCTCTCGATATCGTGAAACCGCGGGAGCTGTAGTTATGCACAACAGGACCATAATACAAATGAATGAAGAACCATGATACAAATGATGAAAGTACATGTGCGGAAGCTAATATGATAGTGGGTGCCATGTAAGTTAGTGTTTTACGAGAAGTAAGAACATGGTGCGCAGCAAGGGACCAATACATATCAATAAATCACACAATAACATGGAGTTATGAATAAAGATGGTAGATAGACCGGACAACAAGGAAACAATGTTCATTCCTATTGCAATCGCATAAGAGACTTACTGCCAAGGGTTTACGCCTCTGCACTCTGTATGACTGAGTGTTTTGGTATTGCACATGCGCAGTGATGATCGAGTGGGATAGCTAGGATTTTGGGGAAATGTTAATTGTGGTAGAAGTAGAAAGAGACTTATGATGCTATAAGCACCGAGGCATAGGAAATGCAAGGTCGTACCAATGAAAGAATACTTGTACAGAACCAAATGTGGAGGCATGATTAGCAATAAGTGACTACAGTAACACGGAATACCTAATACCGGTATGAATATACCTCAAGTGTTGGAAATAACCGAGGGAGCACTACATATTAGGTAGTAGCTCGACCTCAAACCGACAGTAAGTCGGAAGAAGCAAAGTGAATAGTCATGAAATACATAGCAGTATACATAGTAAATTGTCAGAGATGTGGATGGAAAGTTTAATAACTCACCGAATTCACACACAGTAAGTGATGCCACGCGTCGGTTGAGAAACGGGTTATTACCAGGATAAAGATGATGAATGAGAGATGTACAATACTTTAAGAATAACGAGTAGGGCAACTAACCTCCAAAGTTATCAAAGTCACGCAGCATAACTAGCCAATGATTCAGCTACTGAATGCATAGTGAATATGAGTGAATGGCTAATTATTAACGTCTAGAAGCCTCACAGGCCAGAACCGAAATCGGTTATGAGTTAAATAAACTCCAATGAGAATTCTTGGTTTAGGAACTAAACCGCCAATATGGTTAAGATCCTCTAACCAGAACGCATTGTATAACACAACGCGTGGAATTAAAACACTTTAAACCATGTTAAGAAATAACATATGGTAGATTACGCGGGCGTAATCCCCTTTAAGGGGGGTAGAGCGCAAAAACGCTTAGTGAATGTTTACGTACAAGTGTACGTGAACGATGTTGTGCATAACACAAATAATTTGTATGATGTGGTGTATATATAAAATACTTTGTTCGACGATTGGTGTTATGGTACATGAACATACGTATTCATTCATGGTTTATTGTGGTATTGCGCACAGAAGATGCGAAATACCATCGTTATAGTGGTGTGTGAATACAAGTGTATGGGAGTAGAGAAACTCCCGGAACTAAAACCCGATAGCGTATGTTTATTTGAGACAAATATAATGATGTGTATCGTGATTTTGATAAATATATATATATAGTATTGTGTATCGTGATGGTGATAAAAATATATTATACATATACATGGTATTGTGAGGTATAAATCGGTAGGTAACCGATGAAGAACTTAGTGAGAATAGGATCCCCTAGGTGAGTTGACTAGAGGCAAATTGAGGATAATTGATGGACAGAGTTCCATCCTTTGGAGACGTATGGTTTTGTGATTATGACTAGAAAGATTAAAAAGATAGGAAATGGTAAATGTTTGAATAAGTTGTTGGTTGAAATTGAAGTGGGAGGTGGAACTTGGTTTGCATGCGATCAAGGGAAGCCGAACACAAATTGGGGTGGAAGGATAGTTCAACTCTGATGCTGATCACATTAGGGTTAGATGACTCTTGAAGCTCCCTATAAGTGGTCACAAATAATCACCTTAAGAATAAGATGCAGTTGACAAAAGTTGGACTTGGAGTTGTATTGCGATTTCAAAAAGAATTTTAAATTGGTGTTTTCAAACTTTTAATTGGTACCTTCAAGTCTTCAATAAATATTTCCAAAATTCTTAAATGGTATTTTCAAAGGAAGGATTTCTTTTACTTGACCTCGTAGAGGATTTTCAATTAGTATCCTTCCAATAAAGGATTTGTTCTATTTAACCCCATAAAGAATATTTTCGTATTACTTGCTCACGAGCTGAGGACGTATGAGCCTTGTCTTTGGACCGGTGACATGAGAAGTATATTTTTAAAAATGTATGTTTGTTTTGATCTCCCAAAGGAACGGGGACCAGAAGGTGTCCATCGCGACTGGGTTCTGCGGGATCACAGTGTATATGTACTCGACATGGGACTTGAGCCCGTGAAGAGATGGAAAAGGTATTTCTGTTTGTTATACATGCTAATACATGTTGTGTGATATGTGTGGTAGATGTTATCCAGGCCTATGAGCCTGAAAGTGATATGCTATCCAAACCTTAAAGTCTGAATGTTGTTATGTTACCCCGGACCGTTGAGTCCGAGGTTATTATGTAAGCGTGTCATGTATGGATGTGGATATGTTACCCGGACCGTTAAGTACGAGGTTGTTATGTAAAGTGTGCTTTAGTATGGAAGTTGTATCTTGCAAATAATCCTAGTGTTCTAATTAAAAGGATATGAGGGAAATTGTGAACTTCGAGGACGAAGTTCTTTTAAGGGGGGTAGATTGAAATACCCCAAACTTTAATATGTTAATTAATTATGTAATTATTTTCTAAGGCTAATTAAGTCCTTAAGATCATTGGTGAAGAAATAAAAACCAAAAAGAAAAGAAAATGCGTAAAAGTCACAAAACGTGAAAACGCGTATTTAATTATTTTAGGAGATATATAACCTTCACTAGGGTTATAAATATATTTTTATACCCTAATTACACACTAAGAACATGTGGGAAAAAATCTGGAAGAAAATGGATCCAAATAATGCGTTAAAACGCTAACGGAGTCTTAAAGCGCGTTTTTCGAGAAAACTCGAAAACGTGACTTTAAACAGTCAAATGACCCTGTAAAAATTATAGTTGATCATATAACTATAAATAAACATTAATGGGAGCCAAAGAGCCATTAAAATTAATTAACGAGAAAAATCTGGAAAACGGGTTCGGATTAGTGAATAGTGTAAAAACCGGGAACATTTGGGTGTAAATTGTAATAAGAGCAAAAATGCTCCCTTCCTTTGTAAATTAAATGCTGGCCCCCCTTCTCCTCAGCCAGACACATTTTTAACCCCCTCCCTCCTATCTATAACTATTCTAATTAAAAGAGAAAAGCAAAAGCAAAAAAAAAAAAAAGTACAACTTACTTAATTATCCCTTTTCTTCTCCTCACTTCCCTCCCTCTCCCTCCTACCTTTATTCTTATTCTTCACCATATCTCCTCCCTCATCTCTGCTGTGTTGGACGATTTTGAAGCCCTTCAATGGCTTTCCCACCTTTCTCCTCTTGCCCAAGCTTCATCCATGCTCCAAATAAAAAACTAATCACATGTTCTTCTTCCTCTCATCAAGCTCTACTATTCCCTCTTTTCAAAATCCCAAAGGGTGAAGTTCATCTCCATGGGTATATCCCATTTGAAGAGAAAACTACATATTCTTGAAGCTTGGAGTCCCCTCTTTCTTTCAAGGTAAGAAAAATCCAAAAATCATCTTCATCTTTCCTCCATTTCCTAGCTTGGCCGATTTTCCCAGTTTTTGAACCTCCATTGTTGCCATGCTCCAGCCGGTTTTATCCTCAAAATAGGAGTTGGAGTCTTGCTAGGAGGATTGCCAAATGTTCCATGTGGAAATTGGAAGGTAAAGGCCCTAATTTTGTGCTTTAATGCACCCATCCTTGTTTTGGGTTAATTAAGGTCTCTAAGTAATGTTAATTAGCCCCATTCACCATTTGAATGTTGGTCTAAAGGTTTGGGCGATTTGATTTGCCCTTGGCCAATTTTGGAGCCAAGAGAAATGAGAGAGATAAGAGGAGGAGAATTGGAAAAGAGAAGAGGAATTTATGAGCTCAAGGTAAGAAATCTACCCTAATGTGTATCCCTTATGTTTTAGAATTCGGGATGGGTTAAATTTAAATAATGACCCAAAGTATGTGAGAGATGTGTTAGATGGCTAGGAGAGATAATTGTGAATTGTTATTTGAATTAAGGCCTTGGAGCCAAGTGGATTACATTGTGTTCATATTGTGTTTCTTGAGATTTTGGGAGTTGTATTGTTGTTGATGAGTGTGGTGAAGTAATTGTGTGCTGGTAGGACCCTTATATGGGTGTGGCTAGTTTAGGATTGTTGTAAGAGAATTGGTGAGAATTGATGAATTGGGGATATGTTAGGTTTATGGGGAAGTTATGGCGAATTTTGGTAGAAAATAAGTGTTTTTAAGATTACTTAGTGAATTGGAGAACCTAGGTGTTTGTAGTTTTGTTTAGAGTTTAGTGATAGCCTTGAAATGGCATTTGGAGAACTAGAGGGAAGGAGGTAAAAATCTGTAGCAAATAGGTATTGAAATGCATTGGAAAAACTAGGAAAAAGAGCTAGTGTGCATGGCTTAAGAGATGAGAGTTGGACTTGGGTATTAGAAGTGCAAAGGTATGAGAATGATTGGGAATGGTCATGAGGTGATTTGGTAAGTTGGTAGGAGATAGACACTAGCAAGAAGAAGCTAGAAATGCATAAGTGTGCAAAATGGGGAAGTGGGAATGAAATTTTGTAGAAAATTGAGCAAGAATTGGAGTAAGGATTTAACCAAATATTTGGAGAGGTTTAGTACATGTTTTAAGGTGTTTAAACATGTAGGAAACATGTGGAAAGATTGTGGAATAAGTGGGAAAGATTGGGGTGAATTTGGAGTTCAAAATGTGTAGAAAAACAGTTTTTTAAAATGGGGCCTGTTGTGGACCGCCCCTGTGGGGAGGTCCAGTCGAATTCTGCAGGACGGATTTGTTTCTGTCTCGGACCGCCCCTAGGGACCGCCCCTGTGGGGAGGTCCAGACCAGAGAGAAAAAAAATTGTTTTAAGGCTTCTAAACATGGGGATTGAATGGTATTGGTTTTAGATGATGTTTAGGAGTTGTTTGGTGACTTATAAAGGTCCTAAGAAGTATAAACAAGTGTTGGAAGTGAGTGAGTAAGTTAAGGAATTAAGTACACTAAGTTAAACCGAAAAAACGGGATAACGGGGTAAGTACGGGAGTAGAAATTATGTGCATACCGTAATGCCTAATTAATTGAACCATTTGACATGTAAATAGTGGTTCAAGAGTAAGACATAAGAACAAGGGTGAACCGAGGGACGTGAGAACACCCGGTAAAGTATTTTCCCGCGGTGACAGGTATGGTTTTCTTGCAACCTGTGTCCTACCGGGTTACACCGGCTTGTATGCCAATGAGTCTTTCTGTATGTTTGCCACCTTGCAAGATAAAGTATGAAATGAGTTTACAGTAATCATTAATGTGGCGTAAATAATTCTGATACCGTTTAACCTTAATTATGTGTTAACCGTAGCTAACCGACTCTAGGATCACATAAGGATCGGTATTCGGATTAACGTCCCAACCTACGGGAACGTTCTAACTACGGCTATCCGTGCATTAGTGTATATTGTGGTTGTGTGTGTTGTGTGTTGCCTTTGTTTAATGTATCGTTGTTTAACGAATGTTGTTTTCTATGTTTGTCGAATGGGATGTTACCCCCCTTGTGTGTGACTAACCAAGCTTGTAACACCAAAGGGTGTCATGATGTAATAAGTTCCATAAAGGAACTTCTAACTAATATGTATATATTATGGGGGGTGAGGAATCCGGTCGTTCCGGTCGCGCGCGTTGTTTGGGAGTTGAAGTAATATTTGGATTAACTCCCACTCTGTTATGTTATGGTTGTTTTTCCTTCTTGGATTACAATCACCCACCAGCTTAACCAAAGCTTACCTACCTTGATTATTATTCGGGGCTAGGGGGAATACTGTTATGTTAAGGTTGCTTTCCTTCCTTGGATTACAACCACCCACAAGCTTAACCAAGGCTTACCTACCTACCTATTATTTGGAGCTAGGGGAAATTGTGTATGGTGTGATCGGGCCTATATTACGGCCGACACATCTAAGTGAAGTAAATGTGTACGGTGTGCTCGGGCCTATATTTCCTCCGGCACATCCTAAGTAAAGTGTACGTTCTCTAAGAAGAACGGTATTAAGTTGTATACATGTTATTATGTGAAGTATTTTGTTGTGCTGTGTACGTTGATCTCCGAAATCAACCCCGTACAAATATAAGAAGTAATTAAGTATAACAAGATTAAATGGGTATGTGTCGTCTAGCAAGGAATAGCTCCTTTAGGGTAGAACCCTCAAGGGTCAAAGAACACAATAATGTGATCTAACCAATGTGATGTGTTAATCTTATGTTTGTATCATGTTCATTGGATGTGTGATTTATAAGCATGATATGTGTGTATAGTTTCATGCATGTTTTAAATATAATTAACCGCTTGCTCAGACGACAAATAGTTGTGCGTAGCCCGGTAGTATGCGGGCTGCACGATTACCATGCCAGCAAAGGTGCTGATCCCCTCTGGGGGCCCCCCTTACTTTTCAGGTACAATGAAGCTGGCAGCCGTTCGAGAGTAGGACGGGGTAACTGTTTATGTAGGGATAGTTATTTAGTTAAGCGTGATATCGATAATGGAATGTATTAGACTCGGTACGGTTTGGTTTATAATTGTATTTGTATTCAGAGTGTAACGGGTTTGTAAATGTAAAGTGTAGTGCTCGGTAATCTTGTCCATCAGACCGGTACGTTGTGTATGTATTAGCCTTGTTAGCCACGTGGGTGGCTAACGGCGTGTAACACCCAATGGAATAAGTTAGTTGTCGAGTTGTAATTCCGCTGCTAAACGTTGTTAAGTATGGTGTTTGCAGTTGGGGTGTTACAAAATAATATAAGGAACATGGGGGTTCATACAATAAGATGCGGTGAATACATGGAGGATGATGAAATACCATTTAAAGTGAAAGTCTTAATTATACATTGTAAAGAAGTTGAACAAACAAATGAAACATGTAATTAAAAGATTATAATAGAGATTACCTAGACTTGTTGACTAGGAAACATTGACCGAGTCAACCCAAATTGACCAAGTCACCTAATTGACAATAGAGGGTCAAGTTGACCAACCCGTAACTTAAGGAAGAGTTTTTGAGATAAACAACTACGCAATAAATTAGAACTTATGACAATAAATTATATTGTTATGTATACAACGGGTATGAATGTAAGAACCTGACAAGGAATAACGACCTACACATAAGCGGGATATCCTAAGGTTTAAATGTCGTGAATATTGAACTAATACCACATGATATCTATATATATATATATTCATACGACACGAGTAAAAATACGAATCGAACGAACCCCGACTCCACTGTAAAACTCAAATAACTACGACAACCATTTAAGAGGTTAAGCACAGGATTAATAACGAGAGGGTTAGTAATTATTAGAATACCGACTTGATCGAACCACATGAATTAATACCTAGTGATATGTTCCAGAGATACACATTAGGGATACGAGCAGTACGAGCTTAGAGGAAAAGCATGACACGTCACGCTAGCATTGTTCAGCGGTGAATGGTATGTTATTGTATGTTTTGATTGTGCCTGAGGACTTCCTCGGGTTTGGATGTGTGAAATGTTTGCTAAGAAGATATGCATGCTTGAATGAATTTATGTTATATTTTTTATCTGTCGAATACGTGCGCCATTACTTGTACGCGTTAGTTATACGAATCGAGACAGATATCAAACATATACGAGTAGTGATAGAGGAACATCACTCAAGAAGAAATGAACTCGGGTACGAATTTACACTAGATGACTTCTAGGCATACATCAAAGACCTACAAGGTCCACATACACTCGAGAAATTAAACACTAGATAACCTAAGATTGAATCTTAGGCATTAGTCAAGAGAACTTAAACAATTCAGTGAGAGGTTGGCTATGGTGGAAGATTGAAGATGGTGAGGAATCCAGGACCGCCTGGTTGCGCATTGTGATCACAGAGGGGACGACTGACAACAGGTCCACTCAAGGAAACTCCAAGTATCGTATGGCTGCTTGGATGGAGGCACCGCCGCTGGTGTAAGGGCATTTGGGCCCAATAACATTATATCCTACAACTTTAAGTTGTGGATTTTCAACAAACAAACTTTGTTGGGCGGAGGCACCACTGCTGGTGTAAGGGCATTTGGGCTCAGAAATTGTAAACTGAGTAAGGGCATTTGGGCCAGGATTTGTAAGCTAAGTGAGAGTGTGGTGGTAAAGTGGAAAGATAAGAAGTGAAATGGAACAAGGAATAAGTTGAGAACTTGTATACCTCTGAAGAACAAACAACGACCCTAGAGGCCCTAACACGAGAACCAATATGACTATCTCTCGTTACGATACCTCATCATTTTCTATGCTGTTGAATGTTATATGCTGGTGTGGAATGGTATGAACTATGCGATTTGGATGAATTGTTGCTTGCTTTATTATTGCTTTTTACGTTGATATGTTGTAAAACGGAATAGCATGAAACCGGAACTGCATGTTAACAATTGGGCTAATTAATCTGAGTAGTTCAAAGGTCCAAGAGGTTCATATGAGAAGCATACCAGCCGTCGTGCTGAGCCTTTATGGCAACATATTACAGGTACCTGATTGAAGACCGTTGCACGAGAGCGGGCTTTGGGATAGTTAGACTTTGATAAACTGCACCCGAACTTTATGAATTTGGTTCAGTTAGACTACTTATCTCTTTTGGATTATTGTAAACCTTGGTTTGTAATTGTCTCTGTCATCACTACGGATTTGTAAGATTGTATTGTTAGTAACGCTTCATTACTCACATGGGTGAGTAATGGCGAGTAACACCCGTTTAATTTTATTATCGGTTTTTAGTTCCGCTGCAACTCGAACATTTTTTCTGTTAGGCGCGGTAGATTATCCGGATTTTAGAATAGGGGTGTTACAGTGGATTTTCATGAAAATTTCTCTCTCGTGGTTAAAATGACCACCATTCGTACTGTTGTTGTGGTTGCATCGAAACATAATTGGTTCATTAACCTGTTGGATGTCAACAATGCCTTAATCCATAGAGACCTTCATGAAGAATATATATATATATATATATGAAATTTCCCAAGGGCCTTGAGGTAGAAAACAAGGATTGGTTTGCCAATTGAGAAAGTCCTCTTTATGGTTTAAAACAAGATTCTCGAAAGTGGTACGCAAAACTTTCCACCGCCCTAAAAGGACTTGGTTTTGAGATTTCTCAAAATGATCACTCCTTTTTCAAGTGGAAGAATAACGATTCTTTAGTTTTTTCTTGGGGTCTACGTAAACGACATTATCTTATGTGGAAACAACAAGGACAAGATCAATCATGTCAAACAAACCCCTTCATTCTCATTTCAAGATCAAAGATCTCGGTATCCTTAAGTTTTTTCTTGGTATGAAGTTTGATTATACATCAAAAGGGGTGATCATTACTCAATGTAAGTTTGATACTAACTTAATCTAGGAGTATGAAGTTGACACGCGTGAACAGTTACAAGCCCACTTGAACCAAATCTCAAACTTCTATTAAAAGATGGGTAGCGAATTGGAAAGTTGAATTATCTAGTCAATACTTGACCGGCCTCAACTTTAGTATTCAGCTTCTTAGTCAATTCCTTCAAGAACCATACCAACATCACTGGGATATGGCTCTTCATGTCCTTCAATATGTCAAAGGAACCATTAGATATGGAATATTTCACACAACAAAGATTACATGACTCTTCTAGCATATTGTGATTCCGATTGGGCAGCATGTTCTATTTCAACGATCTATCAGTGGCTATTTCATTCTTCTTGGAGGATCCCCTATCTCGGGGAAATCCAAGAAACAAGCTTGTGTTTTCTCTTTCCTCAGTCGAAGCAGAATATAAAGCCATGAGAAGAGTAACCACCGAACTAGCATGGTTAAGTTGACTTCTAGCTACAATCGAAGTTCCTAACATCACTCGTATTCCCTTGAAATGTGATAATCGATCAGTTGTTTTCATTGCTAAGAATTCTGTTCTTCATGAACGAACCAAATATATCGAGATCGATGTACACTATGTTCATGAGTAGATTCAAGCTGGGTTCATCAATATAGCTCACATTCCAAATGACCAGCATAAGGCAGACATACTTACCAAAAATCTGCATGGGAAAATTATCGTGTGCAACTCAAATCAATGGGGATGACAGAACAAAACTAATCTTCAAGCCTTCAGAAATGTTCCATTTTCTTTGGCATGAGAGGGGGGGTGGTATGGATATTATCCCTTGTCATAATATTGATATTATTTAGGATATTATCCCTTGTCAGGATATTGACATTATCCTTGGTTAGGATATTATTTCAGGATATTGATATTATCCTTGGTCAGGATATTTTCCTTTTTAGTTTTTTTTTTAGTTTCTTCTTTTTGGTTAGGATATTATTTCAGGATATTGATATTATCCTTGGTCAGGATATCTTCATTTTTAGTTTTTTTTTGTTAGTTTCTTCCTTTCTGTTATTTTCCATATATATATAGGGGCTACTCTTGTAGTCGATACACACAACTTTTTCAACTTAAAAGATGGAAAACTTTTCACCTTTCGCTTCTCTGCTCCTCTTCTCCATTCTTGATGTTTCTCTTACACTTAACTAACATTTCAACATACTTCTTCGCTTCTCTGCTCCTCTTCTTCAATTCTTCTCATACGCTCAACTTATGTTCTCAACAATTTGACAAGGGGAAATAGTCCGAACTTGTTTGGTAACATGGATGTCATCCTAATTAGTTTGCAATATTACATACATAGGCTCATTCTTTTGCAGGCTTATGGAGTTGAATTTATCTCATTAACTTACTTTCTATCTCTATATGTTATATACTTCAATTGTCATATCAATTTTTTTACTTTTCTCTTACATACTTTTTTCTCTTATTTTTATAACTTCAACCGACAATTAACATCAGCTATTAGCTGCAACTTTACAAAAGAATGGTGTGTATGTGCTTAAGTCTACTAAACTTCATTACAACCACACTTAGGAGAAAGGGAATTCATTGCTAATTAGAACATGGAGTGCAATGAAAATGACTTTATACATTATTGTTTTATCATGCCTTCTTTATTTTTCTATATAGGCAAATAATTAGGGTGTGGGATCAGTTCCTAGGTCCGCCTCTTTCTTGTAATATAGTATGATTTTATCATAATTCCTTTCATTCTAACACAATTACACAACAAATCTAACAAATAATGATGAAATCTACCAAAAAAGTTCATCTCTTTAATAACCCTAGCTATTATTTATATTTGAAAAAACTTATTTGCAACTAGCCAAATGCACTTATTTTACACTATTTATTTTTTTTTTTGCGTCACCCACTTATATATCAGCCAACCATCAAATGATGAAGAACCAACTGCCATGGATAATCAAGTTGATACTTAGGTAAGTACCAATTCGCACTAAAAGTAGTGTTAGGCCATACGTAGATGGAGAAAAAAGGAGAAAAAACTTAGATATTCAATACAAGCTTCGAGTAATATGGTTGAAGTTGATGAACATCTCTAAGTTACCCCGTGTAACACAAATTTCATTGTACAAATTGAATAATATGTCGATCAATATGATTTACTTGTCATATATCAAATCCAAGAACATGTTGATGTACAAACTAAATATGTGATCATTATGAAGTAATAGTTGGTGACTAAACCCAAGAACAAGTTGAGGGAATCAAATGAATCGGTGAAGTAGATGAACCTGCTCACAAGGTTCAGGCCAGCATGTTGTACTTGTACCATCACGTGGTGCACAATGAGGTGTCTGTTGTTGATATGCTCAAAGGAGTCGACTTTGATAAACTTAAAGAAGTTAGTCAATGCTAATATTGATAACCAATTAACATTGTGTACTAAAGTATCCAGATTGGGGTGAAAATACCCTAGTTTGTATTAATTCTCTAGACAACATTTATAATGATCTGTTTTATATTTTGACTCAATGCTAATTATTTTATAAGTTTTATATATATATATATATATATATATATTAGACTTAATTTCATTACCATATAATTTTAGCTCATTTTATGTGTTTATGTCAAAGGAACTTATTACTCATTTTTATATTTTTACCAGGGGAAAGTTCACACCAAAAGCCTATAAGATATGTGAAAACCACTAATCTGGATACAAACTAGGATGGCACCATATAAACCCTAGATGATATCTGAATAACTATATGACAAATATTCTTCACCACTGCATACATAAGCAACGAAATAAGGAGAAACCAAGGCCTCAAGAGAGGCACTCATCATACAAATATACAAAATAACAAATTATTGTTTTCTAGTTTTTTTCGAAATATGCATCCAATGTGGCGACCAAAATCATTGTCATCACGACTATAGACAAATTGTGTCAAAAATGAATATTATGCATAGTGCCATCGACAATCCATAAGCATTACAATTAGAGCAAGTAATGAACACTGTAAAACCCTAACCCGAAAGAGGGTAGATAACTCGATGAATGACATACATCATTAAATAAATTATTAAGCATAAAACATCTAAAAGCCAAGCATGAGATCCATGAGGCAAATTAAGAATGCGGATCTTTGCTTCCACTAACTCAAAATTTGTGATGACAATGGTTGAGATGTGACATAGAGATGAACGAAGGCAAAAATCACAATCTTCCAACCTTATTGAACCCTTTGAACAAGATACATTACCAATTTAACTAAAGTTGAGTAGAAATTAGTAGTAATATTATTGTATAGACCAACAGAAATGAAGAAATTTAAAAAAAGAAGAAGAAAACAGAGAGAAAGGTGGAAGCCTCCCCTGCCTCCACCAGATTTAAAGAAGAATGTTCGTTCTTACGCACACATTCTTGTCACTAATAAAGAGGAATTTCTAACAATCATTTTGTCTCTCGCTAGAAAGATATTAACTTCTTTGTGGATGAACTTTATGAATTAATTAAGTGCACTATTAGTAATTTAGTCAGCATTAGTAATTTAGGGCAAGCAGACAACATTTTTCAAGTTTGACAGGAAGCAAATAGATAATGTTTTACAACAAGGAGGTCAATTGCAACTAGCAATAAAAGCTGGGAGCAATGTTTCGAAAAACAGCATATACAAAATACTTCCTTGATCTATGAAATATGTACATTAACCAATTTGGTAAACAACCTTTTAATTAAAATTTAATTTATGAGCCAAAGGATTAACATTTTCTCATCATAACAACCCTGAAAACATCAATTACTGGGGTTAGCATCAACAAAAGAATGGACGACATTGCTCGTTAAAATGAGAAAGGGAGGAACAACTTCGAAGCATAATTGAGATTTACTATGCGCTGTTCCCAGGAGCCATCTCCGCATCTGATCACATTAACATAAGGGCCGTGAGATACCCAGTATTCGGCCATTCGTAACAAATAGGCTTGTAATAAAACAACTGCGGAAAGGGGAATCCCTTCTAGTACTTGTTTAAAAATCATTTTTCTTTATCAAAAATCTTTTCCTACTCTTCGATTCTCCTCATTTGCCCCTCTCTGCTGCTACAAATCCTTTCTACGAAGCATCACTACTTACAGTTGCCAGTCTCCGCCCACTGTGGGTATGTCAGCGCAAAGGTCCCTTTAATTCAGTCCCCATCTTCGTCGGGCTCATCTTTTCTTCTCGCGCACCCTGCAGATTCGGCTCGGGTCTGGTAATCATGTTTGTTACTATTTATTTTCTTTACCGGATTTAGGGTTTGATACGATCTTCATATATTCTCTCTACCGTTTGGTCTCTTTTCTTGTGGGCGGATCTGATTGTGTAGTTCGATACCTGGCTAATCTTCTTACTAAGCTCCCGTCGCTTAAATTTGATGCTCAGATATTATTGATTGTCCGAGGGTTCGAGAATTTCGAAGTTTTCTTCATCACAATGGCTTCAGCTGGCAACCCAAACAGTAGTAATCAGACCGCCCCTTTTGATGTGAACAATTTTTCAAGCCTTCAAATTTGCCGCCTCAAAACCCTAGCAATTTGGGGACTTCTGCTTTCCCCCCTTCTTCGTATGGGGCAACTCCTCCAAATCCATCTGCTTCTTACCCTCCTCCCGCCGGCCCGTACTCTTATCCTGCTCAACCTCCCTTCTACCAATCCCCTTACCCAGTACAAGATCAGCACTCTAATTTGCAACATCAGAGATCTCTTTCTTTTCCCACCCCTCCTCTTCATCCTACTCCTAATGCCCCGGCAAACGCCAATACAGATGGAGCTCGGCTGATGGCCCTGTTAAGTTCTCCGGCATCACACCAACCCGTGACCCCCCTACCTCCAATTCAACCTCCTCCGCCAGGGATCTTAGAGTTTTCAAGACCGTCTAGTGTACCGCTCTCCCCCTCTGTTACTCCCCAGCCCGTTCACACCATCAGTGCTGCACTATCCCAGCCTTCCCCAATGCGAATGCCCAGCAGTAAACTGCCAAAAGAAGGCATTTGGTTGGTGAGCATGCCCTGTATGATGTTGATGTCAGGTTGCCAGGAGAGGTGCAGCCACAGCTTGAGGTTACTCCCATCACAAAGTATGGATCAGACCCTGGTCTCATTCTTGGTCACCAGATTGCAGTGAACAAAACTTACATATGTTACGGGCTTAAGATGGGAAATATCCGGGTTCTGAATATAAATACTGCTCTGAGATCCTTGCTCCGAGGACACTCACAGGTTATTTTGCTCTTGATAAATCAAAGTTTCATAATGACTTGCACATATACAGTCATACTGCATGTTGAAGAGTCCAGTCAAGTTGCATGATCAATCTGTTTAACTTGGTCTTCTGCCATTTCCATTATTTCATATGCTTACTCAATACTATAGATTCTGGAAAAAATCTTGTTATACCATACACATGTTGGTTGTTCTCCTCATTATTTGAGCATAGACAGATATTTATTCCCTGTTTTGATTTCCCATGTGATTCATATACTGACAATAGCTTAGATGTTGGAGTAACTCACCATCTGACCTTCATGGTAGTATCTGCCAGCTATATTAGGCTATTCCTTTTCATTTAATTCTACGTAAGTTTTAGGTATCATGCAGAATTTGTGAGGGTAAAAGAAGAGAATTACTAAAGTGGCTGTTAGACACTAGTACAATGGGCGTTCATTGCCTTTTGCTGGGAAGGGGGAATAGTTGCATGATTATGTTGGAAGTTACTGGTGGTAATTGATAATTATGTGATAAGATACTGTATTTAATATCTTCTCTTATAGCCTCATAGTAGTTTAAGCTTATCTGAAATTGAAACTCTTAGATGATGTTTGGGTGAATAATATTGTTTTGTCCTGGATTATCAATATCCACTTTCTGCACTGTGCTATTGTTCTGGGGAGTTGTTTTAAAGTTCTTTAGAATGTATTAAGCTCTGTTCACCGTCATCTTTTTCACTCTTGCATGAAGTTGTAATTCTAGTTGGTTGTGATGTATCTGTATGAGCAGTTTTGTGCATGGCATGAATATTTTTTCTAACTTATTGGAGAGACTACTTCCAGTTAGTTGTCTCGCTGTTGTATCTAGGATATGAAATACTCATGCAAACCTATTATCATTCTATTGTAAAAAGTAGATGGCTCTAGAGGTAAGATGAACTGCATATATGAATATGTTGATCAATTGTGATGTTTTAATTTTTTTGGTACATCTAATTTGATCATCATGTGAAGGGAACACATGCCGAGTTCATGCTCAGGTTGCAGCAACATGCTATTTGATTTGTTATGTACATAGAAGGTGTGTATGGCTCTATTTACGTGCTCATCTATGCACCTCGGGCTGGAATGAGCTGCAACTGTAGAACTGTGCATGAGTGTCTTTGTATTAATGTGTCTATTGGTGCCTTTTATCTATATCTTTTCTGTAAGTCTCTCTTTCTTTCTTCAACAACTTGCGCTCATCTGGCCTTTATTGTTTCTAGAGGGTCACGGACATGGCTTTTTTTGCGGAAGATGTTCATATTCTTGCGAGGTATTATGCTTATTCATCAATTAAATGCGTCTGGAGATTGATGTTGCTGCATCTAATAGATTTTTTTGCAGTGGGAGCATAGAAGGTCGAATTTATGTGTGGAAGATCTCTGAAGGTTCTGATGAAGAAGATAAGCCACAGATTTCAGGAAATGTTGTTGTTGCGCTTCATATAGTTGGGAAAGAAGAATCTATTCGCCCTAGAGTTTGTTGGCATTGTCATAAGCAAGTATGCTTTATTTTGAATTGTCGCCTCTTTAAATGAAGTGATATCTTCATCTCCTTTCCCCAGCAAAGTTGCAATCATGATATGTTTGATGAGTCTTTGTTTTGTTCTGTCGTTGACAACGAACACCAATGATCACCAGGAAATTTTGGTGGTTGCAATTGGCGATAGTGTTCTGAGGATTGACACTATTAAAGTCGCGAAAGGGAAATCTTTTAGTGCAGACGAGCCTCTTCAGTGCCCTTTTGACAAGCTGATTGACGGGGTTCAGTTTGTCGGTAAGCATGAGGGAGAGGTGACTGATTTGTCAATGTGCCAGTGGATGACGACGCGCTTAGTTTCAGCATCTAAAGATGGCACGGTTAGTCATTTTCCTTTATTCAATAGATGAGTGTTTAATGAATCAAAAGTAAGTAATCTGACATCAATTGGTATCTTTTGATGAAGGTAATACATGTTATGTTGGTAAACTCTGTTGGTTTTCAGTCATATACTTGCAACTATAAAGCTAAATTATGTAGATTATTTTTTGATACTTCCTGACTTCTAAGAAGTTGAGCAGCATCCTTGTTTGATCCCTTTCTCTCGTTCAATGAATGTGGGCTTTCTATAATCAAGACATATGAATTCTCTCTCTCAGATAAAGATTTGGGAAGATCGTAAAGCACAGCCGCTCCTGGTGCTAAGGCCTCATGATGGTCAACCTGTTGATGCAGCTACTTTTCTCACGGCTCCTCATAGACCAGATCATATTGTGCTTGTTACTGCAGTATGTCCATCTCTATCCTCTATTTTGATTTAATTCCTGTTCGTGAACTATCAGTGGGAGCTCTGTGGTTGTTTTTATTCACCAATCATAGTGGATGAAAACCATATGTTTTGTGTTGGGAGTTCTTTGTCTTACTTGTTATATCTAGGATGTTAAGAGGCTTGGTATTTCCCACTATATGTTGTGTCCTTATGTTACGAGTGTTTGTGATCCCATGATAGCCTGTTGGGTTGCAGTTTTATCACTCTTCTTCAGATTATAATTTACCATTCTCTCTCTTCTGCCAAGTTCATGCAAGCGCAGTCAGTGTCATGCTTACGGAATTGTGCTGGCTATACTTGACCTTTTATTCAGGGACCTCAAAACAGAGAAGTGAAGTTATGGGCTTCTTCAAGTGAAGAAGGCTGGTTGCTGCCCAGTGAAACTGAATCATGGCGCTGTGTACAGACACTGGAGTTGAAAAGCTCGTCTGAGCCACATATTGAAGAGGCATTTTTTAACCAAGTTGTCGGATTATCACAAGTGGGCCTAGTTTTACTTGCTAATGCTAAAAGAATGCAATATATGTAGTGCACTTGGATTATGGCACTAGCCCGTGGAACTCGCATGGACTACTTAGCTGAGTTCACAGTGACAATGCCTATTCTAAGCTTTACAGGAACTAGTGATGCATCACCACAAGGAGAGCCTCTGGTTCAAGTTTACTGTGTTCAGACACAAGCCATACAGCAGTATGCTTTGGACCTATCCCAGTGTTTGCCTCCTGTAGAAAGTTTTGGATTGGAGAAGTCAGATTCAACTCTGTCTCATGATGTCATTGATGGTGGTTCTGCTATAGAGCCATCTGGAGGAAGTAGATCTTTTGATGTATCAGTGGTTACTTCTGGCCCCAACCAAATGCTCATAGTACACATGAGAGTGCTCCGGAAATTAAGCGAGCTGTGAGCTCCACATCTGATACAGTCCCTTTGCAAGAAATTACTCCGTCCAGTGTGATTCTAATCCTTCAACCACCTTGTTGCCGGTGAGCAGTCATGTGGATGTATCAGTTGCTTCTTCATCACCTTTGCCATCTACTGTTCCTCCAAGCCCCAGGTTAGCTCGAAAAGCAAGTGATCTGTGTGTGGACCAGGCAGCTTCTGATTTTTCAGTTGATAGACAAATAGATAATGCTCAGACAAATCTGCAGAGGGTCTCTTCAACTGATCCTGATAACAGGATGGCACCAGCTGATGTTAATCCACCTGTTATGTTCAAGCACCCTACTCATTTGATAACACCTTCTGAGATAATGGCTACTTCATCTGCTGAGGTTACTCGCCTTGCCGAGAACAAAGGCGAGGGGCAACCTAAAATTCAGGATGTAGTTGTCAATAATGAGTCAGGAAACTTAGAGCTGGAGGTCAAAGTTGTGGGTGAAGCAGGATTTGCTAAGGATGATGGATTGGGCTCACAAGGTGAGACCCGAGTTATTGGATAGGAAGGAGAAATCTTTTTATTCTCAAGCATCAGATCTTGGGGCACAAATGAGTAGGGAGATGAGCAGGGACTGCTGTGTTGCTGAAACATCCGTTGTAGAAGAAGCCCCTGTCGGCCAGCCTTCGCATTCTGGTGAAGATGAAGCAGATGAAAACTCAAATGATTTATCTGGTAAATCAACTGATCATGGTGCATTATTTGCTACACCTCACTCAACTCCATCTACTTCAAAAGGTAAAAAGCACAAGGGGAAGAACACTGAAGCATCTGGTCCACCATCCTCTTCCTTGGGTGATTTCTATATAGTGGAGTCGATGAATGAAGCTGTTGCAAGTTCTGGTGAGCCCTCCATGGGCACTGCTCTTTCCCAGTTAGCAGCTATGCAATATGCTCAATCAGGTAAATCTTTTAAGTTAGGATTTGAGTTATGATGTAGTCTACACCACTATTACCTTTCAGGTTAAGCAGGGGCTAATGTTTTTGTTTTAGAATCTTATTTTGACGAATCATAAAGTAAAAATACTTGAGGTGAACTTCTTTTACCAAGAGCTAATGCAAATAACTTTGAGCCATTTTTTGATAACTGGTGGCAAAATTGCGAATGAATGCCAGAGGAGCTAGGTTGATGTAAAACATGTAGCAGTACTTCCTTCTTTAAAAGTGTCGATGGTTAATTCTACTTAGTGTCATCAGAGGGACAACAACAGTATATAAAATTGTACAGGACTATACATTTAAATTGTTTATTGATTTTGATTGGATGATCTTATAAACATTGCTAATATGCAAAAAAAAAAAAACGCTTATGCCTTTTTTGTAAAAAAATATTAGAGCTCCTATGACGTTGTTTTCTGCTTTATGTGATTGCTCTTTAACAGCTGGTCAGTACTCAGAAAGAAATGCAAAAACAGATGACAACAGCTGTTCTACCCCACCCCAGTTAACAAAGAAGGTAGAAGACTAGAAGTTGCTCTTGGGAAGAGCATGGAAAAGGCAGCCAAGGCCAATGCTGATGCTTTGTGGCCCGTATACAGGAGGAGAATGCAAAACATGAGAAATTAGTACGTGAACGGACTCAGCAAATTATTAGTTTGATTACAAATAGTTTCAACAAAGACTTCGTGGCTCTTTTAGACAAAGCACTGAAGAAGGAAATAGCTACTGTTAGCACGAATGTAACTCGTTCAATCACTCCAGTCATTGAGAAAACAGTGTCTTCAGCCATTGCTGACTCATTCCAGGTAAGACTTGTTTACTCATGTAGGAGCTTCCTGTTCTTTTCTCAATCTGTAAGAATTACTGATTGGGCTAACGAAGCATAGGGGATCATATTGGAATTGGGACCTTAATTAATATTGTGCAACAGAGAGGAGTTGGTGACAAGGCAGTGAACCAACTAGAAAGATCAGTCAGTTCCAGGATTGAAACTATCATTTCCAGGCAAATCCAATCACAATTCCAAACATCCGGCAAACAAGCACTTCAGGTGTGTTTACTTTGCTCAGTAGGTGTTGTGCTTTTGTGCGTTTTGAACTCATCTGCCTCTTTTGGTGCTCATTTTTTTTTTAACTACAAATGTATTTTTTGCTAAGAGTGTACTATGTGCAGGAGGGGTTGAAGACTGTGTTGGAAGCTAATGTGATCCCTGCCTTTGAGATGTCATGTAAATCAATGTTTGAGCAAGTTGACACTACTTTCCGGAAGGGGATGGCTGAACACACAGCAGCCGTGCAACATCAAGTTGAATCTGCACATTCTCCATTAGCTATTGCTCTGAGGGTAAGTATTGTTTTATTGTTGCCTCTAAGCCTGCTAAGTAGGTTTGAATGACTCGAGTTTTGATTAGAACTATACCATTAATGTGTCTTGACGCATTATGTCATGTGATAGCAGTATCTAAGGCTTTACTTATTTAAGTGGTTTTTCTCTTCTCTTACGGCTTAACTTGCATATGTCCATATTCTGGAGTATGTGTCATGATCATGGAAGATCATGAACACAAGGTGATAAGCTATGACCATGATCTATAAATGTTTCGGGAAATGCAGGAGGCTGTTAATTCAGCATCATCATCATTGAGCCGGACTTTGAGTGGGGAATTGGCTGATGGTCAGAGAAAGCTATTGGCTTATGCAACTGCTGGGGCTAGCACATCAGCCGTGAATCCTCTGATCCCACATACTAATGGACCATTGCTTGGTCTCCATGATAAGGTTGGTGGTCACCGCTCTAAACCCCCTGTGCTTTAAATGTTTATTTTATAACTCTCAACCTACCACTTATTGAAATTAGGCTAAAAAGATTTGATCGCATCTCTCTTGGTACTGAATAGGTTGAACAACCAATTGATCCTACGAAAGAGCTATCTAGACTAACAGCAGAGCACAAATACGAAGAAGCTTTCACTTCAGCCTTGCACAAAACAGATGTCTCCATTGTATCCTGGTTATGCTCTCAGGTATGACACTAGCAGTTTTGTTGGTTTATGAAACTGAAGATTGGTGCCCATCAGTCAAAAGTAATGCTTTCTCAATTGGGGTTTCATTGTATCTGCGCAGGTGGATATGCAAAGCATCTTGTCCATGAACCCAACACCATTATCGCAAGGTGTGTTGCTTGCTCTCCTGCAACAGCTAGCCTGTGATTTGGGCAAGGACACCCTTAAGAAGCTGCAGTGGATGATAGATGTGGCAGCAGCCATAAATCCTAGGGATCCATTGATTGCTCTTCACGTCCGTCCAATTTGTGATCAGGTTTATCAGATACTGAATCATCACCGTTCCCTGAGCACAACATCGTCATCAGAGCTTGCCAGCATCCGTGTGATCACACACGTTATCAACTCTATGCTGACGGCCTGTAAATGAGCAGCGGTGTGGCCTTCTGCTGCCTGCGGGTCTTTTTTTTTTTGTTTACCTTTTGCTTTCCAGTTAGTCTCAATAGTAGCAAGTGTTATAAGGTCTTGAGAAACATCATTTTGTAGTAGTTTCAAGTAGATAAGGCAGGCAGACATTATGATGTATAGAGCTCCTGGGTTTATAAATTTCTTTTATGCTTTTTTGTTTGTTTAATCATTTATAGATTGGATACTCGTTTTTGTTACTCGTTTTTGTCCCCACTTTTTTTCGGCTTTGCTAGATGTTATCTCCTGGACTTTGGAAAATAAGGCCGGGGAAGGTAAAAAAAATGTTTCATTTCAAGTTGTAGAACGTATGTTGTGGGAAATGTAATAGAGACAATGTTGTTGAAAGGTCTATATTGAAGGTATTATTGTTTTTTTAAATCGATAACGAACAGCATGGTAGACTTTTGTTGGTGTTTCTTTTCTTTTTTTTTGAGAAAACTTTTTTTTTTTGGTTGTTAATAATGTTTTTCTTCTATGTATTACGCTAGTTAGTGACGGTCAGCTGTTAATGCACAAGTTACAACTTTTCTGCATGAGTGGGTCCTGTATCTTTTATCCCGTTAATGGAAGCTTTAAAAGGAACAAAAAAAGAAGTTTTAACACTTCACTTGAGTGATTTGCTGAATATTCCATTGAAGCACGCTATTATGTTGCATAAAGATGTTGGAAAATTGATGCATAAATTCAAACACAAAAGACGCATGGATGGAGTTTAGGTTCGCTTATGTGTTGACAAATTTGAAAGTAATTTTTTTACATATTGAGATAGTTTTTGTCTTAAGAGTTTTATTTGATCCACATCTGACACGACGGCTCCTGAGTCCATAAACTTTGCCATAGCCTAGAACAGATGATAAATTCTATGAGCGCCTTGTGAAAGCTCCATTTTCGCTTCCGATCTATATATCCACCGTACTCCATGCTGGCGCTTTCATTTAAGGGGAATGCACATCTGCTATGCAAACTTGCAACCAATTAAGCCAACTTGGCGAGGATTACTTTCCACCAAAAGCATTTGTAAGCTATACTTACTAAACAACGTCCATTGCTAGTCACGACTTGCGGTAGGTTTTTGAAGCTTTTAGGTGTTACACCTACTTTTTTTTGGATAAAAGATAGAAACGATGACTTGATTGTTATAGTGTGATTATGAATGATTTTTATGGGTTCTTAATTAAAAATAAAGTAAAAATATAATGTGTAAATGAGATTGAGGAGAGAGATTAAGAACCCATGAGAGATATTTCTTTCACAATAACCCTTAGTGCATTCACAATAAGGAAAGTAGATTTCACCCCTAACAAATACTTCATCCGTTCAATAAAACCTGTCATTTTAGAAACTTACACACTTATTAAGAAAAGTTAAAAAATGACGCATGTATCCCTACTTTTTTACTTTTCCATCTAGATAATAATTATTTTGTCTTGAGTAGTAGGGTTAAAAATGGAAAAAATGTGTCAAAAAGTTGAAATGACATTTTTGGACAAGAATCACATCCTAAAACGACAAATATTAATTAACGGATGAAGTATTATTTTATTGCATCCTCATGTTTACCTAGGTTCTCTAAAAAGAGATTTCTTAAGACATTCACAATGGTGTGAATTCCACCATGGTGGTAAAATAGAAAAACGAAAATGATGAGGTGGATGAGAGAAGATGTGAGAAGCGTTCTTAGGTAAGGAACTCTTTTTTAGAGAACATAGGTAAACAAAAGAGAGATTGCGAATTATGTAATAAAATAATATCTGTTAACGAGTGGATTCACCATCCTTATTGTGGATGCCCTTAAAACCCTTCTCACATCTTCTCTACTCCACCTCATCATTTTTTTTTCTTTTTTACCACTATGGGTGAAATCCACACCATTGGGCATCCATAATAGAGGTTTTTGACACAATTACATAGGTGAAGATAACATAGTGTGGATTCCACCCATGTTCTCTAAGGTTCTTTAGGGCATCCACAATAAGGAAAATAGATTTCACCCATTTAACAAATATTATTTTATTACATCCTCCCAATCTTGTTTACCTAGGTTCTCTAAAAGAGAGTACTTCAACAAATAACCGCACTTTTTAGGACACAATAAACCCCGTATATAAATAGAGTTTAAACAGTAAAATATAATTTTTAGATAAATTATTGTAGATATCTACAACTATTATTCCACTCATAATAGTCCAAAAGAGTTCTGTCACCTCTCTAATATTGTTAGAAATTAAAAATGGATCTTAATCGTGCTCTCAGTATTCCCGATTTCTCTCTCTTTTGTCTCTCTCTCTTTTTTTTTTTTTCTAAAACCTATTGTTCCTTATTTCTTGAAGAAAACAAACCCCGACACTGACATAAAAACACTCGGTGAGTAACCAGTCGGATCAAAAACCGCTTCCTTGTACAACTCCCGGTTCAAATAAGATGAACCTATCCAAGACAAACGAAACTGTAATTAAAAACCCATAAGGCATTTCAAGACAGACAGCTTGCATTTTCACGATTAAGAGTCTTTAGTGATTATCTCTTTGTCCCTGATCCAACAAGTTAGATTCCGACGATTTGTAAACGTCACTGTACAGGGGGCCTGTGGGACGATGAAGTTGCTGAACAAAACAAGCGAAAAAATGGAAAAAAAGGAAGGAACAATTGATATTGAAAAACCATAAACACAGCAAAATCTTCACTTTACAAAAATTGCCATACGGGTTTCTTTCTTTTAAAGCATATCTCTATTAACTTTTCCATCCCGGGCAACATAAAAAAAATTAATCTTTTTCCAAAGGAACACAATCTACCAACACTGATCCGTTTCCCACCTTCGGGTCGGGTAAAACCTTGAATAACGTCGGTCGGACCAGGTGGAAGAAAACCTAACCCCATCCCCCCTCCTTTCGATAGCTCCGAATCCCAAAGACAGATCGTAGAGAGCACGGGCAGAAGGATCAGATAGCGTTTCGTAAGCGTTATGAATCGTAATAAAATCGACACCATCCGACCCTTCATCTTCATTATTAGATGCGGCGGCATCCGGATGATAGAGTTTCGCAAGGGTCCTGTAGGCGGTCTTGATTTCAGTCATGGAAGCCGTCCGATTGACTCTCAATATGTCGTAGAGACTCGCGGGGAGCGATAGTGATGGTTTGATGTGCGGGTGGAGGAGGTGTCAGTGGCAAAATCTTGTACGGTGGCTTGACAGCGGAGGGAGAGGAGAGGGCGGGGGAAGTTAAGGGAAGGAGATGGAAAGGGAGTGGTACAGGTGAGATGGGTGTGATGAGAAGGAGAGCAGAGGGGTGTGAAGTGAAGGGAGGGATTGGAAGAAGAAGCTAGGGTTTGAAACATTTGGGTAAAATTAATGTTTGCTGATTACAGAGAGATGAAGTTGGGAATCAGGGTAGAGTAGGTATGAACTTTTGTTCGTGAAGTTGAATTGTCAAATGGAAGCAAAGAAGAAGAAGAAGAAGAAGGGATTTCTGGGTGGAAATGGTATTGGGTGGTGGGTTGTAAAAGTGGAAGAAGACTTTCGTGGAGAATAGGGGAAAGAGGAGGAAGGGAAGAAGTTTATAGTTTTGTTTGAGTCTGTGGGTTTTGCTTGGTGGATTCTTCAGAGTTGTCTTGCACATCACTTTTTCCAAGTTTCCACCCTCCTTTTTATAGAGTTCTTTTTCCCTGGAATTGATCATTTTTCTAATTGAGATTTTTCAGGGAGAGAGCGAGAGATAATATAATTAGGATGTGGAAAATGAACATATTAGATAAAAAGGAAATATTGAATGGAGTTCACGAATGTTTCTAGAAGGTATACGTCCTTTTCGTTTGCTGTATAGCTGCGAATACAGAGCGGAGGGAAGTAGCTGGCCCCCACCTGAAGGCAGAAAGAGAACAAACAAACAAGTCTAGCTAGGCCTCATCATCTTATTACCCATTTTGGTCCCACCACCTCCAAATCGTCAAGCATTTTGCACTTAATACCACTACACTACATTACTATCTCCGCCGATCTTATATGTTTTTTCCACTCTAGTATGAAATATATAAGATAAAATAATTTTATAAAATAAATTTTATAACTTATAGTTTTTCATATAAAGATTTCATTACAAAATTTAGATTTGTAAAATTATGTTATTTTATATATTAAATATTAAAGTCAAACGACATATTTAAATAGTAAATGAGAAGATCAATAAGGAACGGAGGGAGTAATATATAGTCGTTTTAAAGTAGTAACACCAGGTTCATAAAATAAGAGGTATCATTTACTGATAAACTTAAATAAAGTGAAAAAACTTTTTTTTTTTTGAAAACTCCATATTGAATTGATTAAGTGCAAAAGTTGAGTACAAAGTCTGGAAAGTTAGACGTTTTCCAACAGCAACGCGAATGCTGAGATTTTCTAGCATATGTAGCTAGATTATGAGTCACTAGATTTTCGGTACGTGGAATGTAAAACCAAGCAATATCCCATCCAAACCATGAAGATTAGCTAGAATATCATCTAGGAGTCTTGTGGATTCGCCATGCAGAGACGTTGACGTAGAACCGGTGATATATCGTATCATCTGTTGGCAGTCTGAAAGCACACGGACCATTGTGTTGCCCTCTGCACGTGCATACGCAAGTGCGAACTGCAACGCAAAACACTCGGCGGATGAAGGAAGGCAATGAGCAGTGTAACCATGTATTCCCACCGAGAGGGAGGCAGAGTCAGAAAATATCGCAAAACCAAGCCCAGACAATGGAAAGGATCAAGACTTGCATCCACGTAGACGTCTAGATACCCAGAATGCAAGCCCCTATGCCGCTGTAAAAGAGATTCATCAGAAAAATGCCCCTGGGAAGAGGCCAGGAAACTCTGGCCTTGACACCAAGCCCAGTCAAAAGGAAGAAAACCGCGAATGAGTCGACTGACAACGGACAAACCAGAGCTGCCAAAGGAAAACAAGAAGCCGAGAGAGAGATGCGGAAGGCAGGTGTGTGCATTGCACAGGAAACCAATCTGAAAAGGCCGTGTCAGAGTCCAACTGAAAAGGAGGGGCAGAGTCAAAAGAAACCCAGTAAGGCCTGACAAATTTGCACGTGAGCAAACAATGGAGCATTGTTTCCAGTTTCCCACATAAAAGACAAGAAGGGTGGGTTTGATCATGAAGACGGCGATGGATAGCAACTTTGCATGGGAGGTAACCATGCAGAACCTTCCAGCCAAAAAGACCGATGCGCGCAAGGACAGTGCACCGCTTTAGATTCTGGAATGCAGGGCCCAAAGGCGAGGACATACCGGATGAGGGTAGGGGTAAAGCTGCAAGATCCCTGTCAACCTGATAGGCTGAACGAACCGTAAAACGGCCAGATGAGGTGGGACCCCAGACAAGAGAGTCATGGCCCGACGGGGCCCCAAACAACGAAGCTTCTGAATTGCTGCCACATCATCGTGCAAAAAATACCGATGGAGCAAAGGGAGGTTCCAAACACCTTGGGCGGTGATAAAGTCCGCAACTGTGAAAGAGTGTAACTGCGCAGCAGGGAACTTCAAAAGGCATGGACGTCCACCTGGCTTAGTAGGGATCCACCGGGAAGAGATAGGGGTGGTAAGACCATCATAGATAAGACGTCGCTGCCCCATATCCACCAGATCCCGAACACTCATCAACGATTTCCAAATAGGGCTCGAGGCCTTTGACGGCACATGCGACGAAAGATCCGAGGTGGTTAAATACCTCGCACGGTAAAAAGAGCTGAGGAGAGACCCAAGCCGTTGAAGAAAGTGCCACAGTTGCTTTGCCAATAAGGCTTGGTTAAAAGAGATGAGATCCCGAAAACCCCACCCGCCCTCCGCTTGAGAACGGCAAGCCTTCTCCCAAGAGCACCAATGAATGGACTTCTTTGATTCGGTGCCGGACCACCAAAAACGGGCAAAGAGCTTGTGAAGCTGCTTTAAGAAACTACGCGGTAAGGCCATAACTGACATTACGTAAGTGGGGATTGCCTGGAGAACAGACTTGATGAGCACAACACGACCTGCTTGTGACACTCTTTTAGTCTAGGAGTGTAGTCGCTTGTAAACCCTGTCCTTCAGATATCGAAAAATTGCAGTGCGATTACGACCAACGTGACTAGGAAACCCTAAATAAACTCCCAAATCGGTGACCTGACGTGCACCAAGGATCGTCGAGATATCATGACGTAAGTGCTGAGCAAGATGCCTGGGAAATAGAAGGGATGACTTCTGATTGTTGATACATTGCCCCGATGCTGAAGAGAAATCCTGTAAAATATGGCCAAGAGCATGGGCATTGGGGACAGTAGTAGAACCAAAAATCATACAGTCGTCCGCAAACAAAAGATTAGTTATTTGCTGGGGAAGACCTCTAACAGTGAAACCTTTGTATATCCCAGTGTCAGATGCGAGAGTCAGAGAAGAAGAAAGGACCTCCATGCAGCAAATAAAAAGAAAGGAGGAAAGAGAGTCACCCTGACGAAGGCCACGGCCCGGTTGAAAGGTTGTCCCTGGCTGCCCATTAATAAGAACATCCATAGTGGTCGTTGAAAGACATTTAGACACAAGAGCAATCCAAGCTGGATGAAACCCCATACTGCGCAATACTGATAACAAAAAGGACCACTCTACCCTATCAAAAGCTTTGACATGTCGACCTATAAGCAAAAAAGCCCCGCTGGGTTGCCGAGGAAGTACGCAAGAGGTGTAACAATTCATGAGCCAGTAAAACCTGATCTGTAATCATCCTGTCCCCAACGAAAGCACCCTGGTTCTCAGAGATAACATGGGGCATCACTGCCTTGATCCGGTTAACCAAAACCTTTGCAATAACCCGGTAGATTGTATTACATAAGGAAATAGGGCGGAAATCCTTAATAAAGATAGGATTCGTAGTCTTTGGTATGAGCACCAAATGAGTATGATTAATTCCATATGGAGCGGCCGAGGTATTCAAAAACGTGAGAGCGGTAGAAATGAAATCCTCATTAATAATAGGCCAGTAAGTGTTGAGGACAACCCCATTTATTCCATCAGGACCGGGGCCTTAGAGGAATTCATTTGCTAAAAAGCAGTAACCACCTCATCCCTAGTGTAAGGCAAGCCCATTGAATGGAACAAGGATGGTGGAACCCGGTCCTCTACACAAGAGAGGAGATGCAGATTGGGTTCAGGGGCTGTTGAGGAGAAAAGACTCTGAAAAAAACCACGAGCAACTGCTTCAATACCAGGCTAAGATGTAGCCGCAAGGATATCCACCCCCCGACGACAAAGCTAAAATAGTGTTGACACGAGCTCGAGAACGGATTCGAGAGTGAAAAAGGGCTGAATTCTGATCTCCAGCCTAAAGCCACGACTGTCTGGAACGCTGCTGCAATCTGATTTCATCTTTAAGAAGAAGCTCATCTAAAGAGCGTGTGAGGTGATTCCATTGAGAGGCAGTGGTCTGCGTAGCAGGTGCTAATTCAAGCTGCTGGAGTTGTTGTTCAACAACTTGGATGCGCTTCTTTTCACGCCAGTATTGCTTGGCGCCCCACTGACGGAGCTGTTGGCCACACTGAGTGACTTTGGAATGATAAGAAACTGCAGACCCAGAAACCCTCCACACTCGCTGTACAATTGAACGACAACAGGGATCAGATGCCCAGCAATTCTCAAACCGGAAAGGTTTACGCCCCATGCGAATAGATGGTGAAAGATGCAGTAAAATTGGCTTGTGATCGGACCAACCCCAAGGGAGATGCATATTCTGCGCATTTGGGAAATGATCATGCCATTGGTCATTACACAAAAAAACGGTCAAGACGGGATTTGGCTGTAGATTTGTTTGTGAAAGTGAAACAAGTGCCCTTATAACCCAGATCGTGCAGGTTACAATCAGCAATGCAGTTGCGGAAAGCAAGCATGGGAGCAGACCGCCATGAAGCATTGCCTAAGTGTTTCGAGGGCAGTAAAACTTCATTAAGATCTCCACAAACTAACCAAGGCCAAGCCACTGAGATGCAAGATACCGCAAAAAGGAGAGGGTTTCCATTTATCTTTTGCATTTGACCATCCATACAGACCCGTAAGACGCCATGTAAACCCACCACCATCACTAACCAAAACATGCACATGCCTGGATGAGTAACTAAGGACCGACACATTTACACAGGACTTCCAAAAAACGCTACACCCCCCGCATGTCCCTCACTATCACACAGCAACAAATAGTAGTTCGGAAACAGAGACGCAACATGACACATTTCTACCGAGGAAAACTTAGTTTCACAAAGAAAAACATAGAAGGGGAAGTAGACCGCACAACACCCTTCATCCAACGAACTGACGCAGTCTGCCCAAGACCACGACAGTTCAAAGATAGGACCGACATCTAGGCTGGGCGGCTCTGGGCTTCCCCCAGAGGCGCCTGTGAAGTTGTTGGAGAGTCACCATTTCGGCCACGCTTGCCTTGTAACTGGAAGTAAACATCATCATCGTGGGTAGGAGACGAAACTGGAAGAGCTACCACCACCTTACGCTTCCTAGTAGCTGAGGTCTGAGAAGAGCCAGCAATCTCGCCTTCCTCGAGCTCTATATCAGCAATCGGTTGGGAGACAACCACGGGAGGGACAGACCACAAAGGAGTAGCTGAAAGAATATCCTCAGACGAAACAACAGCTGGGAGAGTAGAACGACTATCGAGTGCTGATAAGTGCAAAACATATAGACTTTTTAAGGTTAATCACCTTATTAATTGCAGCATTTTAGTAATGTTTCTCACTTATCTTGGGTTTTCCTATATTTATGTTGTTATATTAACTGATGTATTATATGTGTTAAAATGTAGGAAAAATGACAAACAAAGACATATATTAAAAGGGTTTAAAAGAGAGGCACGAGGAAGTCACGCGTGAAGCACACACAAGAGGTGTGTCCGCATGAGCAACGCCTGAGTATTAGGCGGACGTGAGTAAGATAGAGGCAACCACCTAAAAAAAGGCGGACGGAAGAGAGGTATGGAGGCGGATCGTGAGATATGTACCGCCCATGCAACCGCCTATTATATATGCGGACGTGAGAGGAGAATGCAACCGCCTACTATACATGCGGACCCAAGTGAGGAACAGAGGCGGTTGTTATAAAAATCAATCGCGCCAGTTATCTTCTTCGCCGACTCGCTCTGCAACTTGACTCCGCCATTATCCTTTAGAGTCGGCGCCTACCAGAAATCAACTCACACGCTTATTTTCCTGTCCCCTGCAATCAATGAGGCTGCAATCAACGAGCTCAATCAATGAGCTGCTGCTATGCTTCTTCTTCTTCCTCTATAAATACAACGCTCAGTTTACCTTACCCAGTGTCCTTCCAGAGGTTCCGTCCGTGGTTCCTCCTGGAGTTCCAATTCACACCATCATTCCATCTTCGTACCACTACACACTTCACTCACTCGTTTCATTTTCATCTCTAATCTCCCGCTTCTCCATTTGTTTTCTTTTCATCTCATTAATCTCACCTCTAGTCTCACGTATTTAAATAGAAGACCAAACTATTTAATATGTTAGGCTAGAGTACGTATACTCTGGGGATAATTATTATCTATCTGTATTAATTATGCAATATGTTTTACTGGTTTTAATTTTAATGAAGTTTGTTACGTTTAAAGGTTTTCTCGCATCTTTTAATAAACCTCATGAATTTATTAAAATGCTTTACTAAGTCTGTTTTTGATTTCATTGGTTGGAAACAGATGGGTTGATTAAGCCGTAAAACTGGGGGAAACCTTATTTTCATCGTTTAAGTTAGTACTCAGTTGCAAATGTAATCCCTCAACACTCCTCTGCCGTTTGCAGGCTTTTGCTTGAGTTTTCATCGGACCTTGCATTACAGGTGAACGAGTTCTTATGAGTTTTCATCGGACCTTAAGAAAATAACAGGAATCTTGCCAAACAATTATAATTAAACCAGTAGACCTAACATGAAAGAGCAGATAATATTAATCTGAACCAGAGTCCCGTTTAGCTTATCTGTTAACTTAGTTTATTTAATCTTCCCTTTTTATTTATTAAAACAAGTCAATTAATCCCCCCTTTTTGTGACACGCTTAGGTACTATAATATGCACATTAGTCCCACGGTTCGACATCCGGTCGCTTACATTTCACTATACTACTGTGACCGGGATTTGTTTGCAGCCCGACGTTTATTTTGAGTTTTTAATTTCTTTTCTTTTAATTTTACACCAGTTTAACCACTCACAATATAACGTCTACAAAATGGCGCCGTTGCCGGGGACTAGATTTATTCTAGTTCCTAAGCCCCGGATTATTCACCTGTTAATTATAAATATTCTGTTCTTTTATTATGTTAATATTATTTCTATAATATTTTGTTTATTGTTAATATTAATTATCTACTATATTATGTTAATATTAATTATCTAATAATCTGTTAATATTAATTGGACCCCTGACTCTGGACATATGACTACGGACATCTGACTTCTGACATCTAACTTCTAACTCTTATTAACATTAAATTTCCATTGTCTCTAACATTTTAATTTCCATTGTCCTTAACATTTAATTTCCATTGTCTCTAACATTTAATTTCCATTGTCTCTAACATTTAATTTTATGTAAATTAACTACTAACTTATAATTTATGTTATCTAATTGCTAACGTATAATTTATGTCATTTTTATTACTAACCCATTGTTTTATTTCTTCATTATTTTTGTTGTTGTATAAGCAAGGATAAAATAAAAAAAAAACGAAACAGGGGCTGTCCGCGTGGACAACCGCCCCACTTTCATGCGGACGCCACTGAATACCGCACCGCACGCCTCTCTGTCCGCCTAATCTCCACGCGGACGCCACACCCCTGTCCGCCTAAATTCCGAGCGGACGTCCAGGCGGACGTGCCTATTCCCTAAAAAAAAGGAACGCCGCGTTTTGAAATTCAGTTCTTCCCCAATTCTGAAACTGCTCGAACCCGACGACAGAGAAGAACACGCAGGCGCGAGCTCCCCTCTCTTCAAATCGACACATCTTCTTCATTCTTCTCCACCAAATTACGCAAGGTTAGTACCGAAATCTTCGTTTTTCAATCTCTACGTTTCTATAGCTTCAAATCCGCAAATGATCAACTACACTAGGAGAAATTAAGGACTGAACTTTCGAACCCTAGGTCGACCCGTTCGAAAATTTCGAGCTTAATAAGCGATTTTTGTCTCAAAATTCTTCTTCTATAATTATATTATACATGCACAAGGTTTAATCTACACTGATTATACTTAATTTGTTGTTTTGGGTGAATTCCAAATTTAGGTATATGTAGATACGAGAACTGCTTGTTCAAAAATGCATTTTTCGAATTCTGTAAAACCTTGTTGTTACATTAACCCCGATTAAATTATGATTATAGTAAGTTATATGTGGATTTATGCTGATAACGGTATTAAATTACCTTGTGTTTACTGATTTAATTGTGGAGAATCGAAGATTTTAGGGGAGGTTCTGTCGAATTTTCGATAGAATTTATGTTGTATAATTATTCTGTTTATATTTCACATTATTTGTTCTTCTTGTTTTCTATTTTGCTAATTTACTAAGTTGTTTATGTCAAATATTAATGTTCTGTTGTTATTTAATTTTTATGTTGTTTTTGTGTTTATTAATTTTCATGTTATTATTACTCTGTCTAATATTAAATATTAATTGTTAAACTGTTAATATTTGTTTACTTTCAATTTCCAAATTATTAGTATGCCTCCTCGTATGCGTGGTGGTATTTCTGGTTCTGGTCCTGCTAGGGGCAACTGCCCGGAGCATCATCTTCATCTGCACCTCCTCGTCATCCGGATCTTCGAGATGACGGATTCATTTCGGCAGAGGCCCGTGCCTGGTACGATCTAGGCAGAGATTTGTGATGGAGAGGAGATTTGCACCTTAGGTGCTAGAGGCTGCAGGGGTGGACACCCTGTTTGACAGATTAGGACTTTCGATGGTCCTAAAGATAGGTGCGGGAGTCTTTTGTGCAGAGGTAGTTAGAGAGTTTTATGCTAATGCCCAGGCGGGCAATCTGAGCATTACCTCTTTCGTACACCATCGCCCCGTGGAGATCACACCCTCGACATTCTCATTTATCTTCCAGATCCCGGTTACTCCTGGCGATCACCGAGGATTCACAGAGGACCACATGCATATGTCGAAGTCGAGGTGGCTTCAGGTTGTAGGTCGGAGGACCCGACATAGAGGGGAGGAGGACAAGGATGTCCTCCCTTTCACGAGTTTTCCCACATTGCAGCAGAGGCTTCTCTTGGAGATCCTCAGTCATCAGATTCGCCCTTCTGCGGCGCATGATGCTTCTGATGAGGATGTGCTTTATTAGACTACCTCCTCTCTCCATCTCCACCCACTCAGCGCCTCTCCTTCAGCCACATCATGTTCGACCAGCTCCATAAGGTGGTTTCCTATCTGAGGACGAAGAAGAAAAGATCACCCCTATCTTTCCCTTCTCCATCTGGTACTGCCTTCTCACTCACCTCCCAGCAGAGGCCATACATGGTGTAGAGATCCGGACAGGAGGACACCCAGTCACACTGCAGACTGTGCGGCGCTGGGGTTTTATGCGCTCAGATGACGGTACTTGGGTCAGGGGTACCGCTGCTCGGTCTTCCACTGCATCTTCCACAGCAGCAGGGCCCTCTACGGGAGCTACACCTTCTACTGATCCCGACCACCCGTCCGCTGAGACTGCACAGGGGGAGGAGCCCTACGTGCCGACTACTGACGTGATGCAGACTCCAGCTCCTGTTCCTTACTCGACAGATCTACAGAGTCAGCTCCAGGCCTTCCATCAGATGCAGCAGCAGATGCATCAGCGCTTCGAGAGCTTTGAGCAGACTCAGTAGAGGATGCTGGCTGAGCAGTCACAGATGACATAACGCTTAGACCGGAGTGACGAGTTGCATGCACAGACCGCTCAGCTCATGCAGCATCTCCTCGCTCAGATAGGCCAGGGACCAGCACAGCCTCCACCACCACCGCAGTGATTATTATTATTGTTATCTTTATTTTATTTCTTATTTCTCTGACTTTTTGTAGACTCTTACTGTTTGAACCTTGTGCTAACTTTGTTATATTTCAGGAAGGTAACAGTGTGGTTTACTTTATGTTTTTATTTTATGAATTATTATTTATGTTTTTCATATATTATTTTCTTTTGGTGCCACTTGAGTTCTGCTGGCTATATATGATTTTCTTTTCAGAATAAATATTCGGACATATAGCTGAACTCGCCTATGGGAGCAACCTCAGTTGCTCTAGGAATTTCGATATCTTCGGTTGAACACTTACGCGAACTTAAGTGTGAGGAACGTCTCACCCCTACCAAAGCTTTAAGTGTGAGGAAGGATACCTTCCTCAATCTACGATACAAGGGGAGTTTCAATTCTTCCTTTATTATATTCCGTTCAACCTATATGAGTTTAATCCTTTATGAATCTGTCATATTTTTGAAAGGTCATTTTCTTGAATTAATTCTGACAATGAGGACATTGCTCCTCTTAAGTGTGAGAAGGAGAGACCTTTCCCTGAAAATATGACAGTTGTTCGATAATGCCACACTCGCTTTCTGCTACTCTAAACTGCCTATAAAAAAATTGATAAAATAAGATAAAATAATGTAGAAGTGTCTGAAATTATGTCAAGTGACAACTGAAAGATGGTTTTATTTAAAGGAGTTTGTATAAAATTATTTTCCTTCAAAATACTCTATTTTCGCTCAAAAAATGATAGATCTGCTAGTTGTAAAAATCAATTTAGTTTAGCTTGGGATTATGGAAATATGTGGAAAGTCAAGGAAAGAAAAGATAAAGACAAGGTACTCCGCTGTTTATGAATTTTTCTAACCAAAAACAGGCCTCGTCTATCCGGTATTAAGTTCTTCGGGGTGCTTTAACACACCTATCTACCTAAGGTCTCGTGATCTGGGATAGAAGACCCACACCGCTACAAGGATAGAGAGAAAAGTCTGGGGTACAGAAAAAATAATGCATTTTAAAAAAAATTGGATGTTTTGTATATACAATTTTTGCATTCAAAAAATGATAATAAATTGCAATTTATATTTATGAACATGAGTATGTGGTGTTGAAAGGTTTGCGGAATAAGACATTACTTCACACCCCTTGTCATCCCGGGTTAGAGAATGAAATTGGTTGAAAATCCCAGGTTAATCTAACTTGTTTTCTGCAGTCTAGTTTTTCTATGCTTTATTTAATTGTTCTTCTTCACTGTTTATAAAACCTACTTCTAAGAGCAGAATTATTCTTTCAATTGTCACTTTGTCTAAAATTCCCTTCTACACTTATTTAATCTTGTTTTATTATTATGGCTTAGAGATAATTATATTCCTTATTTGCTTGAAGACAAGCAAAAGTCAAGTGTGAGGAAGTTTGATAAGTGCAAAACATATAGACTTTTTAAGGTTTAATCACCTTATTAATTGCCAGCATTTTTAGTAATGTTTCTCACTTATCTTGGGTTTTTCCTATATTTATGTTGTTATATTACTGATGTATTATATGTGTTAAAATGTAGGAAAATGACAAACAAAGACATATATTAAAAGGGTTAAAGAGAGGCACGAGGAAGTCACGCGTGAAGCACACACAGAGGTGTGTCCGCATGAGCAACCGCCTGAGTATTAGGCGGACGTGAGTAAGATAGAGGCAACCGCCTAAAAACAAGGCGGACGGAAAGAGGTATGGAGGCGGATCGTGAGATAATGTACCGCCCATGCACCGCCTATTATATATGCGGACGTGAGAGGAGAATGCAACCGCCTACTATACATGCGGACGCAAGTGAGGAACAGAGGCGGTTGTTAATAAAAATCAATCGCGCCAGTTATCTTCTTCGCCGACTCGCTCTGCAACTTGACTCCGCCATTATCCTTTAGAGTCGGCGCCTACCAGAAATCACTCACACGCTTATTTTCCTGTCCCCTGCAATCAATGAGGCTGCAATCAACGAGCTCAATCAATGAGCTGCTGCTATGCTTCTTCTTCTTCCTCTATAAATACAACTACTGCATCAGTTCAATAACTTCCTCTATTACTCCATTTCCTCAGTTATCTTACCCGTGTCCTTCCAGAGGTCCGTCCGTTTCCTCTGGAGTTCCAATTCACACCATCATTCCATCTTCGTACCATACCTTTCACTCACTCGTTATCTTTTCATCTCTAATCTCCCGCTTCTCCATTTGTTTTCTTTTCATCTCATTAATCTCACCTCTAGTCTCACGTATTTAAATAGAAGACCAAACTATTTAATATGTTAGGCTAGAGTACGTATACTCTGGGGATAATTATTATCTATCTGTATTAATTATGCAATATGTTTTACTGGTTTTAATTTTAATGAAGTTTGTTACGTTTAAAGGTTTTCTCGCACTCTTTTAATAAACCTCATAAATTTATTAAAATGCTTTACTAAGTCTGTTTTGATTTCATCGGTTGGAAACAGATGGGTTGATTAAGCCGTAAAACTGGGGGAAACTTATTTTCATCGTTTAAGTTAGTACTCAGTTGCAAATGTAATCCCTCAACACTCCTCTGCCGTTTGCAGGCTTTTGCTTGAGTTTTCATCGGACCTTGCATTACAGGTGAACGAGTTCTTATGAGTTTTCATCGGACCTTAGAAAAATAACAGGAATCTTGCCAAACATTATAATTAAACCAGTAGACCTAGCATGAAGAGCAGATAATATTATCTGAACCAGAGTCCCGTTTAGCTTATCTGTTAACTTAGTTTATTTAATCTTCCCTTTTATTTAAAAACAAGTCAATTAATCCCCCCCTTTTGTGACACGCTTAGGTACTATAATATGCACATTAGTCCCACGGTTTCGACATCCGGTCGCTTACATTTCACTATACTACTGCGACCGGGATTTGTTTGCAGCCCGACGTTTATTTGAGTTTTTAATTTCTTTTCTTTTAATTTTACACCAGTTAACCACTCACAATATAACGTCTGCAGGTGCATGTTCCTGACCACCACGAACAAAGCCGCGATTCCTAGCCTTAAGCCGCATCCCATACTGGTAATCAGAGGCTGCAACAGAAGGTCGTGCTGGGCAATCAACAGTTAGATGGTTGAACTGGCCGCAAATGAACAAAGGTTTGGTAGTCTCTCGTATGCCAGACGCAGCAACAGTGGCTTATCCTGTAGGTTAATAGTAATAAACCGTAGAACCGGCCTGAGTAACATTCAACTTAACCTTAATACGCATGAAAGATCCACTGAAACGGGTGTCGTAGTCAATGTATTCCAAAAGACCCCAAGCTTCTCACCAAGTCTCTTAGCAACAACGAATTCATTAATGGTAAAGGAACATCCTGGATTCTACCCAAAAAGGAGCCCACTCAAAGCAATGTGCTGACGGGGCGATGCTGGGGTCGATTTGGAGAGAACAAGCAGACTCCCGTCGACTGTCCACGGGCCACGGTTGAGGACGTCTTGTACATTTTCCTCGTCTGGAAGTGCGAAAAGATACAGGTTGGAGCCCAAACTGCGAATCTTCAAGTGCCCCTCACAGTGCCAAGCACGAGAGAGGGTACGTTCCATGGATGAAAAATCTATAGACTTTGCAATGAAAATCTTCCCCAGAACCGAAGAATGCATGGTAGCAGCATCAAAAGACCCTGAATGTCATCAATGATCAATCCCTCCTCTTCTGCAGCAGTCAGAGCGAGGCCAGCGTACTTGGAAGATAGGGCGTCCACCAGTGCGGGTGTGGAAGGAGAAGCCGTGACTGTGAGTAGCGGGAAAGGCAACCAGCAAGTGTGAAGAAAACCAGAGGTGAGAAGAAGAGCAAAGGGGTGAGGGAACTGTGTGACTGAGGAAACTAAAGCTTGCACTTAAATAACCTTGATATGAGTTGTAAACCGATGATATTAGGTTTTAAACGCGGTGGCGGTTTCCACTTAATCCAAACCAAAATGATTAGGTCTATGGCAAAAGAGCTGTTGCATGCTTCTTGTCGCTCCAGCTGGCCAATCATAGAGATTAACGTGTTGGCAAAGTAGAATCAGGTGGCGATTGAGTTGTAGAAGACTGAGAATCAAAGGGGCATGGCGGCGGCCAATGCATGCACGGCTAAACGGGAAGAACGAAGAAGTCGCGGAGAAGAAGGGAGAAAACCCACTGCGAGAGGAAACGACATCTTTGAGCAACTACTTAAAGTGAAAAAACTTAGAGTGGAGATTGAGGATATTTTTGTCAAATATTTTTTTTCCTGAAAGGAAATACTAGTGTTTTTGTATGATTGTTAGAGCACCCAATGTTATTTATTCACAACTTTCAATCATAATATACTCACGCACAGTGGGATATTTAGCCCTTATTTTACTGATAAATGGTCCAGTGATTTTTTAATAAATTAAACCAAATTTGAATAACGTTTCATAGATTAATTAAGCATATTTTAATAATATTTTTTACAAATAAAAGAATTAATACATTCTTTATTTAAAAACAATTAAAATCTTGGATATTTCTAATTATCTCCTCAATCGACCACCACCACAGTCCACTACTATAAGATGAATAAGGATTTTATGTAGAGTACTGGCGTTATTTTAGAGTCTACCACCACACTAAAAGAGCATGGCAATGCATGGCATGCACGAGACGAAGGAATCTGAGGTCAAGAAAGGATGAGGACGAAATGAATCTAACTCTAAGCACAGCACAAGAAGGATGACTGGAATACGACGACGGAAACATGGGAATCGGAGCCGGATGGCACCTTGCCTGTCGCACTGACAGTCAGCCCATTGTTTGTAGGACAATTAAGAAAAATAATAATTAAGTGAATAATCACAATTAATAAGTGAAACCTTGGCTACTAAACAAGGGGCGAAGGGAGGGATTTAAATAACTGTCAAAAGAAAGGAACCAACAGAAAAACAAAGAGCGTTGCAGTAGTGCACAATGCACCCACAATTAAGGCATATAGATATGTTTAATGGTTTCTATCTAACATCCCATAAAATCCTAGTTTGTCTTAGTGTGCTATTTGTATAAAAATGAGTTTCTGTTGATTCGAGCATTATGTTGAAAATGTTCTGGAAGAATATTTCTGAAGAAATACTTTGGAACAAATGAGGGAGTATTTCGGAAGAACATATCCAAACGAGGTGTTTTGGTAGAAATTATACCAGAACCTGGGAAAGAAAAATAGTCGGCGTTGCCCAAACCAGGTGTCCACTTCTTATTGTTCACCTTAATATGAGTCTGCCGACATATGCCACATGCCTAAACTGACTATATTTTATGTGTTGGTATTACGTGTGTATTTACCTTAGGATTAAGGAACCGCTTTCGAACCTACAAATGAAGTAATATCCTCTGTTTACCACATACAGTACCGCCAGTTTTCTGAAACTTAAAGTCTTTATAAAACCCACGTCTTTACACTCCTGCGATAGAAGATAGTTGTTGTAACTCACTTAGAAGGAAAGGAGACCCAAACTAAAAGTTCACTAGCTAGAAGCCAAGGAAGGAAAGGTGAAGCTGGTGTAAAGAGTGCTCTGATTAACCTACAAGTCTAGAGTGGGAGGAACAATTCTATAGCTGGTATAGTAAGGTAAGTCATTGTGTTCACCAAAGTGTGTACCTTGGAGATGATTGTTGGTGTATCTTGTGTTTGAATATTGGAATGGCTACGAACAACTAGGATGAGTTAATATGCTATTTTGGAAAGTCTATGTTGTAAGTCATCTTGTTCAAACGTTTGAGTTCCATTTTGTAAGTTGTTGTGTTCATCACATGTATGTGTTGCGCTTGGTGGTTATACATGTTTTTACTGAGTTTAAGGTGTGGATTGATGGGTTGATTTGTATATGGTCTCAGTTTCTGCTGGAGGTTGTTCTGGTTATTGGTTGTATCTCTGCTCCTCGATTAAAGGAATTGTTGAACATTTTACTTTGTGTGTGAATTATTGGTTTTCGGACGTATGTCTTGTGTCTTTTGGAAAGAGGGAAGTTTATTCTAGAAGTATGGACAAGATCTTACACTGGAATCATACCATTACCGACGAACTGGGGTGAAGCACATTTGCATCGTTGTGGTCTCTTATTGAGTCCTGAAAGCATATGAATTGTTGTGGCCTCTTATTGAGTTGAAAAGCATATAAATCGCCGCTGTCTCTTTTTTGGAGTCCGAAGAAGCATTTGAATGCCATGACCCCTTTTTTGGGTGTTTGTAAAACATATAGGAAGGATGGTGCTATAGACCTTTCTCTAGGTATCCAGAGAGCATTTGGTTAAACTATGACTTTATCCCTATCATGGTGAATTGTGTGGAATTGATAAGTTATGATCATGTTGGTTATATATCAAAATTGTGGTATTTGACTCAAGGTGTATCTTTCAATGAGTTTGGTTATTTGATGGATGACAATTATCTAAGTGGTGGAGTATGGTTTATGAATTATTGGTGGTTGGAATATATGGAAGGTTCGGTTGTTGTATGAAGATATTATGGATTTCTGTTTGTTGAGACTCAATACTCTGATGATTGTTATATCATGCTAAAAGATTTTCACACAAAATAATTTTACATGGTGAAACGATGATTTATTCAGTTTAACTGGTTTGTGCAGTCCTTTTCGTTTTGTTTAGATTTATGGCTACAGGTTGGTGATTAAAGCTAAACTATGGGGGAATGGAAGGGAATGCCATGACTTAGAATAGAATTTTGAGTTGTAATCGATAATATGTAAATTTGACTAAATACAGTAGCTTTCCGGGAGGGAACTAAGGGTCGTCCTGATTGTATGACTCCTGCCACGAAAGGTGCAAGGGCATTGCACATCAGAGCCGTCTTACGGTTCGGCAAGTGTTGAGTCCTGGAACAGGGCGGAGACAGGGTGCGACGTGGTCCGCGTTAGCACACCTTACTGACTCGTACTAGTTGGGGTCTTTGGCTGTTGGACTGTTGGAGGCCCGACGTTGCCGAGGACGAGTGTGGCCGCTAAAGGACGCACATGTACTCGGGCTGCAGGGAGAGGGACGGAGTTGACTCAGTCTGAGCTGCGTCCTGGCATTCGACCGAGGCAAGTGGGCCACGGGAATGTAAGTCAGTGAAGGAACTTGTCGTTGGGAGGTTTAAGTCCACTCTTGACTCTTGCTTGTGGCTAAGTGGATGGTTGTTCCATCTGCACTGAGTAATAGGCTGGTTGGGTCTTTTGACCCAATGCCGGTGATGCCTAATGGTCTTATGGCCTAATCCGTAAGAGCCCCTTGGGTCTCGCTTCCGCGCAAAAATTTCCGGATTAAGGTTGGGCATTACAATTGTGGTATCAGGTCTCACCTTTTTGTAAACTTTTACCAGAATCATATAAAATTCTTATCAATCAATATAAGTTATGTTTTGAGTATGATTAAAGTTAGTAATAGCCTTAATTAACACTCACTTAGGTGATTGTGGCGGTAATGCCCCAATAGGAGTTTAATTATTCCACAGTAAACTTGTTAAAAAGTACTCTCCTCCGTCCTGAATTGACCGTTTTGTTTGTTTTATGATACGTTTTTCATTTCAATATTAAACATATAAGATAAAATAATTTCATAAAACTAAATTTTGCTATATATATTTATCAAATAAGGAATCATTTGAAAATTTTAAATTTATAAAATTATTTTACCTTATATATTAAATATTGAAATTAAATAATATATTGAAATAATGAATAAAACAGTCAATTCAACACATAATGAGTATAGGATATAAATGTAGGAAATATAGAGTGTCACGTTCTAGAACTCTGTGCGCTCCCCCGTCTATGCTTACTTCAAAGTAGTAGTGTAATACTACTCCTTTTCTTATTTTATTGGGCAAGCAACAATTATTACTAGAACTACAGCGACTATTCGTATTGCAAAAAAAAAACTACTGCGACTATTCATAAACCACGGTCCGGTCCGGGCTGGTCCCCTCCTCCCTCACATTTTGCTCTTTTAGATTTGATGGTTTTTTATAATGATTGTTGAACTATAATGAAAATTATTCAAGAATATATATAAATATTATATAACTGGTTGTATGATAGTCCGCATGTGTTCGGATGGCCTGCTGTGCTATCAACCTGCCATATCAAGGAGTAGATATTTATTAAGGAATTCTACATGTGTAGAGTCAATAATCAGTCACACTCTCACCACACGCAGTCACAAATATTATTTGAATATATTATTTAATTTCAATATTAAGTATATAAGATAAAATAATTAAAAAATTTTAATTTTATATATAATTTTTTACATGATAATATATATTACAATATTTAATTTTATAAAATAAATTTTCATATATTTAATATTAAAATAAAAAACGTAAAAAAAAACAAAGGGAGTAATATCTGCCATTATAGTTTTACTAACTTTCTAGAACAAAAATCCTAACCTACTGGCTACAAACACGCACGGTAGGGATGTCAATCTTGACCCGAACCCGAAACCCGACCCGAAATCGACCCGTATAAAGCCGGGTTCGGGTTGAGATTTTTGACCCGAAATGATTTTCGGGTCGGGTTCGGGTTGGGTCATTGAAACCCGCTTCGGTTTGAACCCGCTAACCCGTAACCAAAAAAAAAATTAGAGTAAATTACTCAGAACCCCCTTGAAGATTTGGGATATTATTTTAACCCCCTTGTGTTTATCATAATTATTGGTAACCACCTCAAGGTTAAGGTATCTTTGACTACGAGCCCCCAAACTATAACTCTGTTATTAGAAAGTTAACTACGTGTTGATCTATCAACTTATCACATTAATAATGCTAGGCTGGACAACAAAACTGCTTAATCAACATCGTCTAACTCTCTTTCATCCCACTTTAGATGCATTTTTTAGGCCAGGTTGACATTTTTTGGAAAATAACAATACATATTAAGTAGTGCTCTTTGTCCAGTCTAACATTATTAATGTAATTAAGCTGATAGGTCAACACGTAGTTAACTTTCTACTAACAAATATATAGTTTGGGGGCTCGTAGTCAAAGTTACCTTAACTTCGAGGTGGTTACCAATAATTATGATAAACACAAGGGGGTTAACTGTAATATCCCAAATCCTCAAGGGGGTTCTGAGTAATTTACTCAAAAATTAATTAAAAATAGAAAATATGTTATATTTAATGACTTAATTAGTATTTAATGATTAATTTATGACTAAAAAAACATTTAATTAATAACATATGATTATATATTGTACATAAAAAATAATTAATATTATAGTATTACATTTTTTTATTAAATAATCCAAAATTTAAAAGATAAAATAAATTTTTGAAAAAACGGGTCGGGTTTGGGTCAACCTGCTCCGGGTTTGGGTTAAAGAAGTACAATCTGCTCCGGGTTCGGGTCGGTTCGGGTTGATCAAAACTATTTTCGGGTCGGGTTCGGGTTAAGCTCAACCCGACCCGAAACCCGATTTTGACACCCCTGACGCACGGTACGTCTCTCTCAACAACTTATTATCGCGTCAATCGCTCTCTGTTGGCCTGATTGTATTTATTTGGATTCACCCGTTTCTTTTTTTTTTTGAAGTAGAAGTCTTTACAGTTGGACCATTAGAGCCATTAACAAGGGGTTTTATAGTGAAATTCTAACTACACAATTGAATCCGTATTAAAAAGATTCACTAAACAAACATGAAATAACTTTGACTAGTTGATATTCCCTCCATCCTGAATTGACTGTCTTGTTTGTTTTATGACATATTTTTTTCCATTTTAATATTAAATATATAAGATAAAATGATTTTATAAAATTAAATATTGTCATATAGTTTATCATATAAGGAACATATGCAAAACTTAAATTTTTAAAATTATTTTATCTTATTTGTTAAATATTGAAGTCAAACGATCCGTCTAAATAGTAAACAGAATGATCAATTCAGGACTGAGGGAGTATATTTTATTTCACAATACAAATAAACAACCAACTATATTATTCATATATTGTAAAACTGTATTTTAAATATTTATTTAATAACATCATTAATTTTTATGTAACATACCATATTTATAATTTATATAAATATGAATATATATTATATGTAAGTTATATAAATATTCACTGGTGGAACGGAAGCCTTTAATGACGGTGTTTAATCACGGTTTTAACAGAAACCGTAATTAATATGAAGGCCGGAATTAATTAACGACGTTTATTGAATTAACCGTAAGCAATAATCGATCGGAGGTAGGCGCGCCTTTTTTAGGACGGACTTTAGATGACGGTTAATAGTGAAACCGTAATCTAAAGTCCCGTGTTGACGCGCGCTTTACGGTCAACGGACTTTAGATTACGGTTTTACTAATAACCGTCAGCTAAAGTCCGTCCTAAAAAAGGCGCGCCTACCTCCGACTGATGGTCAACGACGTCGTTTTGACCTGACGCCAAATATTTCCCGTGTTATTTGATTTTTTCGACGCCGCGCGTAATCTAAATTACAGTTAACGACGTCGTTTTTACCAGTGTATTTTAGATTAAAAATAACTTTATATTAATGTGTTACATATGTTTGATCGAATAAGACTCATGGCTTAATGGCCGTGGGTACATGAGTCAACACCATCGATCTTGAGTTCGAAACCCAGCATAGGCCAAATAATTTTCGCGCTATTTTTCATGTAAACCGTAATCTAAAGTCCTTTTAACTACAACATTTGCCCGTTTACTCTGCACACTGTACTTACAGTAACTCTTCTTCTCTTTCGCGTTATCTTCCTCACTAAATCGCCTCCTCTCTCCCGTCACCTTGCTAACGGCCATCGCCGCCGTCGCTCCCACCACCTTTGTCACTCCCATCGCCGCCGGTCACCACCCATCTACCACTGGTCTCACCGTCGACGTCTCTATCGCGTAGTGGGTATGCGATCGATTGATTGTCGTTTTTTTCTAACTTTGTTCATATACATGCATTTCGATTGCAAGTTCTAACCTCGTTTGTATCGAATCCTGAGAGTGTAATGGCAAATGTTCTAACCTTGTTCATATATTTGTGCCCAGATTCACAGTTAATTGCAACCTAGTTCGTGGGCTGATTTCTACACTACTTGCCCACTTCGGTGCTTAGTAACGGTAATTTTGCAAACCAAACTGTAAACTGCTGTATTTATTTATTCTTAGCATTTAGTATTACAATTAATACATAATAGTGTAGTTTTAAAAATGTTACTACTTAAAACTGCCACAGGAAAGAAAGTAAGTTCAAGTATATTACCGATTCCTGAAAATAGCTCATTTTCAACTGCTCAATCTGCTATGCCAGATGCTCTCTGTTTGATTCACAATCTGTGACAGGAATCAACAATGCTATTGTTATAACCACCAGAAAGAATAAGATGAGTTTCGGTATTTTAATGGTTCTAGAATGACTAGTTTCAGTCCTTCAATCTGAAGTACTGCAGAGAAGGTCATAAATAAACTTCATTTACAGTAGAATAAGATAAGTTTATGTATGTTACCAGTTCTAGATGGTGCGTGCGAATTTGACTTTGATAAAACTGATTTGGAGACGTTAGAAATATAAGGGAGATGCTGTCGATTTTTTTCCGCGGTTTAGCTAGCATTTAACCTTGATTTTTTGATGAATTCTAATGTTGTCGTTTTTCATTTATGCATCAGGACTACGACTTTATTTAGGCTTCCGACCTCAACCGTCTTAGCATCGGCTAATCGTCTACCAGAGGTAAGATTTATATATATACATATAATATTTGACAAACTACCAAACATAGTTATCCACCCAAGATATACCTAATAGAGGTATATCTTCGGCAGTCCCTATCGGGACTGTCCACGATTGTTAAATCTCACACCTAGGGTGTGAATGTGCTTTTAATATGTACTTTATTGATTATTTCAGCAGTATCTCTTTATTGTTCTTCGAATGCATATATTATTGATTAATATCATAATATCGTGCATTTGAAGAACTGTAGGGAGATGCTGCCGAAATTTTCATCAATAAATTACATATTAAAAACACGTTCACCGGTGGATTTAATACTCATGGATGGATTTAGGTTGATAAGATACAAAGTGTAAAGACTCTGCCACGGGTGACGGTATGAAATGGCTGCCTTCATATAAATAGCTAGAAGGAAGAACTTCGTGGATTTACATCGGAAATTTGGACGACAAGTTTTTAGAAGGAGTTGATAAGTTATGCACGGTGTTGGCGAACAATCTGAAACCTACAGACAAGGGATAACATATTTTGTCCGTGTATCGACTGCCAAAACAATCTGAGATACCGCGGCGTTGAAACATTAAGGAACATCTGATCCGCCGCGGTTTTACAAAAGATTTCCAAGACATAATCCGATGGCATGGTCAGAGTGCGTTCGATGTATTAAGCCTGACGAAGGGGATAATGGTCAGACAACACAGAAACAGAACTGGAGATGATACAGTTGCTGGTGATCCAGAAGATGTTACAGCGAACGTTGAGCCAGATTTCTGGGATGATGACATTGAGACTATGCTCGAAGATGTGGAACGACATTACTCTAACACGCCAGACAAGTATGAAAATTTGTTGGATTCATCCAAAACACCGTTGTACCCGGGTGTGACCCTACAAAGTTAAGCAAGTGAGTGTCGTCCCAAGCTATTCAACTTGAAAGCGAAACATGGCTGGAGCGACGTAAGTTTCACTGACCTCCTGGAACTTTGAAATACGTTCTTTCGGTGGACAACGTTTTACCAACAACTACCGTACTCAGCCAAAAAAACTGATGTGCCCAATGGGTATGGGGTACCAGAAAAATTCATGCTTGTCCAAATGGTTGCATGCTGTTTTGGAAATCGGATGAATTTGCTGAAAGTTGTTCAGCATGTGGAGCGTCACGGTATAAGAAACAACAAACTCACATCAACGGTAGTAAGAAAGGTTCACCAGCTAAGGTATTGTGGTAACTGCCCATCATTCCAAGGTTCAGACGTTTGTTCTCCATTGAGAAAGACGCAGAGAATCTTCGGTGGCATTCAGTTCACAGGAAAAAGGATGGCAGATTGAGACATCTCGCTGATGCACCACAGTGGAGAAACATAGACGTAAAATTTCCTGAGTTTGGTAACGAACCGAGAAACCTAAGGCTAGGCTTGTGCACGGATGGAATGAACCCTTACGGTACTTTGAGTAGCATACACAGTACCTGGCATGTGCTTTTGGTTATTTACAATCTACCCCTCCGTGGTTATGCATGAAACCAAGACACATCTTGTTGTCTTTGTTAATATCGGGTCCAAAGCAACCGGGCAACAAAATTGATGTATTCCTACAACCTTTGATAGAGGATCTACAACTCTTGTGGAATGAAGGGGCTACGGTTTACGACTCATTCAGTAAAGAGATTTCAATTTGCATGCTATGTTGTACTACAATCAATGATTTCCCCGCCTATGGTAATCTTTCAGGCTATTCAATCAAGGGGTGTGGCGGTGTCCGATTTGTGGTGAAAACACTTGTAGCATTCGCTTGAAACATAGTGGCAAAACCGTGTATATGGGCCACCGAAAAATGCTTCCAAAAGGACATAAGTATCGAAAGATGGCGAAAGAGTTCGATGGGAAAACTGATCACAGCGTGGCGCGCCAGCCTTTGACAGGTACAGAGATTTACAAAAGTTGGATAATATTGTGAACAACTTTGGGCCGCCAACCAAAAGTGGTGAAAAAGTGTCTGGAAAAAGAAATCAATATTTTGGGAACTACATACTGGCAGCATCTGGAGGTTAGACATTGTATCGATGGGATGCATGTCGAGAAGAACGTGGGTGAAAGTATCACTAGCACCCTTTTGAACATAAAAGGAAAGACAAAGGATCATTTGAAAGAAAAAAAAGATTTAATTGAGTTGGGCATACGCACAGAGCTTGCCCGCAAGAACGTGGAAAACGCACATTCTTGCCTCCTGCCTGTCACACTCTGTCTAAAGAAGAGAAACATAGTCTATGCAGTACCCTTTACAACATCAAGGTGCCATCAGGTTACTCCTCAAACATAAGAAACCTAGTGTCCATGACAGATTTCAAATAGTAGGAATGAAATCTCACGATTATCATGTCCTACTTCAAGAATTTTTGCCAATTGCACTACGTGGGATCTTGCCGGATGCTGTCAGACACACAATCACAAACGTCAGTGTCTTCCTCAAATCCATTTCGTCTAAGGTTCTTGATGTGGACACTCTGTCTAAATTACAAAAGGATCTTATTGTGACAATGTGCCAGCTGGAGATGTATTTTCCTCCATCGTTCTTCGACATAATGATACATCTCCTCGTGCATCTTGTAAGAGAGATTCTGATGTGTGGTCCTTTGTACCTCGCTACATGTATCCGTTCGAAAGGTACATGGGTGTCGAGAAGAAAATGAAGAACCGTCGTCACCCAGAGGGTAGTATTATAGAGGGCACTATCACAGAGGAAGTTGTAGACTTCTGAACCAATTACCTAGAAGGTGTCGATACCATTGGACTTCCACGTTCTAGACACGAGGGCAGATTGAAGGGTGTTGGCACGGTTGGACGGAAACTGAAAAGAATTGACATAGACACTCTTAACAAAGCTCATTTAGTTGTGCTAAGTGCAGACGTTATAATCTGAGTGGTTATATTGGGTATAATTACATAAAAATAAAAGAAAAGAAAAGAAATTAAAACTCAAAATAAACGTCGGCTGCAAACAAAAATCCCGGTCGTGGTAGTATAGTAAAAATGTAAGCGACCGGATATCGAACCGTGGGACTAATATACATATAATAGTACCTAAGCGTGTCACAGGAGGGGGAAGGATTAATTGACTTGTTTTTATAAATAAAAGGGAAAGGTAAAATTAACTAAATTAACAGATAAACTAAACGGGACTCTGGTTCACATTAATATAATATCTGCTCTTTCATGCTAGGTCTACTGGTTTATTATAACTGTTTGGCAAGATTCCTGTTATTTTCTTAAGGTCCGATGAAAACTCATAAGAACTCGTTCACCTGTAATGCAAGGTCCGATGAAAACTCAAGCAAAAGCCTGCGAACGGCAGAGGAGTGTTGAGGGATTACATTTGCAACTGAGTACTAACTTAAACGATGAAAATAAGTTTCCCCAGTTTTACGGCTTAATCGGCTTAATCAACCCATCTGTTCCAACCGATGAAATCAAAAACAGACTTAGTAAAGCAATTTAATAAATTCATGAGGTTTATTAAAAAGATGGCGAGAAAACCCTTTAACCGAAACAAACTTTATTAAATAAAACCAGTAAAACATTTGCATAATTAATACAGATACATAATAATTATTCGCAGAGTAAGCGTAACCAGCCTAACATATTAAATAGAGATCTGCTATTTAAATACGTGAGACTAGAGGTGAGATTAATGAGATGAAAAAAAACAAATGGAGAAGCGGGAGATTAGAAATGGAATGAACGAGTGAGTGAAGGTGAAGTGGTACGAAGATGGAATGATGTGTGAATTGGAACTCCAGGAGGAACCACGGACGGAACCTCTGGAAGGACACTGGGTAAGGTGGAACGAGTGTTGTATTATAGAGGAAGAAGAATCAACAGAGGAGCAGCTCATTGATTGAGCTCGTTGATTGAGCTTCACTGATTGCAGGAGACAGGAACAACGGCGAGTGATTTCTGGTAGGCGCCGACTGCTAAAACGATAAGGCGAGTCAAGTTGCAGAGCGAGTCGGCGAAGAAGATAATCCGTTGATTTACACGTGTCCGCTAGTAAGAGGCGGTCTCATCTCCTCTCTTGTCCGCCACCTAAGAGGCGGTCTCATCTCCTCTCTGTTGTCTCTTGTCCGCCACATAAGGGGCGGTTGCCCTACATTTAGAGTTGTCCGCCCATTATTGGGCGGTTCTCTCCTTCCTCTCACGTCCTCGCAATATGAGGCGGTTGCCTCTATTCAGAGTGGTCCGCCCCTAATGAGGCGGTTGCATGCAAATCATGCATGCATATCCCTCCTCCACGTGACCTTCTTTAATCCCTTATAAACATATGTATGTTTTAGGTATTTTTCCTACAATTTAACACATAAAATACATCAGTTAATATAACACATAATTATAGGAAAAAACCCTAGATAAGTGAGAAACATTACTAAAAATGCTACAATTAATAAGGTGATTAAACCCTAAAAAGTCTATATGTTTTGCACTTATCAAACTTCCTCACACTTGACTTTTGCTTGTCCTCAAGCAAATAAGGAATATAATTATCTCTAAGCCAAAATAATAAAACAAGATTAAATAAGTGTAGAAGGGAATTTAGACAAAGTGACAACTTGAAAGAATAATTCTGCTCTTAGAAGTAGGTTTTAGCAAACAGTGAAAAAGAACAATTTAATAAAAGCATAGAAAAACTAGACTGCAGAAACAAGTTAGATTAACCTGGGATTTTCAACCAATTACAATTCTCTAACCCGGGATGACAAGGGGTGTGAAGTAATGCCTTATTCCGCAATACCTTTCAACACCACATACTCATGTTCATAAATATAAATTGCAATTTATATTTACACATTTTTTTTTGAATGCAAAAATTGTATATACAAAACATCCATTTTTTTTTAAAATTGCATTATTTTTCTGTACCCCAGACTTTTCTCTCTATCCTTGTAGCGGTGTTGGGTCTTCTATCCCAGATCACGAGACCTTAGGTAGATAGGTGTTAAAGCACCCCAAAGAACTTAATAACCGGATAAACGAGGCCTGTTTTTGGTTAGAAAAATTCATAAACAGCGGAGTACCTTGTCTTTATCCTTTTCTTTCCTTGACTTTCCACATATTTCCATAATCCCAAGCTAAACTAAATTGGTTTTTACAACTAGCAGATCTATCATTTTTGAGTGGAAATAGAGTATTTGATGGAAAATAATTTTATACAAACTTCTTTAAATAAAACCATCTTTCAGTTGTCACTTGACATAATTTCAGACACTTCTACAATTATTTTATCTCATTTTTATCAATTTTTTTTAAATTTAGGCAGTTTAGAGTAGCAAAAAGCGAGTGTGGCATTTATTGAACAACTGTCATATTTTCAGGGAAAGGTCTCTCCTTCCTCACACTTAAGAGGAGCAATGTCCTCATTGTTCAGAATTAATTCAAGAAAATGACCTTTCAAATTATGACAGACTCATAAAGGATTAAATATAGGTTGAACATTAATAAAATAAAGGAAGAACTGAAACTCCCCTTGTATCGTAGATTGAGGAAGGTACCCTTCCTCACACTTAAGCTTTGGTAGGGGTGAGACGTTCCTCACACTTAAGTTTGCGCAAGTGTTCAACCAAAGGTATCGAATTTCCTAGAGCAACTGAGGTTGCTCCCATAGGCGAGTTCAGCTATATGTTGGATATAGAATTTATTCTGAAAAGAAAATCATATATAGCCAGCAGAACTCAAATGACACCAAAAGAAAATAATAATATGAAAAACATAAATAATAATTCATAAAAAGAAACATAAAGTAAACCACACTGTTACCTTCCTGAATATAACAAAAGTTAGCACAAGGTTCAAACAGTAAGAGTCTAAAAAATGTTAGTAAACAACAGAGAAATATAAATAAAGATAACAATAAAATAAAATCACTGTGGTGGTGGTGGTGGAGGCTGCACTGGTCCCTAGCCTATCTGAGCAAGGAGATGCTGCATGAGCTGAGCTGTCTGTGCATGCAACTCATCACTCTCGGTCCATGCGCTGTATCACCCGTAACTGCTCAGCCAGAATCCTCTGCTGAGTCTGCTCAAAGCTCTCAAACCTCTGATGGAAGGCCTGGAACTGAGTCTGGAGATCTGTCGGGATAGGTACAGGAGCAGGGATCTGCATCATGGCAGTAGTCGGCACATAGGGCTCCTCTCCCTGTGCAGTGTCAGCGGACGGTGGGTCAGGATCAGCTGAGTGTGTAGCTCCCGTAGAGGGACCCGCTGCTGTGGAAGATGCAGTGGAAGACCGAGCAGCGGTACCTCTGACCCAAGTACCGTCATCTGAGCGCGTAAAGCCCCAGCTCCGCACAGTCAGTAGTGTGACTGGGCGCTTTCCTGTACGGAGCTCTAAACCTTCCTTGACCTCTGCTGAGAGTGGGACGGAACCGATAAGGTGGAGCCCGATGAAGAAGGGAAAAATGAGAGTGATCTTCTTCTTCTTCGTCCTCAGGTAGGAGACCACCTTATGGAGCTGGCCGAACATGATGTGGCTGAAGGAGATGCGCTGAGCGGGTGGAGATGGACCTAGGAAGTAGTCTAGTAAGGCACAATCCTCATCAGTAGCATCATGCGCCCCAGATGGGCGAATCTGATGACTGAGGATCTCTAGGAGAAGCCTCTGAGTCAGCGTGGGGAAGCTCGCGAAAGGGAGGACATCCTTCTCCTCCTCCCCTCTATGTCGGATCCTCCGACCTACAACCTGAAGCCACCTAGACTTCGACCTCTGCAAGTACTCCTCTGTGAATCCTCGGATATCGTCAGGACCATCCGGGATCTGTAGGAAAGAAGTGAATGATGAGGGTGTGATCTCCACGGGGTGATGGCGTACATAGGAGGTGATGCTCATATCGCCCGCCCGGGCATTAGCATAAAACTCTCTGACCAGCTCCGGACAAAAGACTCCCTGCCCTATCCTTAGGACCATCGAAAGTCCTAGTCTGGCAAACAGAGTATCCACCCCTGCAGCCTCTAGCACGCGCAGGCTCAAATTTCCTCTCCATAATAAAATCCTTGCCTAGATCGAACCAGCACGAGCCTCTGCTGAGATAAAGCCGTCGTCCCGAAGACAAGGTGCAGAAGAAGAAGCACCGGGACAGTTGCCACCACGAACACGAGGCATACTAATATATTTTTAAATTAAAAGCAAACAAACATTAACAGCATAACAATTAATATTAAATATTAAACATAGTAATAATAACATGAAAATTAAAAGACAATAACAACATAAAAATCAATCAACACAACAACATAAAAATTAACAAATAATAACACAAAAACATTAATAAACAACATAAAAATTAATATCAAACAGAGTATTAATATAAACAACTTTGCAATTTAACAAAAATAGAAAACAAGTAGAACAAATAATATGAAATATAAAAAGAATAATTATACAACATAAATTCTGTCGAAAATTCGACAGAACTTCCCCTAAAATTCTACGATTCTCCACAATTAATTCAGTCACACGCAAGGTATTTTAATACCGTTATCAGCATAAATCCACATATAACATCCTATAATCATAATTATTCAGTTTAATAATAACAAGGTATCTCAGAATTCGAAAAATGCATTTTTGAACAAGCAATTCTCGTATCTACATATACCTAAATTTGGAATTCACCCAAAACAACAAATTTAAGTATAATCAGTGTAGATTAAACCTTGTGCATGTATAATATAATTATAGAAGACAAATTCGAGGCAAAATTAGCAAATTAAGTTCGAAATTTTGAATTTGTGAAACTAGGGATTCGAAACTTCAGCTCCCAATTTCTCCTAATGTAGTTCATCATTTACAGATTTGAAGCTATAGAAACGTAGAGAATTGAAAAACGAAGATTTCGGTACTAACCTTGCGTGATTTGATGAAGAATTGAAGAAGATGTGGCAAATTGAAGAGGAGGGGAGCTCGCGCCTGCTGCTTCGTCTCTCTGTCGTCGGGTTCGAGTGGAATTTGGGGAAGAACGATGGAGTGAAACGCGGCGCTTCACTTCGGTTTTTTTTTTCTATTCGACAGTCCGTCCGCTCGTTATCAGGCGGTAGCGCTGTATGTCGTCCGCTAGTTAAGAGGCGGACAGGAGTGTGTGTCGTCCGCTTGGAAAGTGGCGGACAGGAGGGTGTGGCGTCCGCTAGATAGGGGGCGGACAGACCTGTTCGTTTTTTTATTATTTAAACGACACATGTTACGTAACACAATAATAAAGTTATATAATCATAAGTTAGTAATAAAAATGACAAAAATAATAAGTTAGTAATTAGATAACATAAATTATAAGTTAGTAGTTAATTTACATAAATTTAAATGTTAGAGACAATGGAATTTAAATGTTAGAGACAATGGAATTTAAATGTTAGAGACAATGGAAATTAAATGTTAGAGACAATGGAAATTAAATGTTAGAGACAATGGAAATTAAATGTTAGGGACAATGGAAATAAAATGTCAATAATATAAGAGTTAGAAGTTAGATGTCAGAAGTTAGATGTCCGAAGTTAGATGGCCAAAGTTAGGTGTCCAATGTCAGATGTCCAATTAATATTAACAGATTATTAAATAATTATTATTAACAAAAATATAGTAGATAATTAATATTAACCATAAACAAAATATTATAGAAATATTAACATAATAATAAGAACAGAAATATTTATAATTAACAGGTGAATAATCCGGGGCTTAGGAACTAGAATAAATCTAGTCCCCGGCAACGGCGCCATTTTGCAGACGTTATAATCTGAGTGGTTATATTGGGTATAATTAACATAAAATAAAAGGAAAGAAAAGAAATTAAAACTCAAAATAAACGTCGGGCTGCAAACAAAAATCCCGGTCGTGGTAGTATAGTAAAAATGTAAGCGACCGGATATCGAACCGTGGGACTAATATACATATAATAGTACCTAAGCGTGTCACAGGAGGGGGAAGGATTAATTGACTTGTTTTTATAAATAAAAGGGAAAGGTAAAATTAACTAAATTAATAGATAAACTAAACGGGACTCTGGTTCACATTAATATAATATCTGCTCTTTCATGCTAGGTCTACTGGTTTAATTATAACTGTTTGGCAAGATTCCTGTTATTTTCTTAAGGTCCGATGAAAACTCATAAGAACTCGTTCACCTGTAATGCAAGGTCCGATGAAAACTCAAGCAAAAGCCTGCGAACGGCAGAGGAGTGTTGAGGGATTACATTTGCAACTGAGTACTAACTTAAACGATGAAAATAAGTTTCCCCCAGTTTTACGGCTTAATCAACCCATCTGTTTCCAACCGATGAAATCAAAAACAGACTTAGTAAAGCAATTAATAAATTCATGAGGTTTATTAAAAGATGGCGAGAAAACCCTTAACCGAAACAAACTTTATTAAAATTAAAACCAGTAAAACATATTGCATAATTAATACAGATACATAATAATTATTCGCAGAGTAAGCGTAACCAGCCTAACATATTAATAGAGATCTGCTATTTAAATACGTGAGACTAGAGGTGAGATTAATGAGATGAAAAGAAAACAAATGGAGAAGCGGGAGATTAGAAATGGAATGAACGAGTGAGTGAAGGTGAAGTGGTACGAAGATGGAATGATGGTGTGAATTGGAACTCCAGGAGGAACCACGGACGGAACCTCTGGAAGGACACTGGGTAAGGTGGAACGAGTGTTGTATTTATAGAGGAAGAAGAATCAGCAGAGGAGCAGCTCATTGATTGAGCTCGTTGATTGAAGCTTCACTGATTGCAGGAGACAGGAACAACGGGCGAGTGATTTCTGGTAGGCGCCGACTGCTAAAACGATAAGGCGAGTCAAGTTGCAGAGCGAGTCGGCGAAGAAGATAATCCGTTGATTTACACGTGTCCGCTAGTTAAGAGGCGGTCTCATCTCCTCTCTTGTCCCCCACCTAAGAGGCGGTCTCATCTCCTCTCTGTTGTCTCTTGTCCGCCACATAAGGGGCGGTTGCCCTACATTTAGAGTTGTCCGCCCATTATTGGGCGGTTCTCTCCTTCCTCTCACGTCCTCACAATATGAGGCGGTTGCCTCTATTCAGAGTGGTCCGCCCCTAATGAGGCGGTTGCATGCAAATCATGCATGCATATCCCTCCTCCACGTGACCTTCTTTAATCCCTTATAAACATATGTATGTTTTAGGTATTTTTCCTACAATTTAACACATAAAATACATCAGTTAATATAACAACATAATTTATAGGAAAAAACCCTAGATAAGTGAGAAACATTACTAAAAATGCTACAATTAATAAGGTGATTAAACCCTAAAAAGTCTATATGTTTTGCACTTATCACTAAGTCATCTTGAAGATGTTGAACCATACTTGATGAACACTTGTGTGTTTTAATATCACAATACCCAACATGAGTGATGTTAGACTACAAAATGAGCAGAATAGGACATTTGTCCGATGGTTCAAAGACAGAGTGTTGTCCGATCAGTCCACGAATGTGCCTGAACTGATTAAAGTAGTTGTGTTTGGACCAAATCTGGATGTAATTTCTTATGAGGGTACGATGTCAACGGATTCACCTTTTTCACACAGAACGTCAGGATCAGAAGTCAACGAATCAAAACAGTGGTGTAGAGCTTGAAGCTTATCAAAACTTATATGACATCGGTGTCGTGGGTCATAGTCCAGTCTCAGTACAACAATCATATTTCGGTGTTATACAAGACATCTGGGTATTGGACTATAACAACTACAAAATGTGTGTTTTCCGTTGTAACTGGGTTAACAACAATCATGGCTACCGTGAGGAGGAACATGGTATGAAACTGGTTGATCTGTCTAGAGCTACTCCCCGGTTGAGCCATTCGTTGTTGGGACGAAGGTTAAGCAAATATTTTATGTAACTGATCCCTGTAATCCTAGATGGTCTGTTGTGCTTAAAGGGAGAAGAGGAATAGTTGGTGTGAATGGTGTGGTTGATGAGGATTAGTATGATGCAGAGATGAACCTCTAACTGTTCCTATTTCATTGGAAGAGGCTGAGGTCACAGGTCATCGTGAGTATATACGATCAGACCATAACGAGGGAATGTGGGTTGAGAGATAATGGTTGATGTAAGTTATTACTATAAAAATTTATATGAAATTAACACTCTTTTATTTCTTGCTTGTATATGACCATTATGAAATGCTTAATTTAATTCAAATTGTATTTCAATCCTTGCAAGCATGGCTGATGAAGAGTTCGATATTTTTTGTCGTGAGTTCGAAAATGAGCAGCAAATGGTACCGGTGGTTCCTTCTACCGCTGCTGCTGTTGGCCCATCTACATCTGCCGCTGCTGCTGTTGGCCCATCTACAACTGCCGCTGCTGCTGTTGGCCCTTCCATGAGTGCACCTTCTACGAGTGCTACTCAGAGACCTAGAGGTAGAGGTCCGACCCGTGGGTTGAAACTGTAGAAACCGGATGAGATTAGTCTTCTGTGGGACAAGTATGGGAGGTATTGTGGGGGCAGCAGGTCAGAGTTCGCTAGTATGCTAGGGACTCTGGCCAGATCACATTGCTGCATCAACCACACATGGAAACAAGTCCCGGAAGAAGTTAAGGAGACCATCTGGAAGAAGGTGCAAGAACGATACAAGATCCCAGAAGAAGTGAAGAAACCGTTCTTTCTTTGGTGTCCGCAAAGCTAAATCATTCCGCCACTACTTGGTTGAGCATTGGATCAAGAGGGTGCCCCCATGTGAGCCTCCGCCGTATGTTGTGTACAATGGCATGATCACTGAAGAGGAGTGGAAGGAGTTCGTTGAGCGGCACGCCACCCCCGAGTTCAGGGTATGTTTGTGTGTACTCTTTTCTTAATTAATGCTCATAATGCTTTATCCCTGATTTTCTAATTAATTTTCTGTTGTACTTTCTTAACAGCAAATACAAGAACAAGCACGGCAAAATCGTGAAGCTAATCTCTACCCCCACACCATGGGACGAAGGGGATATGTGGGCAGCCTCGACATGTGGAAAGAAGCTGGTTTGCTGACACGGAGGAACGAGGATGGAAGTGAATGCCCGATCGAGGATGTCTCTGAGGCGAGGAGGGTGCAGATGTACATACTGGGACGCCAGAAAACGACCAGCGAAGGTCAGAGGATATTTTCCTAATGCTGCGATGGAACAACTGGCTAACCAAATTGTAAGTATTTGAAAGTAGCTGTTAAATAATTTACTTATATACTCAAGTGTTTGTTGATCTTAAATTTAGTGTGAACTTCTTTGACAATTGGACAGTATGAAGCGACATAGAGAGGAGAAGTAGACATACACGCTCCTCCTTCTCAAGACGACGCTCTCAATCAAATACTTGGGAAGAAGGATCACCCGGGGCGTGTTAGAGGATTTGGGGGAGAAGTACGTCAGAAGCACGTATTCCCGCCATCTGCTAGGAAGGGTCAGATGAGTGCTACTGAAGTCGAGGCGATGGTAGAGCGTAAGCTCGCTGCTGAGCGCCAAGCTAATGATGAGAAACAGGCTGTTGAGCACCGGGCTTTCGAGGAGAGGCTGCAGCAAGCGTTGAATTCGATTGCACATGCGACTACTCAGCAGCAGCAGAGCAGCAAGATCCTCCTCGACTGTCTTCCTCGTGTAGTTGTGCTCCGGCCGCTGACCCGTACCCGTTTGCCAACATCCAGGTTAACTTTGTTTAACTATTTTTCACCTAAAATAAAGTCATTTAAATAGAATTAGATTGGACTCACTTATTTATTTCACGTATTATCTCTGTTTATTAAAGGAGCAAAAAAAATGTCGTCTCCAAATACCATTAGAAGGGCACCCTGTAGATGCGGCCTACGGGACGGTGTTGCCATCAGGTCCACTCACGCTCATCAGTTTCGTATGTCTACCCCCATTCTACGCGCGTGTGACCTTGGACCTGATAGTTGATGGATTTGAGCATGCATACCTTCCAATGGCGTTTGACAACAAATGCACGCTGATCGAAGCGAAGGGAGACATATTGCCCTGGCCAGCATGTTATATTGTTGTCACCGATGAGGTAAGACTGTTCGACAACCATTTAGTATCTAATAAAATGCATTATTTAGCATTAAGTGTCTCCACTAATCTATTATAGATCCCTGAGCTTCCTCGCCGCGTAACCCGGCCCAGACTAGAAGAGACCAGTGCGCCGGCGAATCCTGAGATCCCTGAGCTTCCTCGCCGCGTATCCCGGCCCAGAGAAGAAGAGATCAGCGCGCCGGCAAATCCTGTCAGAAGGGTATGTTCTAGATAAATGTTTAATGTTACTATAATAATCAATTAGTAATTATCTTTACATTTATGCTTTACTGTTTGTGTGTGAAGGGTAAGAATCCAGTGAGTCGGGGTGGGAAAGGTAAGAATCCAGCGCCCGTCCGGGACGTCGCACCAGGACTTCTGAGGCGCCTAAAAATAAGCTCGAACTGCCACAAAAACTTGTTAATGTTTTGGGGGCTCGTCAGATGAATCTCTACGACAAGATCATTTTGAAGTCATCTCGAACTAACAACTTCATGATGACGCTTCCAAAGTCGATGTTTCACTACGAAGAAGATATGATCACGACAATCAACTTTGAGGACATTAGAGAGATGATGTGTGGAGATTATCTGAACATTAACATTATTCAAGCTTATCTAAAGTAAGTGTTCTTTCCTCATACTGTAAAACATATAGAATAAGTATCTATGAAGTTGCATTGGCTAACTTTTTATAGTACATGTGATATAATAGAGGTCTGCTTGAGAGATGTGCTGAGAAGGACATGACCTCCATTACTGCGGTGTGCCCGGAGCGTTTATCTACGACTCAGTCACTAGGGACCCGGGGGAGGTTTTGTAATTACATGATTCATTGCTTCAATGTTGCTGATCAGCAGAATAAATTATTCATTCTAATGCCGTATCACCAAATGTGAGTTCTGATATAAAATTACATACTAATTAGCTAACTTTTTTACCTTCATTTCTCATTTGATTTGTATTTGACATTGTAGCCACCACTGGGCGTTGTTTATATTTTGCGCTGCCACCGCTACTCTGCTCGTTCTAGATCCACTAGGGCAGTGGACAGAATTCAACACTGAAGACTTAATCAAAGAGTAAGTTTTATTACTATTTAATTGTTTGTAAGTTTTTGAACCAAAATTAATGTACTTGTTCATTTTGCTAAACGCTTTTGTTAATATATGTAACAATTGTTACAAAAAAACCACTCAGGGAGAGTTTGGTGATTTAACCATCAATTACATCAAGGTTTGGTAATTCATGTATTTCATTCGTGCTGCTATATCTTTGTACAATTGTTTTACATTTGTGAATTTTGGTGATTTAGTGCCCTACCCAAAAGGATTCTAGGAGTTGCGGGTACTACGTGATGCGGTATATGTACGAGTTTTGCGGGTACTTCCCAAGTTTTGAGAATGATAAAGACAAGGTAATACGAACGCTGTCTTGTATTTAATTCTTTCGGCAGATTTTTTGTGTCTTTATCTTAATCTCATTATGTGTTCCATTTCTTTTCTTGTTGCAGATTAAAGCGCATTTTGCCAGATTCTCGACTTACAGTCCAAACGACTTGTTGCATGTCAGAGAGAGCATGTCAGCCATGTTTATGAGAATGGAGTGGTAGACTAGCTAGCTCTGATGCTGCTATGATGGATTTTGTTTTTTCACAGTTTTCTGCACCGTTTTTGTACTGTTTTACGCTTCTGTTTTATGCTATTTCTTGCTGGGAGTCATCCTAGCTGTATCTACCATGTATAGGTTACACTGCTACCTTTGTAGCCCTCTGATTCTGCTGGTTGCTGCTGCTGTAACAGATTCTAGCTGCTGTATTGAATATTTTTTGTAATGAATTGCTAGCTGCTGCTGTAACAGATTCTAGCTGCTGTATTGAATATTTTTTGTAATGAATTACTAGCTGCTGTAACAGATTCTGCTGTATTGAATATTTTTTGTTGCTGTAACAGATTCAGACTGTAACAGATTTTCGATCTGGGTATATTAGATGTTAATCTCTGTTGCAATTGTGCGCAGAGAATGAATTTGTGTTGGTATTTGATTCAGGTGGTTCAATTGTGCAGTTTCTGCACATTTGTTGGTCTGATGCCCTCTGTTGCTTATCTGTTATAATTCTGGCTCTTTTGCAATTGTGGTAGATTTGTAAAAAAAACAATAAAAAAAATTACGCTTTAGATGACGGTTTTAACAATAACCGTAATCTAAAGTCCTTTGGGCGCGCGCGCCAAAAGACTTTACATTACGATTATTGTCAAAACCGTCATCTAAAGTGTACACTTTACACAATTACGGTTATTGGTAAAACCGTAATCTAAAGTCCTTTGGCGCGCGCGTCAAATGACTTTAGATTACGGTTTTACAAATAACCGTAATGTAAAGTCAATGACACGCGGGACGCAAGGGGCCTTTCTATTACGTTTTTAAACGTATTAAAGACGTCGCCATCTTTATTGATGCCCGCGTAGATTACGGTCCAGGCGTAATACGGTCCATTATACACGGTTTTGGACCGTAATTAAAGGCTCGCGTTCCACTAGTGATTAATATATAATTTAAGTAAATATTTAAAAGTATTAAGTATGTTATATATAGATATTAACACATATTATTTTAATTTTAATAATATTAATATATACTAGAGAATTTATAATATATTACTATATATTATTTTTATTTTTATATTGTATCAATACTTTTTTAGGATATAATTCTTCATGAATAATTAGTCTCGAATTTGAACCTTAACAAGATTTAGGAACATTATGAAATAATTTTAAAGAAAAGGTTAAAAAGTTGAACAACGAGCATGGTTTATATGAACACAAACTTGATGTCCAAAAAACGGCAAAGCAATGAAAGTAGTATATTATATTGACATTGTTTTATTAACATTTATAATGAACAACTAGTATCAAAATTATGAAAAATTATAAAAAAATGTTTGAACATATGACCCAAATAATTGAACGACTAATTTTAGATTTTTAAACATGAACGTGAGTTTTTTTAAAAAGGAACAATTTGAGATACATTTTGAACAAAGTGTTTTTAAAACTTGAACAACTAGTATCGTGTATCTGTGTGAAACTTGAAAGATTTAAAATGAAAGTCCAGTTTAAAATATGAAATTAAGTTGGATTAACATTCTTTTATAATATAGTTATTCATGAACAACTAGTCTCAAATTTCAACCTTTACAAAACTTTGAACAAAGGGTTAAAAAAGGTGGACAAAGAGTATTGCTTAAATGAACACCGCTTGATGTTAAAAAAAAACGAAACCAATAAAAATGGTATATTATACTCTGATATTTTTTATTATAAAATATCTGATGTACAACTAGTGTTAAATTTGTGAACAACTTATAAACAATAGTTACACATATGGTCAAAAATGAACAACTAATATTATATTTCTAGCATGAATGTAAGCTTGAATATCTTAAACTTGAACATAAAAAAAATTAGGGATGAACATTGTGAACTTTTCTGAACAAAAAGATAAAAATGTTCAGCAACCGATATCCTTTATCCGAACAAGTTTGTAAATATAAGCCTGAAGTAAAAAAATCATAAATTGTTAAAATGTTTCAAAATTGTTGGAGAAGTTAAAAAATATTTATATTTTATAAATTGAAAGAACAAAACATGAAAACAAATACTACTATATAATAATAAATGTAAAGTCAGCTTCTGGTTTCTATAGTAGACAACATTGTCAATTTTTAGAAGAAATGGGACATATATGGATTTTGACCCTTTGTGCATCTTATTAATTTGTAATTACAAATTTTTTATACTCTCTCAGCTGCATAATAATTGAACTTGTTAGTTTTTAACATGTTAGAAAAATAAGTGATGTTTTGTATTTTAATGCTTCTATATTTTTATTCTCTTCCAATTGAGTTCGCCAATTATAACGAAAAGTGAAACATCAAATTTTTTTGATAGTTGGAGGCGTAAGGCCAAATGATCCGTCTAAGAGGGGTACAACCGAAATAACTATCCAAAATTAGAAAAACCCATACCTCATAAATTCTACCCTTCCCTTACATAGGATAAACTCGACTCCTTAGCTTACACACCTTGCTTTCCTCTTACCCCTACTTGCAACCTTACGAACACGAGAGTATTTACTAAAACCCATCAAAGCCTTTCCTTGGTCGAGACCCTTTCTGGAACTAACTCTAGAATTAGTTCGCGAGCAGGTATCTGACTCAACCCCTGCACCACTCCTGGACTCCTGACAGCTCGTACGAAAGCTATATTTATGCTCACGGATGATGTCTTCAAAGTTACTTAGGGCTCGTCCTTCATCTGGAACACTGCAAGCCAGGTCTTTAGCTAGAAACAGAGTCTGCCTTGCCTCCTTCTTGATGTAATCCTCATCATGCTGAACCGTCGACCCGAAATGTCCTCCCCCAGGCTCGAAGCCAGGGGGAAATTCAGGATCCTCAAATAGAATCCTCAGATCTTCACCATCTACCACTTGCTCAAATTGGGGAGTATCAACCACTATACCAGGCTCATGACTCCCTAGATTGGCACCTAAATTGTTAGGTCCCAAGTCGACCTCAATCATCTCGTGGTTATTCATCTTACTACACACACCTATTCTCCAGTGGGCCAGTCCTGCCCCTCCTCACAATCTCATCAACTATCGGGTCATGGACAACCTCCTTACTATTCACTGGCTTTCGAATGGAAATAGGCAACCGACCATACTCCCCCACGAAGTTCCGGCAGGCACGTTGCTTGTTGGGGCACTTGGCGGATTATGCACTTGACCAGTCTACCCATACACCCAGGGCGAGTAGCTTACCTCTGGAGTAGACGCGTAGAACCAGTCTCCTCCCACCCAGGCCCAAGCCCCACATCCCACTTTGCTCAAAACCATAGATCGGGGGCTAGCCCAATAACCATAGTACGGATAGGCCCAACCTGCACTCATGGATGGCGCATTACTCTCCAAGCCACTGCGGGAGGCCCTGCCGTTATTCCCAAAGATATTTTTGTCTTCCAATGCGCTTCCAAGGGACGAACCGTTACCCACCTCGGGACTCAACTGCGCCGACAACAATTTTTCGGTCGCGTCCCTTCTCGACCCATCATCTTTCTCAATGCAACTCCTCACCACGAGCCGTATTCTCGTGCGACGACTGGCCCTCCCAGGGCAAACACCACGCTCAATCTCAACTGAAACACCAGACTCCACTACCACCGTAATAGGTTCACCGTCAAATTCAATACACTGACCAGAACCACCGATGTCACCCTCCTTCGTTGTCGCGGCACCATCCATCTCTGTCACAGGGGCGCAAAACTGATTATAGGGAATGCCTCCCCAACGTTTACCAGAAAAACTTGGAGAGAGTATTGTCTTGCCCTGCCTCCTACTATCCTCGGGGACATCTCTCCTTCCTCCTCCTCCCTCAGACGAATATTTGGCCCTACGAGCAAACAGTTTGTGACCTAGAAAGGTCCGTCCATGAATCTTACCTAAGCTTCGTCGACCCACGCATCACTTTTCATCCGGACCAAGGCAAGGTGAAATACCCCTAAATAATTAAACGTTATTTAAACATATATTAACTACATTAAGGTATAAACAATCAAGCATGTAAAACCTTATGGCGTAAGGTTTAAATTAAGGAGAACGTATTACATTATTATGAGCATGTAATAACTTGCGAACAAACGAACAGTTTTACGGTCACGTACTTATGTACATACGTAGATATATGTACATATACACTACACAACGTTACATTATTATAACGTCGCATATATAACTAATAACGCAACATGAGACCGAAAACATATAACTAAAATACGGAAAAAAAATATAGTCGTACCCATATTTATGGGTATAATCATTAACGTGACATAACAAAATAGCCGCATATATATGTATATATATATAACAAGTAACGCGACATATTAATACAGTCAACGGGAGGAAGGTGCCCAAAATGATTTTTGAGCATGATGCTCAACTAAATCATGGCCATTGAGTTTTTAAAAAACAAATTGATGATCTAAATTCTAATATTTATTATATATGGTAAGTTATATAATTTATAATTTTATAAATAAAGAAAAAAAACACTCCCCACCATCCCACGATGTAATTTTTTTTTGATTGAAATAGATGGTGATAGTTATCCAATTTAATTTGTAATTTTATAAAAAAAGAAAAAAACATCCCAAAATCAATATTTCCATGATTTGAGGTAAAAATTTTTTTTACCGAAATTGAAATGGAATGGTGATTTGAAAAAAAATCCAAGTTTTCATTAAAAAAAATTATTTAAACATAACAAATTAAAATTCTTCTTAAAAAATAAATATAAGAAAAGTGTTAGAATTTATTTATTATTAACATAACATTAAGATCAGACAAAAATAAACCCATTTTTATTTTATAAATTGTATTGTCAAAATTAAAAATCTACACTATCATCAAACAAACATACAACTACATTTTACAACATTTATCATTTTATTTATATATCTACGCTTTTACTTTTTTCCACATGAGTGTGTACATTTTTGTCATGAATGTGTACATTTTGATTCAAATGTATATGCAATATTATCAAATGTGTACTTTTTCAACATGAGTGTGTACATTTTCATCATGAATGTGTACATTTTGATTCAAATGTATATACAATATTATCAAATGTGTACTTTTTCAACATGAGTGTGTACATTTTCATCATGAATGTGTACATTTTGATTCAAATGTATATATTTTAGAAATAAAGAAGAAATATTACACAATCTAGTTTTTAGAGAAAAAATAAATCATCAATTATAATAAATATTCCCTAGCAATACATTTTTAGTGAAGTAATGAATTGAAAATAAAATAATAAACCAATACCAAGTTTTAAGTAAACTTTTTTTTTTAAAAATAACAAACTAGAAATTCTGTTGATAAGACTCCTTGAAAAATATAAGAGCATAAAAAAATAAAATCCACTATTTTTTATCAATTGTTTTCCTAAAATGAAAATCTACACTTCTGTCAAACAAATCTACACCTACAATTTGGAAAATCTATCAATTTACTTAGAAATCTACACTATCACCTAAATAAAGATTAAATTTAAATTCTACTCTTTTATCCAACAAATCTACACCTACATTTTGAAAAATCTATTATTACTTAAATATCTACTTTTTCACTTAAATATGGGGGATTAATAAAAATCTAAATAGATGTCAAAGTTCATTTGTAATTTTAGAAATAAAGAAGAAATATTAAACGTGTCACATGATCTAGTTTCTAGAAAAAAAATAAATCATCATATATTTTAACTAAAACCGTAGTGAAGGAGGAAGTTTTTTTTTTGTAGAAAAGAAGAGGAAAGTGGATGTAGCGTAGAATTGATTTAAGGTTTAGTGATTAAATAATTAACTTGTTTGTTTTTCAATTTTTAAAAATTAATTAATAAATAAGTAAAATTATTTACGGTTAGGATTAAATACAGTCGCATATATACAAGTAATAGGCATAAATATGGCTGAAAAGAAGAGCAAACGTGCTCTAGCCGGGATTCAAACCGAGACCTTTCGTACCTTTCCCGAAGCCTTAACCGTTTGAGCTGTGCTTGAATTCAGTAACTAACACCCACGAATTTAAACTAGTATTGAATCTATTAAGGTAACTACAAAAAAAAAAGAACCAACACATCTCTGTAGTAGTGTCGGTTTCTTCTTCTTCTTCCTCGATACAGTAAGATCGAACAAAACAAAAGAAAAACAGAAAACATTCCTCCTTGTTCCCAACTATTAGGCGACAAGATTGTATTTTTTTCTTAATACCCATACCTTCTTGTAACTTGCGCACCATGGCGGTTCTCAAATTCCCTTGGAACTTACAGCAACAATTGTTTAACCTCCTGAGCCAGACCTCCTGCCTTCACCCGATAATTAATACTCCATCCCAGTCATTCTTCTCCTTGCTTGCATGCCCACGCCAACAGCAAGCCAGGAGCACCCACTGTTACACCTACATGAAGGTAAGCCAAGGCCTTATGGTTGTTCCTCTGCCTTCTTGATTCCTCCTTCCCTGATCTAAAACATAACTCATGCAATATAGCCCCCGGCCTCTCTGCAGGTTGCTGCGTCTCCATTCAAAAAAAAAACTGATTAAGGACCAGCACCCTGGTTCAAACATCAGCATCAGGTAAACACAATCTTCCTGTTTTGTCTTTCTACCCTTCTGTCGTGTATAACAGTAGAAGCTTTCTTAACCCATTCCTTTCTGGTCCCTGTTATGCAACAACCACACATGCAGCCTTCTAAGCCTTATCAGGACTATACTGGAGTGTAGCTACTTAATACCTCACCTGAAGCAGTAACCAGAAGGTAAAAGCTTGTAAGAAAATTTTAGTTTTTGCACCAACCCTTTTATCTGTGTCGTTTCTGTTGTGCCAAGAATAACACCTGAGAAACCATTCCAGTGGAGTCGTGAGTTCAAGAGCCTAAGAGTTTATACCGTGCCAAGGATCACCAGGAGGAACCCCATTTCCAAAAGACAGAAAGAAATCAAGGTACCGAATCATCTAGTATTATGTACAGATTTTAAAACCATTGCTTTTCTGTATAACTAGAACTCCAGAGAGGAAGTAGACACATTATCGACTTAGTAACCAATCTAAAGCTTGCTAATACCCTCCATTTAAGTAGCAACTAACCTGGTAGTGGTTGGGATAGAAAAAAAAAGAGAAAACCAGAGCAACCTGATGTTGCAAGGTTCTGTCAAGATTAATAATCTTTCAAAAATATGTAACCTGTTCTCAGTACCAGTCTTAGCTTCTTAAGTGTCTGTTTTCTATATACTCACTCCCCAGGGGTATAGCCCTTGTGGTTATGGGTTCGTTCGAACCTAAACTACTGATAAAACTAATTAGCAATGAAGGAGAATTGAGAAAAAAAACTCAGGATTAAGAACTCTCAGAAACCAAAAGAAGTTATCAGGTTTTTAATGCTTCAGTTTTAGTTTCTAAGATTTTTGTGTTCTGTATAATTGGCTTGTATTGTGAGTTAATGAACCTAAAACATTCTAACACACTTAAGTAAGATAGATAAGAACTTGAGGAAATTAAAACCCAACCTGATGCACAACACTGAAACAAGAAGAAGGAAAATACAAAATGCTAGTTTCTGTTTCTGAAAATTTTGATTTCAGTAACACTGACAGTGTTGTCTTAGTTTATCTATAAACTTAGAAACAACTAAACATCTGGACATTAAGGGGAACCAATTAGTACATTAGGACTGAAGTCAAAGGAAGAAGAAAAGAAATCTGGTGTGAACTGTAGTAACAGCAGCAAAAACTGAATGAATTTGGGCTAAAACCTTGTGTTTCCTAGTGTTAAATGTGCATGGAACTGTACTAGGAAAGTATCTAATGAATCCTAAAGTATTAAGAACCCATGTAATAGCTACCTTAGAGTTAAACAACAAGTGAACTAGTGCAGTCAATTCTGTATAAACCAGCCTAAACAAAAAAAAAAAAAACTGGTGCAGGAAGGAGTTTAAATTCTACAACTAATACTTTTGTGTAACGGAATTCCAGAAACAATGTAGATGCTGTATTGGCAAGTTGGATATCCTAAGAACCCTCTAACATGTTACACTAAGAGTAAATAAACTGGGGAAAGAATTACAGAAACCAGGTGACACGATATAAGGAGAACCAATCAGTTTCATAATGCTGTTTTTCTGTAACAACACAGTTCGGGTTTCTGTGTAGAGAGTTTTTAGAGAGGTGGTCTAGGTGTTTGAGGATTGTTATGGAGTTAAAACCCAGAGTAGACATTTAGCTAATTGGACAAGCAATTGGAAAGGAATGGAGGTCAAATGAGTAAGCAAGAAAGGCAAATCAGAAGAGTAAAGAGACACCAATTTCGGATTTGCTGTTTTATTTCAGTTTCTTTCCCAGTTAGTGTTTGGTTATTTATGTGTCTGTAACAAAGTTGTTTGGGTTTAGAAACTTGATAGCACACTTAATTAACTGGGTCAATGATTTGGAAAGAACTGAAAATCAAACACGTGAACTAACAGAGGGAAAGAAATGGAAGAGAAAGTACATCTGTTGCAGATTTCTGTTCAGCAGTTCTGATTCATGTATACCAAGTTTCAGCGGCATTAATAGAGTTATTTTGGGTCTTTTCTTAAGCTTAAAACATTGCTAATCCACTTAACTAAGTAGGTAAGTATTTTGGAATGAAAGGGAGAAGAAAACTGTAAGCCAAACTGCCAACAACAGAAAGAAGACAAAAAAAAAACAGATAAGAAGGATCAGTTTCTGTTCTGTTCTTAGCATTTTCCTGTCTCGGGATAAGCAGGTTCCTGTGAGATTTAAACCGTATAAACATTATGAACTAAGTAGCTAGGTAATGTGAGAGAGAGTGAAGAAGAAATCAAATCAAGGAATGAGAAGTAAAACGAAGAGGAATAAATTAGCAAACCTAGTGCATCAGTTTTCCAGATTGTTTCTGAAATGCATGACCTTCTGTATAATCATGTTACAGATGGTTATAAAGGGTGAAATTTAGTTAAGAATGAACCCAAGATACTTCTAAGAGAGTGAACTAGGCTGGTACATCCATTGAAGTTTAGAATCAACTAAATCACCAAACAGAAAAAAAAAAAGATGCACCAACATGATCTCAGGATTTCGATAGCATGTTCCTTCTGTATAATTGTGTTACAGAGGGGGTTAAGTTGTAATACAGTCTTAAGTTTATAATCTATGATGAATGTGGTGGAATGGTGATTTTGAGAGAGAATGGGATTTGAAAGGAATGGAATCAGATATGTATATACATTACCGGTAACTAGAGCAAGATGTTGTCAAACCTTGGGTTATATTTTACTACAAGGTTCTGATGTTATAAAAAGTTAAATACTTACAACATGTTATAAGTTAAGAGGTTATATTAGGATCAAGGAGAATTATATAATAAAGGAGCTCAAATGTATCAAATGTGTATACCATTTTCGGTACACATACAAAACTACCAAAAAACCATATGTTATAAGTCTAATGACATATAAAATATCATACTATATAACATCATGAAATAAATGTAACACCAAATATTATTATGTGGTAAAAATATAGTTTATTAAAACTGTCATACTAAATGCATACATATATATATATATATATATATATATATATATATATATATGAATACATGTCAAGAATAAAGGTATGAACTATAGTTTACAATGACATAAAATACTAAGGTTAGTAATATGACTTTGGTATGATAATAAATCCCGAATGAAGTATCACAGTATATAACGTAAGGTTTCATACTCTAATGTAAACCGAATATTAACTCACACTACAAATAAGGAGTTTTTTAAGATAACGATACTTTAACTAGTAACAGTTGAAAAATCCGGGGGTGTAGTACAGGGATTTCAAACGTTATTTGGAAATACCGAATCATACTGTCATGTGGATTGACGCTTAGCGTTCCTTGTATTTCTAGATCTCCCTTCAGTTGTGCGCGCTCGAAAGCTTTAGCGGTCTACACTGCGTAATCCTAGATACGGTGTACGGTATGTAAAGGAGTTTGATCCGGGTTGTCCTGAGAAATTCCTCGGGCTCGGATTTGTTTGATAACATGTGTGACTATGTGTGATGGATATATGTGTTTACTACATTATTTATTTATGCACGAACGTCCTACGGGACTAATACTACGTCGACTATAGATCGGCTTATATAAAACTACATATACGACTTGTGTGATTGTGATTACCGTTGCCTGATCTAATACACAAAGTATTACAAGTATGTAGTTTAACCTAACTAAAAAAACTTAGGAACGGGACACGACATTGTCGGTCTCTAGAGCTTTGACTCAAACATAAATACTACCTAGAATCATTCTAGGCATGCGTAAGGCCCACAGGGCAGCCAACAAATAAGTGATGTTCTCCATATTTAAAACTGTAACTGAATTACTAACTAACAAGGTTAACAGTGGAGTGTGAATGGAAGTGATGTGTACCTTAATCCAGACAGTCACCGGCTGCTGGTCGCGCGTAGAGATCTCTTGGGTTAACCTGTGTCGGTTTTCCCTAGTTAATCCTGAACGAACCTAGATAGATCGTCAGGCAGAGTGTGCTACCGTTGACACCAGGCCTTTGGCCACCTAAATGGAGGCCCTTACAAAGGCAAAGTGAAATAGTCCCGGAGTCTTCGGATGATCAGGGCAGTGAGCACTTGTGTGTACATGGGACTACTGTCCAAGTGAATATATTTCGGGTTGTCCTAACTGACTCCCGACAGTGCTAACCAAATCAAACGATATGTGAGGGCCCGGGGGGCCGAGCGTTGTGATACGTGATGACATGAAACTATGAACGGTATGTGATTTATCGATGCTATTGTATTGTATGATGTGTTGCTGTTATGTGTATATCTGTGATGATTGTTGCATGTTTAATTACGTCTTTACAGTTTCCGCTATACTATGTAAACCGGTGATGCATGTAACGAACCTAATAAAAAAGATGGTTAATACGACCTAATTGACCATTAGGGTCTAGACTCGGCATACTCAGTGTTTATCGCTGAGCCTTTATGGCTTTATGCAGGTTGTTGATCACGGACGAAGCCGGAGTGCGGGGCGGGTAGTTAGGACGTTTGGATTTTGGAATTCCCGTACGTACCTTGTTATGTATTAAGGTTGTTTACTGATGTCGGCTGTAAGTATTTTGGAGTATAACTAAACGCTCACTGTAGACATTGCTTTTGGGACTTAGATGGATGTGTAGGCGGTATCTCGTTGTCACCGCGGGTTGTATCCTTATGTTTTCATTTTGTTACGTTGTTGTATTGCTACATCACTCGTATGGGCGAGGGATGACAAGTAACACCCATGTGAGTTCTATTACCGTTCTTTCTTCCCGCTGTGAGACGCATTTATTTCCTGTTCACGAGAGTGATTATTACGTCGATATGAGAGGGGTGTTACAAAAGGTCAGGGCATTGTTGGGACGCCTCTTCTTGGATATGAAATTAGGGCTATATCCTCCTCCATCCGCAATAGACAACGGATCACCTTCGCATCAACCGTTATGTTAAGGTTATCAATAAGTAGGGTAGACCCTAGACCTCCCGCTCCAGCATAACTTTCATCGATTCCTGCTGCTCTTTTTTGATTACCCGTGCTCCTCTGCGTGGGAAGCACTCTGCTCGATCTAACTGACTTACCAGGTCTCCTGGCCTTCAAAAGCGTACTCCTGTGAGAATGCCTGGGAGAAAAACATCGACTTCTCCGTTGTCTTCTCACCCAACTAGAATGGGACCGCCTAGAGCCATGACTTATGGAGAACCGCGACCGTCTACTGGGAAAAGCTCTCTGCGAGCAACTCCGAGACCGTCGTCGCCCTCTAGATCGCCATGACTCCCGCACTAGCTTGCGCGAGAAACAGCTCCGATGATTCCTCAACCTCTCTTTCCCCTCCGCTCCTCCCTCTACCACTCTCTCTCTCATACTACTAATGGTAGTATATTTACTAATGCAAAAATTGCTAAAAAAAAAGTGAAACATCAAATAATCAATGGAAAGGGGTAAGTTGACATTATTAACAATTTGGGTAACACTATATATAATTGGAATTATCGACAAGGATCCGCATAAGGCATAAAGTATATGAAACAAAAAGAAAAATAGGAAAAAAAGAAAATAACAACCAAATATGTCATCTCTATAACACTACCTTCCTCTTCAAACTTAATCCCCTGCCCCGATGAGCTCCTTCTATTTATCTTTGTAGAGTTATTTTATTATCCATATAAATATTCCTAACACATTGCATTTGCTTATAGTAGGGTTTGTCGTTTAGAAAACCTAACATCCACTATTTTGGGCTAATAATTGATAAACACTAATAGTACTGTGTCTTAGGTTTCTCTCTTTCGTGCAGGTTTCTTTTGGTTTGGTTTTCTCATGGTCGACTCTTCATATTCTCTGGTTTTCCACCTACACGCATGATTGTTCCTCAAATATTTTAGGGTGGAGTGAGTTTAGTGGTGATTTGTTAGTCTTCTAGGAATCTGTTTCCCCTTTCCCCTAGCCGAAGTTTCTCTTTTATTAGGCTGATACAGCTGTGTGACTCACTCCCCTTAGCTTGCATGCAAATGATTACTTTTGGCTTTGCATGTAAGCATTTATCTTATACCCTATATTTCAGCTAGCTTTAACCGTATTTTTGCTTGTTCTTGCTCTAGCCTTGTTGTGTCTTTCCCCTAGGCTTTCTTCATCCTTTCCATTTCCACCTTTGTTTCTTTTCGACTCTTGATTTCCCACTTGGTGTACGATGGCGGAGAAAGGAAATTCTGTGGATGAGATTACGGCTCGATGTGCTCACTTGGTGATGAGTGTGAAATATGAATGGTTTTAGTGATCTTTTAATGCCTAATTTTTTATTGTTCATCGATAATATTCCACACTTGTCTTCCGTTTTCCTTTGGTTTGTTGTTTGTAAGGCTTGATACCTTTTTCTATGATAAATGCAGAGAAAAACCAAGGAAACAGTAGATTAACTCACAAGGGAGATGATGCAACAAACGGGGGTCGAATTGGAGTCCGAACGATGAATCTAGAGGTTTTGAAGGAATGTCCGAGCTTGTGTCCGAACTTCCAATTCGGACGCAAGTCGAGAGTTCGTGTGCTGCGCCTGATGGAATGTCTGAACTTCAGTCCGAACATCGAAGTTAGGACATGGTTAAGAAAAGCCGGAGGTCTGATGTACGGAGCATGTCCGAACTTGTGTCCGAACATCCAGTTCGGACACAAGTCGAGAATTTTGGGATTGAAGCGCTCAAAGCATTTGTCCGAACATTGAAGGTCGGACCAATGTTCGGACGGCACGATAATTTCAGTATAAACTCGGCGTTTTGAAGGGAAAAAGAGAGAGGGAAGTCTATTTAATTGACCTAATCAGAGGGAGAGGGCATTCATTCATCATCGAGCATTACTTCACACACTCTCACACTGATTAACAAGGTTCTCTCCACTCATCCACGCCAATTGCATCAGTTAACCTTCATCCACATTCATCAAGCATATCTTCATCATTCTGGAGGAGCATCGACAGAAGGGAGTGAGACCATCATCTTCAACCTTGCACCTGCAGCCATTGACTCTGGATAAACGTTCAACTCAAGGGTTTTCTTCCTTTAGATGAATTCTACGTTGATTGTATTTATCTGTTTCTTTGCAATGACTGGCTAGTAGGGATTTAACTCTGGGGTAGGGTCTGTTCAAGATGGATTCAATGTAGTTAAGAATTTTGCAATTTGATTATGAGACTGTAATGGATTGTTTCCAGGTTAATGATTATCATTCATCTTCTCTATTAATTTCGCGAGTTATAGAGTTGTTCTGCGAAACCTATTAGGATCAGACAAGGTGATTAATAGGGAGTTCGAATTAACCTGGGGATTTGGGAAAGATTAGTCGGATAGATAATCTTTCTACGAACGCTAACAATTCTTTGTGCTTATTCCGCCTATATGTGTTTTGCCAACTGCTAGATTAGAGTTGACATGTTCTGATAGGTGAGCTCTTCAATGAACTAGGATTTAGCATTGAAGAGATAGAAAGAATTGGCCTTTCCGTTTCTCATAATTGAACTGTATAATTTTACTAGATTCACCAGTAAAGAACGACCTGAACCCGAGTTCCACTCATTTATCAACTCATCATTCACTTTCATTAATTGTTTTATTTAAACTTTGATTTGCATTTCTCCAATTCGATCACAGAAACAATTCACAACCCCCTGAATTTCCAGTTTTCTTAGGACTTAGGCTTATTTATTCAAGTCCCACGGTTCGATATCTGGTTGCTTAACTTTCTATACTATAGTGACCGGGATTTTTTGCAACCCGACAGACTTATTGATTTGCTATTTCTAGATTAATTTATTTAGTTTTTTAGTATATCAATTTACCTGTTTGCAAAATGGCGCCGTTGCCGGGACTTGACTTTGTCAAGTCCTTTGCCTTGGTTGTCAATTGTTTTTATTATTTTTTTGATTGTTTTGTGTAACTGTGCAGGTGTTTGGTGAATGCACGGTACTCGATCTCGAGGCCCACCAAGATTCAATTTAGACCTAGAGATCAACCGTCAGCTCGTAGGGCGAGAAGAGCACTCACCTTCGCCATGGCTGCTAACGGACCAGCCAATGCCAATGCTGAGCATGCCACTTTGGAAGAATTAATCGCCCGCCAGCTGCTCCTAGAAGAGGACCTGTGACTCTACCAAACCTCACAGCAGAATTAACAGCAGAATGGCAAAAGCTGAAACCGAGCCATCAAACAAACGCTGTCAGGAATCATCCAGCAGGGACCTTCTCAGGCGCAGACCCGGCTGATGCACTTGACCATGTCCATCGTTCTTAGTCCACTTGGATTCGCTGGGGATGTCTCAGGGGCTTGAGGAGTATGCTCGATGTGCTTATTTCAGCACAGTCTATCAGGGGAAGCCTCGAAATGGTTCCACCGTCTACCACCAGGTATCATCACTACCTGGGAGCTATTGACGGAGCGGTTCTATGAGAAGTATATCCCCATCTCCCGGACCAGACAGATGATCGCTGACCTGACCGCCTTCAGACAGTCCGGCAGTGAGACAATCTGCGAAGCTTGGGATAGGTTCAAGGAGCTGCTCCGCCAGTGCCCGCATCACGGTCAGAACATGACATCCTTGGCCCAGGGGTTCTTCCAAGGGCTGAGAGATGAGCACAGAGGCGAGGTCAGAGCCGCACTGGGTGGAAACCTGCTTGCTAAAAGCGGAGAGAATTTATGTCAGCCATGGAGTCCTACTGCGAGGAGCTCCGCCAGTGGAGCAACAGTGGTGGAAGGGTCTTCACAGTTGGGCAGACCTCCTCTCGGACTCCAGATCCTATGATGGAGCAGATTGCTGCTGAGCAGGCCCATTTAAGTACCACAGTGGGCAATATGGCGAAGATGCTCGAGCGGCTCACTATGGGACAGACATCTGTGCAAGCCGTCAGAAGGTGTCTACTGGTCCAAACGAGATATGCTGTTCTCAGTGTGGAGACAGCCATGATTACGAAGACTACCCGATGGTTGCTGAGATGAGGCAGACTGAGGAGGCAAATGTAATTGGTCAGTACAACAGGCAGCCTTGGATGCAGAACCAGCATCCAAACCTGAGGTACGGTAATCCAAATAACGCCCTCAACTCACAGCAGATGCAACCTCAGAGGGCAAGTCAGGGAGGACCACCCGGTTTTGTTAGGCCCCCATACAATCAGTTTAGGCCACAACAGTCTCCAGCTCAGCATCATCACTGAGCTCGAACAATGCTAATCTGAAGGAGATGATGGATAAACTGATGGCCTCTCAAGAACAACAAACGGTGATAAATCAGAATCTGGCAGCTGGCCAGCAGAAGCTCGAGAACGCCATGGTGGAGATGCAGGGAACGATGAGTCAGTTGACTCAGTTCCTTCTTCAGCAGAGACCGTCTGGATCATTGCCTTCCCACCCGACCCCAATCCTAAAGCTCAGTTGAAGGCAGTGACAGTCTCAGAAACCGTGGTAGTTGAGGACTGCTCAGATTCTGAAGAGGTGGCAGCCGTTACCTTAAGAAGTGGGAAGCAGTTAATAAATAGAAATCAAGTGGCTGAGGACTAAGCTGACGAGGAGACCGGTCGCCCTTCCTCTAGCACTGGTGCACCGTCAGGGCCCCAGCCCCCCTGAGGTAGTTGTTGAGGAGACCCAGGCTCCTATCTCTTCCCCTTCTCATTCTTTGACTGCTAAAAACTCCAAGGGTAAGGTGGTTCCGAAGGAACTTCCTTTCCCTAATAGATTAAAAGAAAAAGAACTTGATGATCAATTTGGGAAATTTTTGAGTGTATTTTCGAAGCTTACAATTATATCCCCTTGATTGATGCTATCAAGCAAATGCCTAACTATGCTCGCTTTGTGAAGGATTTGATTTCTAACAAGCGAAGGTTCAAGGAGAGGGAGATTGTTCAGCTGACAGAGACGTGCTCTGCAGCCATCCAGCAGAAGCTCCCTCCGAAGTGTGGAGATCCAGGGCAGCCCATCATCCCTTGCACTATTGGAGACATGGACTGTGGGTATGGACTCTGCGACCTTGGAGCGAGCATAAATTTAATGCCATATTCAATGTTTAGAAGCTTCATGCTGGTGAGCTTATCCCAATTAATTTTAATTTACAATTGGCTGATCGTTCGTCAATCAAACCTCGTGGTATGGTTGAGAACGTTGTGGTAGGTGTTGGTAACTTCTTCTTCCCTGCTGATTTTGTTATTCTTGATATGGATGAGGATGTGGAAGTGCCATTAATTTTGGGTAGACCATTCCTGCGAACTGCTAAAACTGTCATTGATGTTGACAAAGGAAAAATCACCCTTAATTTAATAATGAGGAGCTTAGTTTTGATATCACCAAGATGATGAGAACAAATGCTTCTTCTCATGCTGTGCTTTCTATTGATGTCGACTATACTGATGAGTATGATGCATTTGTCGCTGAAAGTACTGATGGCTCTTCCTTCCTGTTTGAGAATGCTGATCTGTTAGAACAGGTGTTATGCCACTCGATTGAGGATGACAAGGAGAGCACTGAGGTAGCTACTGTTGTCCAGCAGCTTAACCAGGGACGAACATATTTTCGCCCTCATGCTCCTCCTGTGGAGCCACTGGACAGGCCTACTCAGAGCTCATTCCTTCAGTAGAGAAGCCCCCTACTCTTGAATTAAAAACTCTCCCTTCAAATCTTAAATATGCTTTCTTGGCAGAGGGTAGCGCCCTGCCGGTTATTATTTCTTCTTCTTTGTCTGTTTTGCAGGAAAGCAGACTTCTGGAGGTATTAAGAAGACACAAGGGAGCATTGGGGTGGTCAGTGGCAGATATAAAAGGGATTAGTCCAGGGTTCTGCACTCATCGATCTACATGGAAGACAGTATCAAACCAGTGAGGCAACCTCAAGGAGATTAACCCCAACCTGAAGGAAGTAGTGAAAGCGGAGGTATTAAAGCTCTTGGATGCGGGCATCATCTACCCCATCTCTGACAGCCGCTGGGTTTCTCCTGTGCAAGTCGTTCCCAAGAAAGGAGGAATTGTGGCGGTGCCCAATGATAAGGGAGAACTGGTGCCTCAAAGACAGACCACTGGCTGGAGGATGTGCATAGACTACAGGCGTTTGAACGAGGCCACCAGAAGGACCATTTCCCGCTGCCGTTCATCGATCAGATGTTGGAGCGGCTTGCTGGGCAGGAGTACTACTGTTTCCTTGATGGATACAGCGGTTACTTCCAGATTCCCATCGCGCCAGAGGATCAGGAGAAGACCACCTTCACCTTCCCTTATGGCACGTTTGCCTATAGGAGGATGCCATTTGGTCTCTGCAACGCACGGCCACTTTCCAGCGGTGCATGATGGCCATTTTCAACGAATTTATTGAGAAGAGTATAGAAGTCTTCATGGACGACTTCTCGGTGTATGGCCAGAATTTTGATGTGTGTTTGGATCAGCTGGATCAGATACTAAGCAGATGTGAGGAGACCCACCTGGTTTTAAATTGGGAGAAGTGCCATTTTATGGTACATGAGGGTATAGTGCTTGGGCACAGGGTCTCCAAAGATGGCATTCAGGTGGACAAGGCAAAAGTGGAAGTCATTGAGGGGTACCTCCTCCCACTTCAGTCAGAGGAGTTAGATCTTTCCTGGGTCACGCGGGTTCTATCGAAGGTTCATCCAGGACTTTTCAAAAATCGCGAAGCCCTTGTCTGATCTCCTGCAGAAAGATGTAAAGTTTCATTTTTCAGACGAATGCTTGAAGGCTATTCAAACCATCAAGAATAAACTCATCTCTGCCCCATTGTGGTTCCCCCTGAGTGGACCCTTCCTTTTGAGGTAATGACTGATGCTAGTGACTTCGCTGTTGGTGCTGCTCTCTGTCAAGGAAGGATAAAATTTTGAGGGTTATCACATATGCAAGTAAGACACTGTCGGAGCCTCAAAAGAACTACACCACCACTGAAAGGAGCTACTCGCTGTGGTGTTCGCTCTTGACAAGTTCAGCCTTATTTGCTGGGGAGTAAGGTAATTGCTCACACCGACCACTCGGCCTTGAATACTTGTTCCAAAAGAATGATTCCAAGCCCAGACTATTGATATGGATCCTGCTTCTCCAAGAGTTCGACTTGGAAGTGGTTGATAAGCAAGGGAAGCAGAATGGGTTGCAGACCATTTATCGAGGCTTGAGACTCCAGATGACGGGTCCCCATAAATGAGTTCTTTCCCGATGAAATGGTCTTTGTAATTGGGAAAGTCAAAGAGCCATGGTACGCTGACTTGGCTAACTATCTTGCCTCTGGGTTGGTTCCCCATGATCTAAGTTACAACCAGAGGAAGAAGTTTCTGTCTGAGACCCGTCATTACGTTTGGGAGGACCCCTATCTCTTCAGAGTATGTGCTGATGGTTTAATCAGAAGATGTCTCCCTGATGAAGAGGTAACAGTGTAATAGAGTTCTGCCATTCCCGAGAGGCAGGTGGTCACCACGGTCCTGCTAGGACAGCTGCTAAGGTGTTAGAGTGCGGTTTTTACTGGCCCACTCTACACAAAGATGTCCACCGCTTCTGTGCTCACTGTGATAACTGCCAGAGGATGGGGAACACTTCAAGAAGGCATGATATGCCGCAGAAGGGAATCCTTGAAGTAGAATTATTTGATGTCTGGGGTATTGACTTCACTGGCCCATTTCCTTCTTCTCACGGAAACCACTACATCCTTGTTGTTGTAGATTATGTTTCCAAATGGGTCGAAGCAATCCCCTTTTAACACCCCCAAACACTGGCCTAGAGTTAGGGGTATTACACGCCGCGTATTATTACATAATAACGCAAGGCTCTAATAAACAGACTTAAACAGATAATCAAATAAGGCCCAAACGAAATACTTACAAAGTATAAACCAAAATGAAGTCTTAACACCTCAAAAGGTTTTACAGACCCACCAAACGGATGTCAAAAGCGGAAGCTTAACAAAATATGCCCAAAGGCTCAAATTCAAATACATAAGTCTCAAAGGAAGCTAAATATAAAGCAGCTAAACTCCAGAAGCTGAGGGGAGGTGATCCTCGCTAATCAATCTGCAAAAGCGTTAGAAGTAGGGGAATGAGCACACAACTATGCCCAGTAGATGACCAACTTCATCAACCAGCATGCTCAAAACATTTACAGAATATTGACAAATCAGAAGGAGTCAAGAATCCACAAATATGTCAGAACCAGAAACAGAAGTCCATTCATTTAGGGACTAAACAGAGCAGAAGCAGAAAACAGAGTGGGACACTAGCGATCACAGCATACAGACAGAACGAGCAACCAGCTCGTGAACAGAACGAGGAAAACCTCACTCGTAAACAGAACATGTGTAGACACCCGTGAACAGAACGGGGAACGTCCACCCGTGAACAGAAGGATCCTACATAGCGCGCTACGAGACAGCGAAACCAGCCATCCAAAGGCTCAGACACAGAGATAACTAGGTCCCAAAACAGAAGCTTAAATACAGATAAGCATATGTGCACCAAAGGCACCAGAAAGCTCATAGATAGCTTGGAAATCAGAAGGGGAATCCAACCCCGCAACAGAAGTCAAAACGGAGCTCAAACGAGCAAGTTATGGCCAAAACAGTAGCCTGTCCGAACTTGTGTCCGGACATCAATGTTCGGACACAAGTCGAGACTCAGTAGGCAAAATCAGACAGATGTCCAAACTTGTGTCCGGACATCAAAGTTCGGACACAAGTCGAACCTTAAAACAGATGGAGAGTCAGATGTGTCCGAACATCCAAGTTCGGACGGATGTTCGGACATCCTTCGGAAAACAGAACGTGGAGAGTCCGAACTTGTGTCCGGACATCCAATGTTCGGACACAAGTCGAAGCCCAAATCAGAGAATGCAGAAGGCTGTGTCCGAACTTCAAAGCTCGGACGGAAGTTCGGACACAGCGAAGATTTCAGAGAATAAAAGCGCAACAGGGTATGTCCGAACGTCAAAGCTCGGACAGACGTTCGGACATACCGAAAACTCAGAAAACAGAAGCGAAATCAACACGAACAGAGGCACAAAACCAATCCAAACCAACACACACATTTACAAAACAACCTTGGGGGTTTAATCCATTGAAAAGGCATTAAACAGACATAAGACACACCCAACACAGGATCAATTCATTGAATTAACTGGTAGAATCCAAACTCCCCAAGGCTGAACCACGGATCGAATCCGAAAGCCACCTACCTCAAATACAGCAGAGACGAAAACCTCACAGCACCAATCCAAACGCAGTCAAGCAACGCAGATCCCAACCTCTGAATTCGACAGCAACCAAAGAACAGATCGAAGAACAAACCGAAATCATAACTAAATTCCCAAATCAGAGACTGCCACTGATAACGCAATTCGAACCCTTACCTGAATCTGACAGCGGAATCACGACGAGGCCAACAGCAGTAGAGAACTAACAAGACGCAAGAGTCTCACTCAAAATCACAATTCAAGTTGCAGAAGGTAATCAGAAAAAGGGAAAACTCAGGAACCAAAGAATCAAGAGAGCGCAAACTGACAACCCTACCTCGAAGAATCCAGCAATTCGCAAGGACTGGCAATCTGCAGAGGAAACTTGACAGCGGAATAATGAGGCTTGACTGATCGCGAGAAAGAACTGCTTGAGAGAGAAGAGAGAGAGAGAGAGAGAGTAATGAAGAGAGGAGCGTGAACGATCGTGAGAACGTTTTTGAAGAGAGGGTAATTAAGAAGAAGAAATAAAATAGGTTTAAGAGATTAATGTGAGGTTAACTCACCAGAAAATAAAACGGATGGGAAAAGACCTCTCGTCCCCAACTTCTTTAATAAGGACTCCCGTGTCCTAAATTCAGAATGGACCATCTTAATGAACCATAGTAACGAAATAAAATATAACCAATCTGGGTTATAACATCACCTCCCCCTTAAAAGAATTTCGTCCTCGAAATTAAAAACATACCTACTGCTCGAAGAGGGTGGGGAACTTAGAACGAACTTCGCTTTCGACCTCCCAGGTCGCCTCTTCCTCGGACTGACCGACCACTGCACCTTCACCAAGGGCATGGTCTTACTTCTGAGCTTACGAACATCCCGGGCAAAATCCTCGAAGGAACTGCTTCAAAGGTGAAGTCCTCCCTCAACTGAAGCGGACTGAAATCATCACATGCGACGGGTCCGAATATACTTCCTCAGCATAGAAACGTGGAACACACTGTGCACTGCTGCTAAAGACGGAGGCAGAGCCAAGCGATAGGCAACCGGTCCGATCCTCTCTAGGACCTCAAAAGGACCCACAAAACGAGGGCTGAGCTTGCCTCTCTTCCCAAAACGAACGACTCCTCGCACAGGAGAAACCTTCAGATACACATGATCGCCCACCTCAAACTCTAGAGGTCGTCTCCTCTGATCGGCGTAGCTCTTCTGGCGACTCTGAGCCACTAGCAACGCTTCCTGATAGACTGAATTTTGCCCACAGCATCCTGAACCAAGTCTGGACCAATCACAGCTCTCTCCTTCAGATCATCCCAACAGATGGGTGATCTGCACCTCCTGCCATACAAGGCCTCAAACGGAGCCATCCCGATACTGGTCTGAAAGCTGTTATTATAAGCGAACTCGATCAGTGCCACGTGCTGATCCCAGCTGCCCCCAAAGTCGAGTACACATGCCCTGAGCATGTCCTCCAGGACCTGATTCGTCCTCTCTGTCTTCCCGTCTGACTGAGGATGATAAGCTGAACTGAAGGACAACTTCGTCCCCAAGGCCTGATGCAAACTCTGCCAGAATCTGGACACAAACCTCGGATCTCTGTCAGACACAATCGAAGCCGGAACCCCATGCAGACGTACTATCTCATCAATGTACAACTGAGCCAAGCAGTGCAAACTGAAAGTCTTCCTGACAGGTAGGAAGTGAGCGCTCTTCGTGAGCCGGTCCACTATGACCCAAACCGCATCAAAACCCCGTGGAGTCTTAGGCAGTCCCATAACAAAATTCATACCGACGCTCTCCCCACTTCCACTCCGGAACGGGAAGGGGTTGAAGCAAACCAGCTGGTCTCTGATGCTCTGCCTTGACCTGCTGACAGGTCCTACATCTGGATACAAAATCTGAAATTCTCTCTTCATGTTACCCACCAGAATGTCTCTCGAAGATCCTGGTACATCTTCACACCTCCTGGGTGTACCGAGTAAGGAGCTCCATGAGCCCCCTGCATGATCTCGCGTCTCAAAGCGTCACTGCAGGCACACAGACGCGGTCTCTGAACCTCAGGCAGCCATCCGCTGAAACTCTGAACTCAGACTCCTGGCCAGCAGCAATCTCATCTCTGATCTTACGCAAACCGACATCCAACTCCTGACTGGCCTTGATCCGGTCGATCAAGGTAGGCTGAACCTGCAGTGCTGCTAACATCCCAGACTCTCTGGACGGACAACCCAGATACCCATGCGCTGCAACTCCTGAGCAACCTCTCCACACCGGACAAAGCACAAACAGTCCCAGACGGACCCTCCTGCTGAGCGCATCAGCAACCACATTCGCCCTACCCGGATGGTAGAGGATCTCTAAGTCGTAGTCGTGTAGCAACTCCACAGCCACCTCCTCTGCCTCAAGTTCAACTCCTTCTGAGTGAATAGATCTTGAGGCTCTTATGGTCCGTATACACCTTGCACGCTGCCCATACAAGTAGTGCCTCCAAATCTCAGAGCAAACACCCACAGCTAGCTCCAGATCGTGGGTCGGATAGTTCTTCTCATATGGCTTAAGCTGACGAGAGCCATATGCAACCACCTTCCCCTGCTGCATCAGAACACACCCAAGTCCCCTATGGGACGCATCACAGAAACCTCCATCCAGGCCCTCGGTCCCCTCTAGAAGAGTCAATCGGCGTAGTAGTCAACCTCTTCTTCAGCTCCAGAAAACACTGCTCACAGGCATCGCTCCACTCGAACTTCACATCCTTCTGAAGCAGACGAGTCAACGGAATCACCAACTTGGAGAAGCCCTCCACAAACTTGCGGTAATAGCCCCACCATCAAGGAAACTACGAATATCCCCAACATTAGTAGGCTGGCCCATCAGTAATAGCTCGAATCTTCTCCGGATCCACGGATACCTCCTTAGAGACCACATGTCCCAAGAATACCACCTGTCCAACCAGAACTCACACTTCTTCAGCTTCGCATACAACTCGTTCTCCCTCAGAGTCTGGAGAACGGTCCTCAAATGCTCCCGTGCCTCCTCAGCACTTGGAATACACCAAGAATATCTCAATAAAGACTACCAGAACTGGTCCAAAAACGCTTGAACACCCAGTTTCATGTCCTAAATACAGAAGGCGCATTCGTCAGACCGAATGGCATCACGAGAACTCGTAGTGTCCATAACGAGTCCTGAAAGCGGACTTAGGCACGTCGTCTGCCTTAATCCTCAGCTGATGATAACCGGACCTCAGATCGATCTTCGAAAACACCTTAGCTCCTGCTAACTGGTCAACAAGTCGTCTATGCGCGGGAGAGGATACCTATTCTTAATGGTAACCTGTTGAGCTCCCTGTAGTCAATGCACAACCGCATACTACCGTCCTTCTTCTTAACGAACAGACTGGCGCTCCCCAAGGCGACACACTAGGGCGAAAGACAGCCCTATCCAGCAGCTCCTGCAACTGGACCTTCAGCTCCTTGAGCTCAGCAGGCGCCATACGGTAGGGGGCCTTCGAAATCGGCTGAGTCTCAGGTGGGAGCTCGATCAAGAACTCCACCTCTCTACAGGGGGAAGCCCAGGTACGTCATCCTGGAACGCATCTGGGAAGTCTCTGACACTGGAATCTCCTCCAACTTCGCATCCTTGCGAACCTCAGGGATGTACACAGATATCTCTGGCATCCTTCCTCAGAAACGGAAGCCTGCATAGCTGATATGACTGGCGGCGAGCACGGGAGTCCATTCCCTGCTACAATCAAACGGGGCTGGCCCGGCTCCTCGATCTCTAGACCCAAATGCAGATCCTCCAGCTCCACCTCCAGAGCTACCTCTGCTCCTCTCAGCCTGAGGGCAATCAGCAATCCTATGCCCCATGGATCCACACTTGAAGCAGGCCCGGACTTCCTGTAGCAGTCCTGACCTCTGTGAAACTTGCCACAGACCTGGCACTTGGAGCAGGAGCTGACGAAGACGAACCACCTCTGTCTCGCGAACGGTCCCCAGAGTGGTCTCCAGTAGACGCTTCTTCTGAGAAGCAGACTGATCCCTCCTATCACTGTCATCGGACCTCTGTTCCTCTTCTGATCCTTCCCTCCAGACTGGCGACCTCTCAAGTCAGCCTCTACCAACAGGGCGACATCAGCAACGTCCTGAAGGTCTTGTGACGCAGCGGCGTCACAGCAGAAACGGATGTCTGGCCTCAAGCCACTCTCAAACTTCCTGGCTTCTATGCTCGTCAGGCTCAAGTGCAAACTTAGATAGGCTGATAAAACTTGCCGGACGTACTCCTCACACTCATATCCCGACCCTGGCGTAGCGGTTATACTCCAGGATGCGCTGATCCTTGAGAGTCGGGGTAGAACTGCTTGTTGAACTCCCCAATGAACGTCCCACGTCCATGGCTGTGGGAACTTCCCCATCACTGACCTCCACCACTCTTGGCTTCGGCCTTGAACAGAAAGGTAGCGAAAGTCGGACCTTCTGCTCCTCCTCAGAGCCCATCACTCGAGCAATCCCCACTCTGACAACCAGTGGCTGCCTCCTGGGGCTCTCCTGCCCCATCGAACGACGGCGGCTTCAGCTTCATGAATTCCTGAAGCGCCTCACGTTCCTCCCTCCAGCATCTGCCCCAGCCGGGCCTGCTCCGCCAGCTGTCCTCCTCCAGGGACCGCCCCTTGCAGCCATAGTCTGCATAGCTGCGTCATAAACTGTGAAACAGCATCAGCCACATCCCTGGAGGGATTAGTAGCTCTTCTTGGCGGCATTCTGAAAGTCCATCAGCAATCAGTTAAACTCAGACACTAATACTGACATTTTGACTGACTGGCTAACTTAAAAATCCAGCAGATTAGACCCAGAGCTCTGATACCCACTAAATGTAACACCCCCAAACACTGGCCTAGGAGTTAGGGTATTACACGCCGCGTATATTACATAATAACGCAAGCTCTATAAACAGACTTAAACATATAATCAAATAAGGCCCAAACGAAATACTTAGACAAAGTATAAACCAAAACTGAAGTCTTACACACTCAAAAGGTTTTACAGAACCCACCAAACGGATGTCAAAAGCGGAAGCTTAACAAATATGCCCAAAGGCTCAAATTCAAATACACAGGTCTCAAAGGAAGCTAAATATAAAGCAGCTAAACTCAGAAGTTGAGGGGAGGCGATCCTCGCTAATCATCTGTAAAAGCGTTAGAGTAGGGGGGAATGAGCACACAACTATGCCAGTAGCTGACCAACTTCATCAACCAGATGCTCAAAACATTTACAGAATATTGACAATCAGAAGGAGTCAAGAATCCACAAATATGTCAGAAACCAGAAAACAGAAGTCCATTCATTTAGGGACTAAACAGAGCAGAAGCAGAAAACAGAGTGGGACACTAGCGATCACAGCATACAGACAACGAGCAACCAGCTCGTGACAGAACAGGGAAACCTCACTCGTAAACAGAACAGGTGTAGACACCCGTGAACAGAAACGGGGAAACGTCACCCGTTAACAGAAGGATCCTACATAGCGCGCTACGAGACAGTGAAACAGCCATCCAAAGGCCAACACACAGAGATAACTAGGTCCAAAACAGAAGCTTAAATACAGATAAGCATATGTGCACCAAAGGCACCAGAAGCTCATAGATAGCGGAAATCAGAAGGGGAATCCAACCCCGCAACAGAAGTCAAACGGAGCTCAAACGAGCAAGTTATGGCCAAACATAGCCTGTCCGAACTTGTGTCCGGACATCAATGTTCGGACACAAGTCGAGACTCAGTAGGCAAAATCAGACAGATGTCCGAACTTGTGTCCGGACATCAAAGTTCGGACACAAGTCGAACCTTAAAACAGATGGAGAGTCCAGATGTGTCCGAACATCCAGTTCGGACGGATGTTCGGACATCCTTCGGAAACAGAACGTGGAGAGTGAACTGTGTCCGGACATCCAATTTCGGACACAAGTCGAAGCCCAAATCAGAGAATGAGGAAGGCTGTGTCCCAAACTTCAAAGCTCGGACGAAGTTCGGACACAGCGGAAGATTTCAGGAGAAAAAGCGCAACAGGGTATGTCCGAACGTCAAAGCTCGGACAGACGTTCGGACATACCGAAACTCAGGAAAAACAGAAGCGAATACACGAACACAGAGGCACAAAACCAATCCAAACCAACACACACATTTACAAAACAACCTTGGGGTTTTAATCCTTGAAAAGGCATTAAACAGACATAAGACACACCAACACAGGATCAATTCATTGAATTAACTGGTAAATCCAAACTCCCCAAGGCTGGATGAACCAACAGATCGAATCCGAAAGCCACCTACCTCAAATACAGCAGAGACGAAAACCTCACAGCACCAATCCAAACGCAGTCAAGCAACGCAGATCCCAACCTCTGAATTCGACAGCAACCAAAGAACAGATCGAAGAACAAACCGAAATCAGAACTAAATTCCCAAATCAGAGACTGCCACTGATAACGCAATTCGAACCCTTACCTGAATCTGACAGCGGAATCACGACGAGGCCAACAGCAGTAGAGAACTAACAAAGACGCAAGAGTCCACTCTGAATCACAATTCAAGTTGCAGAAGGTAATCAGAAAAAGGGAAAACTCAGGAACCGAAGAATCAAGAGAGTGCAAACAGACAACCCTACCTCGAAGAATCCAGCAATTCGCAAGGACTGGCAATCTGCAGAGGAAACTTGACAGCGGAATAATGAGGCTTGACTGATCGAGAGAAAGAACTGCTTGAGAGAGAAGAGAGAGAGAGAGTAATGAAGAGAGGAGCGTGAACGATCGTGAGAACGTGTTTTGAAGAGAGGGTAATTAAGAAGAAAGAAATAAAATAGGTTTAAGAGATTAATGTGAGGTTAACTCACCAGAAAATAAAACGGATGGGGAAAAGACCTCTTCGTCCCCAACTTCTTTAATAAGGACTCCCGTGTCCTAAATTCAGAATGGACCATCTTAATGAACCATAGTAACGAAATAAAATATAACCAAATCTTGGGTTATAACACCCCTGCCCTTCTGCTGATACTAAAACTGTGGTAAAATTCTTGAAGAAGAACATCTTTACCAGATTTGGAGTGCCAAGAGCTATCATCAGTGACGGAGGTTCTCACTTCTGCAACAAAGCTTTTAATTCTCTGATGACTAAGTACGGGTGACTCATAAGGTTGCTTTACCTTATCATCCCCAAACTAACGGGCAAGCAGAAGTGAGTAACCGAGAACTCAAATGGATTCTTCAGAAGACAGTCAACTCCTCCAGGAAGGATTGGTCTGTCAAGCTTGATGATGCTCTATGGGCCTATAGAACCGCATTTAAGACTCCCATTGGGATGTCCCCCTTTAAACTGGTATACGGGAAGGCTTGTCATCTCCAGTTGAGCTAGAGCACAGAGCCTATGGGCTTTAAAGGCTTTAACTTTGATTTGTGTGCTGCTGAGAGAAGAGGCGATTCAGCTTTCTGAGTTGGAGGAATGAGAGACCAGGCATACGACAGTTCAAGATCTACAAAGAGCGCACCAAAGGATCCACGACCGATGATTCAAAAGAGAGACTTCAAAGTGGGGGATCTGGTGCTGCTCTTTAACTCTAGACTACGTCTCTTCCTGGGAAGCTAAAATCACATGGGCAGGCCCCTTCAGAGTTGTGGGAGTCACGTCCTATGGAGCATACGAGCTGGAGAATAAGGCTGGAGAAACCTTTAAGGTAAATGGTGCTCGATTAAAAAGCTATCTTGGTACTGATCATAATCTTTTCCCCTTGCAGGCAATATTCTTTTTGGAGAGTGAATTCAATCCTTCAACAAAGATGATTTCTCAAGAGCCGAGCTCGAATATGAAGAAGAAGAAGTTCTCTTGGCAAATGGAAAGAATTGAGAAAGTTGAAGGAATTCGCTGTGGGCTGTTGTAGAGCTGCTCATCACACCTCCTCTGATTGATCAAGCAGAAATTGTCTAGCTAAAGACGTTAAAGAAGAGCAGCTGACTGGGAGGCAACCCAGTGTTTTCGGTACTTTTATTTTGTGCTATTATGTTGTTTATAGTTTTGTTTTAGGATAATGATTTTTGTTACAGTGGTTGGAGCTCAAAAAGAAACAGATTGGTGCATTTTTGGTGATGTCCGAACTTCAGTCCGAAGATTGAAGTTCGGACCCAGTTCGAGAGTTGGAGGCCTGCGCAAAACAACATGTCCGAACTTCGGTCCGGACATCGAAGTTCGGACCTGATTCGAGAGTCTGAGGGCTGTGCAAAACGGCATGTCCGAACTTCGGTCCGAACATCGAAGTTCGGACACTACGCGAAACTCTGCCGAGGTATGTATGTCCGAACTTCGGTCCGAACATCGAAGTTCGGACAACCCAAATTTCTGAACTAAAAGAACGCGGTCGCGACTTAAAAATCTTCAAAAACTTCCCTAACCCTTTCTTCAACCTCTCGACAGCCGCGGCACCCTCCATTCCCTTCTTCTCCAATCTCACCCAACTCCCTCAAATCTCCACCAAATCCCTCAATCTTGGTACCAATCTCTTCGTTTTTGAATCCTCTACAATCCTAGCACTCGAAATCAACCAGAAAAACCTCCAATCAGCCGATTTTAACAAAAACTAGTTCGACCCTAATCTGTCGCATTTGGGTTTTTGAGTTCGATTCTTGCAGATTTTGCTGATTATATCTACTTCTAAACATTCATTCAACTCCAGCAAGGTAATCTCTCTACTTTTCTACCTCTTTTAATGTGTTTTTGACAAGATTTGGAACCTGAGGTATGCAAAGTCGAGAATGTGCTGGTCTAATTGAGATTTCTGAGCTTCATTTGCGTATATTGGATTTATTATCTGCTATGCTGTAAGTTGCTGGATAGAGATGTGTAAAACAGCACTACTGTGATTTCAATATAGATATTTGAGTGTGTGATTGTATCTTGCATGGCTGAACTGAGAAAATAGTGACTGAGATTAAGCTGAAAATGTTGGAATACCGTACCTCTTTGTCGGTAAAGTCTCTGCTGGTCACTATTTGTTGAGGATTATCACTGCAAATTGAAAGATTGATTGACCATTGTTGTGGGGAATGATGAATTTTAAAGGGGAGACTCTGTCGAATTTTGGGTAAATTCAGTGCATACTTAGACCATTTCATTGCTTTCCTTTATTTGACATTGCTTACCCTTGTATGAGCAGATGTTGAGCAGATTTACCGGCCGTGGAAAGAGGGCAGCGGGAGCTAGCACCAGTTCAAGGCGTCGAGCTCTGGAACCAGAATTTAGAAACGAGGCAGCCAAAGAGTGGTTTGAGAAGGAGGTCGATATAATTGCTGAGCGGGGTGTGGTACCAGAACTGGAGCAACAGCTGGGACTGAGGGCTTTATTAAACCCATTTGGGTGGGGCAAGATTTTGGATATGGGGGCCAGTACTCTGAACAAGCCGTGCGCATGTTTATGCCAATGCATCTACCAGACGGCCAGATCAAATCCATAGTAGACGGGATAGAGTGACGTCTCCACAATGGAGATTGCTCACTATTTGGACATTCCCTATCCTGCCCCCGACCGCCTGAGCACTCAACCCCAACGACTTCAAGACGGCGCTATCCAACACTATACCCCCCTCATGGTTCAGGGACCACGACGACGCAGAGGGGATGACCCATCCAAGCAGGTCGTCCCTGCTGATTCGCTTCAGAGCCCTCAGGAGAGAGTCCTGCTCGCACTACTGGCTGCGAACGTTGTACCACGTCAGAGCTCGGACCTGAACCATACTGACTTCCTACTTCTTCAGACAGTGCTGAATCCGGCGTTTGCTGAGGCTGCAGATCACTTACTTGCCATGGGTGATCTTCTTGCATATGCAGTACATCATGGAGCACAAGACAAGCACAAGCTGGGCTTCCCGGTCATGATCTGCAACATACTCAGGCGGCAGAGGGTTACCGTTCCTACTGTGGGGCTGCATGCTGCGCGGGCTCCTATTGATGCGGGCGCCTGAAGAAGATGTGGTTTGAGTTCAGCGAGGGCAATGGAGGAAGAAGGCTGCCGCGCGACCACAGAAGCGCCAGCGAGAGGCGGGTGAGGGTCCATCAGAGCCCGCCCCTACTGCTACACCGACGACATGAGGCGTTTCTTGCACTGCCAGCCCCTGGGAGCGAGTATGTCACTCGCTACGAGTTTGATCAGCTGGAGTCCCGTTTCATAGAGATGGATCGACGCTATCAGGCGGAGATCGAGACTCTTCAGCAGCAGGCACGCCGCTCCCAGGACGACTATGAGACTCTGGTCGCTCAGTTTCAGCAGCACGCGCGCCGCTCCCACGATGATTATGAGGCTTTGGTCGCGCAGTTTCAGCAGTGGCAGGCGTACTACCCGCCTCCACAGTGATATGTGTTGTTGGTGCTACTCTGTTTAGAAGCCTATCTGGACTTCTTTTGGATTACTTTCCGTTGTGTTAGACTATTTATTTATTCGATTGGGTTGTATTTTAATTAATTTTGATTTTAGTTTGTTTCATCTTTAACTCTGACTACTGTGTTCTAATGCGATGCTCTAGCATACTTTTGTGTTGTTTGTGAATGTGTGCAAGTATACTTTATGTGCTGACCCATGCTGGACACTAGCTTGGAAGCAAGTGTGAGGAAACCTTCTCCCCTCCACACTAAGTGTGAGGAAGAACCTCTTCCTCAAAGCTCACAAAAGAAATCAGGGGAGTTTCAGTTTCTTTTCTTTTTGGTTAATGTTCGGCCTGCTTTAACGTGATACTATGTCCTGTTCATTCCCCTTGTAGTGTGCACATTTAGCCAGATCTCCTTCTTGTGATAAATTTCTAACAATGCGGACATTGCTCCTCATTAAGTGTGAGGAAGGGGGAGATCTTTCTGAATGTGTCAGTCATTTATTCCCGCTCTAATTTTTGTTTGGTTTTGGGCTATGTGTGGGGTAATTCCCTTAGAGTGCTTCTTAGTGTTGAATACTTGGGTGGATCTTTAGTTGTGGAGTTGAGTCCGGTAATGACCTTTAGGGTTGGTTTGCTCAAAGCTGTATGCTCTCATATCATATTTTCAAATGACTGAATTTTGTTAAATGTCTGTGAACAAGTTAGTTGTGAAGTTAGAACTGGTTTAACTTGGAACCTTGGGAATGATGAGAATGTCTGGAATGAAGGATAAAGGCAAGGTACTCCTCTGATCTAAGTTATTTTCTGAACCAAAAACAGGCCTCTTCCATCGGTTATTAAGTCCTAGGGGTGTTTCATCACCCATTTACCTAAGGTCGTCTGATCTGGGATAAAAGACCCAATACCGTTACAAGGATGGAGAGAAAAGTCTGGGGGATGAATTATTTGCGCGGAAAAAATTATATGTATGCAAAGGAAAAAAAAGAGAAGCTCTTTAAAGTCGTATATTTATGGCAAGTCTTTTAATTAGATCATGAGTACGTGGTGTTGAAAGGTTCTGCGGAATATGGCAGAACTTCACACCCCTTGTCATCCACGGGTTTGAGAAGAGAAAAGGTTGGAAGGTTCTGGGTTACTCTACGTTTTGATTTCATGATCTGACTTCTTCATAGTCTTTTGTCTTTAAAAGCGTGCTTCATTGTTTAAGAGACATGCAGTTAAGAGCAGATCGATTCTTGGGTGGTTTTTGTGGCTTAACTTCTTATTTTGTGCAATCCCAAGGTTTGGTCCTGAGGCATTCTGAGATATTTTACTCCTGCTTTGCTTGAGGACAAGCAAAGGTTAAGTGTGAGGAGGTTTGATGAGTGTGAAATATGAATGGTTTTAGTGATCTTTAATGCCTAATTTTTATATGTTCATCGATAATATTCCACACTTATCTTCCGTTTTCCTTTGGTTTGTTGTTTGGTAAGGCTTGATACCTTTTTCTATGATTAAATGCAGAGAAAACCAAGGAAACAGTAGATTAACTCACAAGGGAGATGATGCAACAAACGGGGGTCGAATTGGAGTCCGAACGATGAATCTAGAGGGTTTTGAAGGAATGTCCGAGCTTGTGTCCGAACTTCCAAGTTCGGACGCAAGTCGAGAGTTCGTGTGCTGCGCCTGATGGAATGTCCGAACTTCAGTCCGAACATCGAAGTTCGGACATGGTTAAGAAAAGCCGGAGGTCTGATGTACGGAGCATGTCCGAACTTGTGTCCGAACATCCAAGTTCGGACACAAGTCGAGAATTTTGGGATTGAAGCGCTCAAAGCATTGTGTCCGAACATTGAAGGTCGGACCAATGTTCGGACGGCACGATAATTTCAGTATAAACTCGGCGTTTTGAAGGGAAAAAGAGAGAGGGAAGTCTATTTAATTGACCTAATCAGAGGGAGAGGGCATTCATTCATCATCGATCATTACATCACACACTCTCACGCTGATAACAGGTTCTCTCCACTCATCCACGCCAATTGCATCAGTTCACCTTCATCCACATTCATCAAGCATATCATCATCATTCTGGAGGAGCATCGACAGAAGGGAGTGAGATCATCATCTTCAACCTTGCACCTGCAGCCATTGACTCTGGATAAACGTTCAACTCAAGGGTTTTTCTTCCTTTAGATGAATTCTACGTTGATTGTATTTATCTGTTTCTTTGCAATGACTGGCTAGTAGGGATTTAACTCTGGGGTAGGGTCTGTTCAAGATGGATTCAATGTAGTTAAGAATTTGCAATTTGATTATGAGATGTAATGGATTGTTTCCAGGTTAATGATTATCATTCATCTTCTCTATTAATTTCGCGAGTTTAGAGTTGTTCTGCGAAACCTATTAGGATCAGACAAGGTGATTAATAGGGAGTTCGAATTAACCTGGGGATTTGGGGAAGGATTAGTCGGATAGATAATCTTTCCTACAAACGCTAACAATTCTTTGTGCTTATTCCGCCTATATGTTTTTGCCAACTGCTAGATTAGAGTTGACATGTTCTGATAGGTGAGCTCTTCAATGAACTAGGATTTAGCATTGAAGAGATAGAAAGAATTGGCCTTTCCGTTTCTCATAATTGAACTGTATAATTTTACTAGATTCATCCAGTAAAGAACGACCTGAACCCGGAGTTCCACTCATTTCATCAACTCATCATTCACTTTCATTAATTGTTTTATTTAAACTTTGATTTGCATTTCTCCAATTCGATCACAGAAACAATTCACAACCCCCCTGAATTTCCAGTTTTCTTAGGACTTAGGCTTATTTATTCAAGTCTCACGGTTCGATATCTGGTTGCTTAACTTTCTATACTATAGTGACCGGGATTTTTTGCAACCCGACAGACTTATTGATTTGCTACTTTCTAGATTAATTTATTTAGTTTTTAGTATATCAATTTACCTGTTTGCACTTGGATCTGACGACGGAGGAGGAGGAGGTTTGCATGCAAGTTGATAATATCTTTGAGTTGCCTACCACATCCCATATGATCGGTTCTTGAACGCTCGTCTGTTCCTTGTTTGAAGTTTTGATATGAAGGCGATGAAACAAACTTTAAGTAGAGCGGGATCTGTGAAAAAGATTTGGTGGTTCATTCTCTTGGAGGTGGATTGTTTCTTTTTGAGTTTGTGGATGAGGAGAAGCTGCATGCGGTACTCGGGTGGGGGCCATATACGTTTGATGGCTGTCTTTTGGCTTTGTCGAAGGTAGATATTTGAAAGCACCTACAGATCATGACTTTAGATGGATCCCGACTTGAGTAATGGTGCATAAGGTTCCTTTTATGTTTTACACAAGGGACTTCACGCAGCGAGTTGGCGGAAGCATTGGTTTCTTTATGCATTATTCGGATAATGATCGTCAAATGCATGGTGGATACATGTGTCTGCAGATCAAGGTTGATATCTCCAAGCCAATTATATGATGTGCCCTTGTCTATTGGTGGAGTCAATACTACTCTTCGATTATCTTATGAACATTTGCCAAGTTTGTGCTTCCACTGTGGGTGGCCCTTGCATGGTACATAAGACTGTCCTTATCGAAGTGATGCTACAATCTCTGATCACCCATTTGACACTTGGCTGTGTGGAGGTGTCTTAAGGTGGTTATGTTAGATTGGATAGTCTTGATGATTCGAGAGGTTTTTGTCGGATTGTGAGGTTGGTCAGTCTAGTAGTGAAGAGGTTGGTGATCATAGTAAGGAAAAGGTTAGAGAAGCTAATGATCCTATTGCAGGTGGTCGGGATGAGGTAATTTTGATGCATGTGCATGGGCCTGATCCTGAGTGTGCTGGCCAGAAGCATAAGTGAGATTTTGTAGATTATACTTCACGTTTGGAGGAGCTTCTTGAAAGGGAAGGGATGAAAGAGGAGTCGAAGCATGAGAGGTGTGATAGTATTGATTTTTCTTCAAAGGCACCCCTGGGGGACTTAGGGCCGCCATGCATAATGACGATCTTAATTGTGAACTGCCGAGGCCTTGGTGATCCTCGCACAGTTTGATGGTGCTTGGACCTAGTCCGGGCAGAATCGTTAGGCTTGGTGTTCCTTTGTGAGACCAAGTTGTTCAGTTTCGAGATGAGACAGTTAGATTGTAGTTTGCGTACGTATAATTGGTTGGCTAGTGACAGTTATGGATGAAGTGGTGGTGTGGTGTTGTTTTAAAAGGAGGAATGGAATGTTGAGGTTCTTAGTTACTCGGGACGTCATGTTGACTGTGTAGTCTCATACCCTTGGGGGGGAGTGGCGGTTCACGGGGATTTATAGGTGGGCTGCACGGTCGGATTGATGGCGCATATGGAGGTTGATTGAGTGCCTGCTCTTTAGGTAGGATGGTCCGTGGGTGCTTGAGGGGATTTTAATGATGTTTTTTTGGAGTTTGAACACCAGGGGTAGGAGCGGGCATGAGCAAGATTGTATGGCTTTTCGGAGCTGTGTTGAATCTTGTCGGCTGCAGGACCTAGGCTATGTTGGTGATTGCTTCACCTATACCAACAAAAGGGCGGGGTATGCGTGTATCCGGAGTCTCCTTGACTGTTTCTTAGCAAATGAAGCTTGGCCGACTCTTCCCATTTGCAAGGAACTTACATCTTGGGTGGAGTTGCTCGGATCATTGTCCACTTAAGCTGGTTCTTTATCCCTCTGTCCGTGGTGGTCCAATGCCGTTCAGTTTGAGAACTGTTGGGCCCAGCTCAAGGAGTGTTAGGTTTTGGTGGAACGAATATGGTGGGGCTCTTCCCTGGCTTGAGGGATTATTAAGGGAGGGTGGCTCAATGCGGATAGTTTTTACACCGGTGGCGAAGAAAGCAAGTTCGAAAGGAGAATAGAGAAATTGACTCTGTTAAAGCAGAGTTGAGTGCTATTGGGAATTTTGTCTTGTCTGAAGATGCCTTGGCGGTGAAGTGGGTTAAGGAAGCATTTAGATTCTTTGCTATGTCGTGAGGAGATTCGGATGTGTTAACGTTCTAGGCAGGCATGGATAGTTGCTGGTGATCGTAACACAACTTTCTTCCGCTGTCAATTCAGAGCCAGAACACGTAAGAATTTTTTTTATGGTCTGATTAATCAGTGGGACGGCTTGGAGATAGAATGGGTTGGATTGGAAAGTATTGTGATAAGCTATTTTGAGCATCTGTTTACTACCTCCTCACCTGATGTTAACCCCCACTTATTGGCGTTTGTTGAGGGTCGGATTCTAGAGGAGGTGAGAAAGGCCATGAGAGATCCATACATTCAAGAGGAAGTCCTTGCAGCTCAGAAGGATATGGACCCTAACAAAGCGCCAGGGCCAATGAAGTGAACAGTATTTTCCTTAAATCTTTTTGGAATGTGATTCGTTCTGATTTTGTGTTTACAATACTTCAGCTTTTAAAATTCCAATTTTCTTCCAAGTAACATTAATCATAAGCATATAGTCCTTGTGCCAAATAAAAAGGGTGCTTTTTCTATGACTGATTTTAGACCGATTTCGCTTTGCAATAGGATATATAGGGTCATCGCTAAAGTTCTAGTTAATAGGGTTAAGGGCGCAACAAGCTATGTTATTAGTGAGGATCAGGGTGCTTTTGTTAGGGGGAGGTTAATCACAGATAATATTATAGTGGCTCATGAAGTTTTACACTAGATGCGCTTATCTGAAGCTGTTAGTCGGGGGCATTTTGCTTTTAAGATGGATATGTCAAAGGCTTTTGACAGGGTAGAGTGGAATTTTGTTCTTGATGTGCTCCGATCTATGGGGTTTCATGCTCGGTGGGTAGTACTAGTGGAGAAGTGCCTCCGGTCGGTCACTATGTCATTCTAGTTAATGGCTATCCGAGTAGTGTTTTTAGGCCTCAAAGGGGATAGAGACAAGGAGATCCTTTGTCTCCTTACCTTTTTCATTTGTTGTATGGAAGTGTTATCTTCCGCTTTAAAACTTGCTTTACGTGTTGGTATTGTTCAAGGGTTAGTATGCGAGGTCTTGGGTAACCTATTATGAATCCTTTTTTTTGTGGATGATTGTCTCTTGTTTGGTAGAGCATCAGTTTCAAATGCCCAAGCTTTGTATAGTATTGTCTAGGATTTCAAAGACGCTTTGGGGAAATGCATTAATCTAGAAAAGTCGGGGGTGATGTTTTCTTCTAGTGTTTTACTCTCATTACGCTGGATATAGTTTCTACATTTGGGACTAGGGAGATGAGTGATCTTGGTCTTTATATTGGTTTTCCAACTCTTTTTGGTCATATTCGAAGGAGAGTTCTTCGCTTTATTAGAGATAGAGTTTACAATAGGATCTAAAGAGTAGGGAATAAGATTTCGCAAGCAGGGAGGTTGCTCCTTATCAAGAGCGTTCTACAGCCAATTCCAGCTTATGTTATGAATGTTATTAAGTTGCCTATTTCTCTGGTTTATGAGATTCATAGTGCTTTAGGTTGTTTCTGGTGGAATGGTACTCTTGTAAAGAAAGGGCCGCATTGGAAGAAGTGGAATGATCTCTGTCAAAGTTATGATCGGAGTGATTTGGTTTTTAGGGATTTGACTGTTTTTAATGATGCTATTCTAATAAAGCGGTGTTGGTGGATTCTTCATTACCCTAATTCTCCTATGGCTTAAATCCTTAGTGCTAGATATTTTCCCATTGGTGACCTTTACCATAGTTCTTTAGGTTCTCAGCCAAGCTCCGTTTGCCGTGCTCTTGTTCATGTCTTGCATTAGACGCAAAAAGGTTTATGTAAGGTTGTGGGTACACGGGAGTCCATTATGATTGTTGATAAGTGGGTTCCAAGGAAGCTAAGGGGTAGGGTTGATTTAGGAAGTATTCCTAGTGAGGTGCAAAGAAATGGGTGTGTCTCTGATCTTATCAATTAGACTACTAGGGAATGGCGGGTAGACTTAGTTCATTAATGGTTTACTGTAAAAGATGCTGCATTAGTGCTTGCAATTCCTTTGAGAGGGATATTGTGGATGGCTGGATTTGGAATCTTACAAAAGATCACAACTTCTTAGTTTGACTGACTTATTTTATGAGGCTGGAAGAGCTCTAAGATGGTGTTGGTTCTAGCTGCTCGAGTGTAGGGTGGGCTATTCGGGTTTTTGCAGAGCTGATCTTCACTCGAGAGTCAAGTTATTTTCCTGGAGGTTGCTGCATGATATTCTTTCGTGCGGAGCAGTTCTTGCTCACCGGTGTGGGGAAAGGTTTGGTAGCAGTTGTTTCTATAGTGCAGTTGAATCTTTGAATCATGTTTTCTTGCATTGCTCCAATGTTGAGGACTTGTGGATATGGGAAAGTTTAGCTCCACCATATGGGATGAACTCAGATGGGGCTTTTAGGGATTGGGTTCTTTCAATTGTTTCTCATGCATCTTGTTCTTATTTTTCTAGTATCTTGAAACTTCTGTGGAAGCTCTTGTTTTCCCACTTTCAGGTAGCTCAGGGAGGCATTCATATTCTTGAGAATGGGTGGTTGCAAGCTGGCGATTTCCTCACGGTGGCAGATAGTGGAAGGTTTGTAGAAGATACATATAGGGAGGATACTGGTGGGCAAGCTTCTTTTGATGGAGTGGACGTTTTTGTGGATGGGAGTGCGACAAAGAATGAAGTAGGAGTTGGGGTCATCTAGGGATAAGATGGTATAGTGGTTGCAGCTGGGCAGAAGGGTTTTGCACTGGGGTTACATCTGGCGCTTGTTGAAGCATATGCAGTGAAGCATGGTGTTCTATGCACACTCGAGGCTGGCTTCAGATGAGTTCGCATCAACTTGGATTGTAGCTCGAACATTAGTTATCTTTTGTCTAAAGGCACAGTGGCTTTGGATGTACAAGTGATACTTGATAGCGTTTTGTACATAGTTTCGGGTTTTGATTCATGTGCTTGGCGGATTGTGCCAATGTCTCAAAATGAAAGTGCCGATGTTTGGCAAATATGGTTAGGGGAAGTCATGATGAGATTTTTTGGTTTGAACATATTCCACAATGACAATGTATCTCTTATGTTATGAATGAAGCGCTATGCTCTTTGTGTTTTAAAAAAAGATGTTAGTTTTTTTTTTCTAAATTATCAATACTTTAGTGAAAGGGTCAAATGTCATTTTCTAGCTTTTTTTTTATTTTAGGTACATTTTCTAGCTTCTTTTCGCACATTTTAGGCGCTTCGATAGTTTTAAATCTTCTTTGTGACGCTGGACGATGATTGCTCCGAGATACTAGTAGACAGCGCCAGAATTTAAAAATTAGAAGGCTAAGGTAATTTGACAAAAAGTAAAAATAGTTGTATATATAATGCATGGATCATCTATATATATATTTATCAAAATATATGATGTCCATTATTATATTATTATAAAGTATGGTATCTTCTATTTAACCACTATTGTTTTTGTTAATTTTGTTGTTTTTTTTTTCTTTTCAATACAACGTAAGAAAACATTTGAACAAGATAAGTAGGAGTCAGGTAGAATGATTCTTTTTGTTTTTTTTTAAGTAAATAAGTAGGAGTCAGGTAGAATGATTAATTTCCATCAAATTATAACCAACTTCGGTTTAAAAAAAAAGTTGGGGGCCAGGCCTACCCAACGTTGCCACTGCGTAATAATCATGTCCACATGTCATATGAATTAATCATAACAATCGCCGTGTTATCCTGTTCTTTTTAAGGAAGATTAATAAGTGGATAGGCTTACTGTATATGAACACGATACAATAATACCAGTACCAATCAGTGATCACTAAACATATTGAATGTTGCGTTGCATGTCCCAGCTCGGTTGCTTCCTTCCGTCCCGTGATCAAAGAAATGACAATGCCAAGCAATCGGGCACATAAATATACACTATATATATATATACTGTCTCCTTCTCTGTTCCGCTGTCCTGTTTTGACAAGTTATGTTGATTTAATTTTGAAATATCGTTTACAAATTACAAATGAAACGTTAACTACTACTACTACTCCCTCGGTCTCTAATTGACCTTCCTTTTTATTATTTGGACATGTTTGATTTCAATATTTAACATGTAAGATAACATAATTTTATAAATCTAAGTATTGCAATAAAATCTTTATATGAAAAACTGTATGTCGTTAAATTTATTTTATAAAATTATTTTATCTTATTATGTTTAATATTGAAATGAAAAACATGAAAAAAAAAAAACAGTAACCTCAATCAGAGACGGAGGTAGTATTATATTAAAATTGACTTATCCAACACGCTATTGAACAACAATGCCCGCGTTGCATTCCCCCTTCGTTCCTGACAGGCTAACATGAAAATGAGCCAAGCATGTTCTAGTTCTAAATTCGAAAGAAAGTCAACCTGATCTGGAACCGAACTGATTAGACCATTCTATAATCATTTTTATATTTTAATGACATACTACTAATACGAGACAAACCCTCTCCATAGTTTGTAAAAATAAGTTGAAATTTTTATGTTAATTTTCATTTTCTTTGTATGCTACCCTAATTACTAATTAAAAAAAGAAGTTCACAGCCGTTTCAAATCAGGCGGTTATCTATAAGACAGTTTAAAGTTATGGACAATTATGGGTTTGAAATGACTGTGTTATAGTTGTTTTAGTTTGATTATTTTACAGATATTTTATATATGACCGTATATTATTAGAGTATAATGATAGAATCCTTATTTATACAATAAATATGTTATAAAATATCTCAATTAGTCAATTACAAATAAAACCTAATTCGAACTTCCCTTCGAATTCAATAGAACTTTATATGTGGCACCACGAGAGGTACTAACGATATCCGGCAGACCACCACTTGAAAAAAAACCTTTCGAAGTCTTCTATAAGGAGGCAAAAAATCATGAGAGATGGATTCGTACTTATAAAAAGAATGAGAGATGGATTCGTACTTATAAAAAGAATGAGAGATGGATTCTTTTTCTTGCATTGAGAAATTCCTCTATACACCTTTAATGCAAGTGAAAAAACACTACGGACTAGGGGAATCATAACAGAACTTCGTTAATATTGTTTCATTTACGATTCTTTATTGTCGTTACATCAATATCATTAGCATCGAATTTGCGTTCATCAACCCTAATGAGGATGTCCCTCATTAGAAAACATTCAATACATATGGATGATTCTAAAAGATCTTCCGCGACAAGATGCCGCTATACCAGTTTATTGACGTGCTTTTCGCAGCAGTCATCATTGTTATGGATGTAGTAATATTGGCACCGACCCCTCGGGAATATGGGTTATGGTCTGGACAGTTTAGGTCCCTGATTTTGCTGGATTGAATTTAGTCTTTTAGATCTAGGAGGCAAGTAATCTAATGGTTAAGATTATGTAGCTATTTTTCTGATATTTTTATTTTTTTTAAAATGATAAAGCAACATCAATTAAAGCTCAGCAGACCTATTTTACAGTCTATGACACCTATATTATAAATTATAATAATTGATGGACTTTTAGAATTCCATAAACAACTACCAAAATTATCAAAACCAGTTTTTCTACCTTCATTGTTGTCGGTCATCTCTTCCCCCATTCTCTCTCAAATTTTTTTTTTGAAAGCAACCATTCCCTCCCAAATTCATTCACCAACATACACATAATTCAATTACCTCAAATCCATTAACTACTCATCCTTCAACTGCTACGATATTTGCATTATCGCCTTCACTAATCATTGACATCATAGAAGAGAAACCATCGCTTTCAAAATTTGTTCGACGATGTCAAACAACCAGGTATTTCATCTTTATTTACTAACCTCTCTCTCATCTTGTCTGATCTTGCTCTTCCATTCATTCTCTCTACACTTTCTGATTTTTCTCTCTCACCATTTTTTGCTCTTTCAAGGTTTTCTTCATTCTCACTTATTTTGCTCTCTCATCCATTCTCTCTACTCATTCGCTGGAAACTATATCCAGTTTTCCTCACCAATAAAAACAATAGAGTTGGAACAGCACTGAAATACCCCAAACCTTAATATATTAATAAACTATCTAATTAGGATATACTAAGGCTAGAATGTGCCTTAGAAACATTAGAAGAAGTGTTAAACAACAATTTACACCAAAACATGCTTTAGGAACAATTAGAGCAAAAGGTGTTTTAAAGAGCACAAATAAATTAGGGAACTACCAATAAGTTCCCAAGAGATTTCAAATGTGAAATACCTCTAAGAGTAGTAATACGCATTAAGCGGAATTAGCGTTTAAACCGAAAACGCACCTTAGAGCACAAAAATGTACTTAAGCATGTATATATGGAACGAAATAGCTAATGAGCCAAAATACCATATGGAAATAAGGGAACAACAATTAAATGGTCATAGGAGCCATTGCGTATACACACAAATTAAGTATACAAAGTCCACAGTAAACAAGTACTAAACTGATGAAAATCAAGGAGAAACCACTAAACGACTTGGTTTAAATTGGAATGATCAACATGCTATTTCATGAACAAAGTTTCTAAAGGTTGTAAATATATTAAGGACACATTTAAACTAGCCAAAACAAATTGCATAATCAATGTGAACCCGGAAGCACATAAAATGGTGTTTTAAGGCATTTTTGGCTATGTAACATACCTAACACATGGTATAAGTCCTTATGAATGAGTTTAAGGCATATAATATTACATAAATATAAGGAAAAAACAAAAAAAATCAGACAAAATCGTGACTAAGGCTGCCTACTTCATGATGAGTCATTAAAGGTGTTAAAATTCAATTTTGCTTACTTTTTACTTACCATGACTTTCCTTGATTGCCTTATCACCTTGTCCTTGAGTAAATCATTAATCAGACACTTACCTGTCATATGAGAGCTCCCAAATTCGTAGCTCCTCCTCTCTTTGAAGAAACAACACAAAAAAACTCCAATGTTCTTAGATTAGTGCCTTAAAGAACACCTTGTCTTGCACAGATCATAACTTTCTCATCTTAAGTCCAAATTCTAAGCTTGATAGCTCGTTGGAATCCTCTTTCGAAGAGCTTTACAACCATAGCTCATGATCCCCCAGATTCTCAGGAAAAACCACGAAGAAGTGCCTTTGATTCTCGAGGTAAAACATTGCCTTCTTGGAAACTCTTCCTTCTTTGATTTTCATCAAGGCCGAGTGCCTAGGGTTACTAACCCTTCTTATTCTTCATCTTATTATATGATTTTGGAGCCAATTTCTCTAGCAAATTGCTGTCAAAATTTCTAAGGAAAACAAGCTTAATATTAAGCTAAAGGTTAATATACAAGGTAAATCCTATAACTACCTATTTCAAGGTTCTAATTGTTGATCTATATATGATCTAACATATTGTTCATCTTGTTTATTATTACCGAAATTATAAGTGTGTTAGATTTAAATTTTGACACATTAAATGTTAATATTTTGTAAATCTAAAATTAGATTTATACTCCTTATGATATAAGCTACAATATAAGCTATCATAATATACAAGAAAAATTCATATACTATGAATTTCAATATGGCCAAAAATTAAGGGGTTATTAATGAGTTAGAAAAATTATCTAACTTAGTTAAATTAAAGGAATTAGAGTAATTAAGAGTAATATGTAAAATTTAAGAAGTTTTGGTACCTAAAGGTGAATACCGAAAATTAATGGGGTCAATATGTAATTTTTGAGATTTTAGATGATGAGAAAATAATTGTAGAATTAAGTTTACAATTTATAAAGAGTTTATAAGTGTTATAAGGAATTTAAAAGGTTTTCGGTATATTTAAGGTAAATAAAGGGTGGTATATATATACTATAACATTAGTTAATTAAATCTGGTGATTTAGAGATGTTTAAAATGATTTTTGATGTTCAAAAATCTGTAGGTAAATTAGTTACGAAAATTAAAAATTAATTAGAGTTAAATTGGTTAATAAATGAGTTGGGATAAAAGAAACGACCACAGGGGTAAAATGGTAATTTCCCTGGTCAAACGTGGTCAATGACAGTTTATAAAATGTTTAAAGGAGCTAGAATAAAATTTGTAGCAAAAGATTAGATATTAAAAGGATAAAGGAATAAAAAGTTAAGTTAAATTAACTTTAGGGGTAATATTGTAAATAATGGAAGTTAGGGGGTTTGACCATAAAAGACTGGTCAAACTTGGGTATGTTTTGGTAATTGACTAAAAGTATAGAAGAAATTAATTAAGAAAGACTTTGGAAGAAATTAGGAATAAAAAAATAAGTTTAGAACTTATTATGGGTAAAATAGAGATTAAGAGAAAACTATGGGTAAGTAATGTAAATAACACATTTTATGTGTTTAGAAGGTTAAGGAAATTAAATAAAGAATTTAGAAACAAGTTGTAAAAGAAACAGAGTTAAGACGGGGTTAAACGAGACCCGTATATAACTTAAGGTATACGAGGGGTATACCCGTAATGTAATAAGTATAGGAGAAATCAATACTTAAAGTATTTTTAATGAAAATACAAGTTATATTGGAAAAAGAAATAAATACGTATGATACAGAGTATCATACGGATGTATACAAAATTTTTTGGTGTACATGAATAGTACTCATATACATGAATAGTAAATACGTATACATGGATAGTAAATACGTATACATGAATAGTCAAATACGAGATGTATACGTGAATAGTAAAATACGTATACGTGAATAGTAAAATACGGTGAATAGTGAAAAATACTAAAACCTAATACAAGGTCCGTATAAGTCTAAAGTTACTAACTGTGCAACTAAATAACTGCTAACGACGTTAGTATGTTAATGAATTAGAATTGAGCTTGAAAACGCTCCTAAATGAACGAACCCGTTTAACGGTATACTATTATACTTGGGTTACCCTAGGAAGAGGTTTAAGTTGAAAAGAGAACCAAATTAGTTCTAAGACACATGATACTAATACTAGTTCTGGTTACAGATCTAGATAGTCGGAGGCGTTCGGCGGATTAGGCGAATGTGGTGTTAAGAGCTAGCCAATCTCCGGTGTACGGTATGGGATTCTTGTAGCTAGCTTGCTAACGGGGTCTACCTCGGTTTGTGTGCTATGTGTTATTGTGATACGACCATACAAGATTAAGCATGAAACCGATTTACTGTATTGTTATTGTGTGTCCATTGCACACTAACACGACTTGATTCAGAGCTTGTTCATTGACTATGTTTAGTAACAATTGTATAAGGTTATAAATACTCCCTGTTGTTAGTTGGTTAATACTGAGAGAGGTTTAACTAACAAATTGCCAATGAGACTTCAACTAACTGGAACTTGGGAGGAGAGGAATCCGGGACTGACTCCGGTCATGCATGTTTAGGTTAGGAGGTCGGCATCTGTATCAGATCTGTCTTCCGCATATGGCTCGTCTACGACTTGTCGCCTAGGGTCGACAAACAGACCCGACCATCTCGAGTGAACAGTTCGAGGTGGGAGGTAAATTCAGGAGGCGCGGGAGGGTCAAGCCTACACCCCTCATAACTTAAGAATTTGTGTTTATTAACCCAATGGAGCTAATAACCCATTGGCTAGGGTTACCTTGACCCGACAAAAATAAACAATTCAGTTAGAGAACAACCAGTTCTAATAGGAGAACGGTTGACACTTATAAGGTATGGTCAAACACGAGAACAAACACAATTCTCAGGCCTCAGGAGTTAGCAATCTAACTTACTCTTTAATGGGCGTCCATTACGACGTTTGATTTATTTGAGCTGTGAATGTTTCACATAAATGTGTTGTTTGTTATCGTACTTCTTATTATTATTTGTATGAATAATCAACTTCATGTATACGACAAAGTAGTCGTGTGTAGCCCTGTTAGCTTGTGGGCTGCACGTTTTCTGTACCAGCCATGTGCTGAGCCCCTTGGGGCCTGTGATTTAAACTTTGCAGGTAGGTACCAGACGAGGACTCAACCTGAGAGTAGGAGCGGGTAGAGTACTTCGGGTTGCTTTTACATTTGTTACACGAGTTGTGCATGTACACTCGTTTAGTAAATTGATGAGATGTTAGTATGGTGTATTAGGATATGAGATACTCGGTATAAGTTATGGTTTATGAATTATATTGTATAGATGCTCGAGTAATTATTCGGTTAGTCAGACCGTGACTTGTAAAAGAATAGGCCTAGTTAGTGTCGTGGGTGACTAACGGCGGTAACACCAATTTAGTAGAACTTTTCCGCTGCGTTGTTAATGAATGAGAGGGACTTAGGGCGACGATCATTGTATTTGGAGTTGGGGTGTTACAAAAGTGGTATCAGAGCCTAGTTACGCTCTGATGACTGGAAATTACCGAGCTTAGGAATTATCGAGTTAGGAATAGTAGAATTTGGGATGAGGGTTGAGTATTAGTGCGAGAGGTGTGTTAGTTAGGATTCCCCGATGTGTATCGGATATCTGTAATACCTGACCCGCCCTCTACGCCCCTGGTTCTAAGATATCAGAAATGAATGCCAGAGAGATGACAAGCTTTCTCTTACTCAGGAAAACCCGATCTGGCAGTTACTTAGCATGGTGCAAATACTTGAAACACCTCGTTATGCAATAGTCTTTCAAGACTTGAAGGTCCTAATTGGAGCGCAACGTTGAAACAGACGCTACCCATGGAATCCTACCAATGAGACAATAATAATTACCGGCAACTTTGGTCGACATGCTACGCAGTCGATATAACCCCGCCATACCAGTAAGAAGGAAAGCACTACGAGTGCAATAAGAGGACAAGAGAAGTGACAGAAACACCAGACAACAGTCCAAGGAAGCAATAACAGCGGGATAATACCGCGCAAGAGCATAGGGACTACCTAAAAGTCAATTATGCAGCGGATAACTCCGAACTTACACAAAAACAAAAAAGGGGGTTGCAAAGACCTAACTGCAATAGCCTAGACGACTACGAATGGATATGTAAGTCATACTCCAAGATAGGACTACGACGTAGTGCCTAAGCAGAGTTAATACTCGATAACCTCGACGAAGGTGTGGAAATGAGAGTGAGAACCATAGCGAAAGCAAAAGAAAAAGGGTCCCCTCAGAAAGAGGAATACCCTGATAAGTAACTATACAATCAAAAGCAGTCAGGAAGCTGCCTAGATAATAATTAAACCAAAGCCAAAAAGGGCAAAGAAGGAGTCCCATGGACTACCACCTACATGGAGTTTAGGGGAATGTACCATTGCCGACGTACACAGTACCGATAACCCATCTTGCATGGCGCACTTGCCTTGGCAAGTGCCGCCGCAATGAAGCTTTACAGGAAGCCGTGAAGACCAAATGGTAAAAGCCACAGATATAATACATATTAACACCGGATTACAAATCCTTCAGACTGAAGAGCGAAATATTGGGAGGGCCTGACGGCCTGACCATGACAACTAAATCAATACATCAGTCGGCAGGGAGCTGGACTTGGTCAGGGAACTAAACGACGTGAGCATCAGCAACAGACAACCGACACTACAGGTAAGAACATCAACCCAAAACCAAGCCTAACCTTGAATGGACACTGCTGGAAAAAAAGGAATAAACAACGTTTTTATTTGTCTTTTGGAACGCTTTATAACCGTTTTTATGCCGGTGACGCAAATGGTCGAGCCTTTTAAAGAACGCGTTGTAAGCGTTATTTATACATTAATTTAAAAGAACGCTTATCGCTAAAGCGTTTTTTAAAGCGGGTAAGGGGGCGGGAATCTACGAGGTATAAAGAACGCTTCAAGGTGAAAGCGTTCTTTATGTCTGACTATAAAAACGCTTGCTTATTATAAGCGTTCTTTATGAAGATTTATAAAAAACGCTTATCAAGACAAGCGTTCTTTATGTCATTTGGCGCGAGAGTATAAGAAACGCTTATATAAGCGTTTCTTATATGGTCATTTTTTTATTTTTTATTTTTTATACAATTTATTACCCTCCGCGTAACACAAAATTAAAATCACAAAATCATTCAAAACCTGTTTGCATTGTATATACCATATCAACCAAACTGGTGAATTTTAATTAATATATAGATCATCAACAGCAGTACTCTTGTTTGCATTAATATTATATACCAGCTAGCGCACATACGCTTAAGTGTAGTATCGATCAAATACAACATTTGTAACTAGCTAGTTAACCAAAATACTAAAAATGGTTCAAGTACTTCGATCATAACATGTACAATACAACCATTTGAAAAAAAGAAAAGATAGACTCATGACTTCTTCTGATCAATTTAGTGCTTTCAACACATGTGTGCGCCCTCTCCTTATTGACAAACTTCAGATCGATCAACTTGTGAATAAGTGTTGAGAAGAAATCAACAAGCTGCACAACAGAATTATAAAAGCGATTAAGTGCACCATTTAAACTTATCCAAACATGCGCAAATAATTAAAATCACCAATTCAAACACAAAAGTACTTATAATACGTACCTGAGAAGAAATTTCCAATTCGCTAAGACAGTTGTTACCTCTATTGAAGATGAAAGTACAGACGATCATGATGATTCTTCTGCTGATACAAAGGAGACAGAAGAAGAAAATATGGTACAAATGAGACAGAGGCAGATATAGATGAAAGGATGAATGAGAACTCAGAAACAGAGAGGTTGAAGAAATTGGCTAAATAGTTAAGTGAGGCTTCCACGAAGTAGAGTCCAGTGGCGATTAACGAATTACCGGCATACTTCATGACCTTGAATGAAGAAAACAGTTTTCTAGAGTAGTTGTATCAGAAGGATAAGAGGAACCTTAGTCGATTATATGGTGGCATGGGGGACTATATGAAGATAAAGTGGTACCAGATCGCCCGGTTGATGAGTTTCATGACTTATGGATGGAAATGGAGGTGGAGAAGGTAGACACTTCTCCATCTTCAGTTTGGATTGGATTCGCATCTTCTTTCAGTTTTGCACATTGTTGGGCAAAATAGTAGTTAAACTATCTTGCTACTTATGAGCAGTGAACCCAATCATTGTAGTACAACAAGGTCGTATCCACAGAGACTTCGCAACTATCTAATTGATTATCAAGTTAGTAAATGTACAAGAAGATAAATAAAGGTGCATAAAATGTAAACTAGGGGTTTAGCCAGTGGCAATCTTGGTGTTGGGAAAATAAAAATAATTAAAAGCTTAAATAAAACTATAGTGTATTGAATGGATGAAAATGTGCTAAGGAATGGAATCAAATATTCAGACATTAATATAATCCTAAGCTATTTGTATGTTAAGAATTTATATCTTGTGTCCTAATAGATGGACAATCTTATTAATTCAATAGACTACAATCAGAAGAAGTCTAAAATCATTAATTAGCATTAAGCAAGAATTCTTTTAATAACGATGGATTTATCTGCTAATCAAGGAGATAATATGTAACGTTTGTCTCTTTGTGGTCTATTCTCAGATTTACAAAATCATTGAAGTAAGAGAAACCGTAAATGCGTAAAAATGATCAGTTGTTAAGCATTTAATAATAGAGAGAGACATAACAAATATTTATAAGCAAACTTGGTATTATAAATAAGTCTGAATTATTTAGGGTTAAACACCCATCCTAAACACAAATATAAAATTACCCAGACATTAACGGGAATGAAAAAATAAAGATAGAAGTAGCCATTATTTGGAGACTACCGGAGGAGACGGGACTGCGACTCGCTTCTGCTCCAGTTGCTTCTCTTATCTTCTTCTTATCCTGCTTCTGCTGAGTGGTGGTGGAATGAAGAATGAAAATAAAACGGAGAAGTGGGGGATAAGAGGATGGAATGGATCGTAGGTGTGGTTTGTGTTGTGGTCGATGGTCGTGATTTGATGAACGGTGGTGAACTTTGGATTCAGAGGAAGGGATGATTTATTTGAGCAGAAGGAGCGTGGGTTTTATAGAAGAAAGGAGGAGGAAGAAGACAGGCTGAAGACAGGCTGGAACACGCGTGAGGAATTCAAGGAGTGCGTCGGCGCCTGATATTGCTATGGAGTAGAGTAGATAGATATGTTTGCAGGTGCCGCAGGAAAATGAGGAAGACGGTCGGCGTATTCAATTATTTTGGATCTCGTTGCACCTCTATTTGTTGTCCGGTCAAATATCCACGGAAACATTTATTTCTTGTCCGGGCAAATATCCACGGACACATTTCTTCCTTGCTTCCCGTCCGTGCTTATTTCCACGGACAACATGTCCTTGTTTTGTTCTTGTCCGCCCTTTGTTACCCGGACAGCACACGGATACAAGTCCTCTTGTCGGCCAAATATCCGCGGACAACCCACGGACTCCCTCAACCTTTAATCTTGTCCATGCTTCTTTACCCGGACGTGCCACGGACGTCTCTAACACATCGATCCGTGTCACGTCCAGCCTTTTATCCCCGGACGTGACCCGGACGTGTGTATTGACTTGTTTTCTTTGCGAACTTTGACCGGGTCTAGATTCTTCATTTGGACTCCGTTTTTCGACCCGTTTGCGCCTACGCGTTCGTCTCTTCGTCTACTTTGCTCCTAGCTTGGTTTTCCTCATGTTTAACCAATAAATCTGTAAGATAACCAATAAAACATAAACTAGAGGAAAACTAACCAAAATGGAGAAATGAGCAAGAAAAGTGCTAATATAATATATGAAATACACCCATAAAACATGCTCATTTGGACACTTATCACACCCCCAGACTTATCTTTTTGCTTGTCCTCAAGCAAAACCATGTACCCAAGTAAGTAGGGAATGCTCAATACTAACAAATATTATTATGAAGGGTAGGATAAAGAGGTGAACAGTACATGATCTTAAACTTTTTGAGGAGTGTGAATCATCACCTACTGGTGGCATAGGTGTGCTCAGGGTAAAAATAAAAATTAGAGTTTCGGGGTATGATCCGGAGTGCTTCAATGCTTCTCATGTTTGGTGACTTTGAGAACTTTTTCCACGGCCAACTTCTCTCAAGAATGGGCATTGAGGAGAAAACAAAAGGAAAAATAGATTTATGCATTTGTTTCACTTTTACATAAGAGATGAGAAGATAATATGTAGGCTTCAAGCCTTTGTATTTAAGAACAGTCAACTCTCCTTGTTGGTTACCAATGGTGTCTCGCAAGTCCCTTGTTTATTTTATTTATTTATTTTTGACAGAGAAGCACCCCTTAGCAATCCCTAAGAAAGAAGACAGAAGGAACCCCTAAGCAATAAAAATTCAACCATTGCAGATCATTTGGTCACACCGCATAAAAAATGCTCCTCAAAAGCAATCAAATTTTAAAATTTTTGTACCATTTATCCCACAATTCATAACAGTATTTATTTTTAAAGAGAACAACCACATATAAAGGGTCCACGATATTGAATTGGAAAAACGCAAGATAAGTAGAGAGATTAAGCATTTTAAGCACAAAATGTCGCCGAAAAGGGCACTCGCCCACATAAATTGAACAATGTCCTCATTGTTCACCAAAAAACAAGGGAACGTTTCAGAAGACCTTTTCGGTAAGTAGATAAAAATAGAGAAAACACAAAGGTCACAAATAGACATTTAAGCACAGGAGTTCTCCACAGCAGAATTTAGCAAAATAAAAGCATAATTAAAGAAACTGGTACTCCCCTGTGATATTTTTTGCTAGTGTTGAGGAGTTCCCCCACACTTGAGCTTCAGCCTCAAGTAGCGTAGCTTGGTTGCGGTGTAGACATGAAGTTGCACCTGCATAAGACACTAGAAGCAACCATACTACAAACGGGGTTAAGAGTTAGCAAAAACAAAATTTAAAGAGAACCTAAAAATTAAAAGAGAAATAAAAGCAAATGAAATAAATTTCATCCGGTTGCCTCCCGGGAAGTTGCCCTGCTTTAACGTCTTTGGCTAGACCGTAACACCGTGAAGTCAGCCGGGATCGAATATGAACGTTGAAGTTGGCTTCAACGGGTGGGTGGGGCGGGCATCATGGATAATTGAAAAACAACCTGGATCAAAAGGAAAAGCTATCCCAACACTTAGGATGAAGAAGTGCAGGCTCCACTGATCTTTAGTCAGGTGGAGGTGTTGAGATTGTTGATCCTTGGTGCGAGGATCGAATTTTGGTGGAGCCTCCTCTTCGAAATTAAGGATGAAGGCATCCTTATCTTCAATGAGCGGTGCAGGGAGAGCTCTGGGGTGGACTTTGTCTTCTATCTCTAGTCCGGGATCAAAAGGGAAGGTGGCCTCCACACTTAGTGGGTGAACTTTATGCTTCCACCTTACATCATTGTTGCTTAGGTGGGGAAGGCCTTGATCCTCCAGACGAAGATCAAAGTTTGATGGCTCCTCCTCCTCAATTTTGAGGATGTAGATGTCCTCATCTTCTTGGTGAGGCTCATTGGACGAGCTTTGATGTAAATTGACTTTAGAGGGAAGTGGCTCCTTGAAATCGACTATAGCACTCTCTTCTGATGGCTCGGAGGGAGGCGGCATCTCCTCCTTCTCAAGGTTGAGGATGTATCCCCTTTATCTTCTGGGTAGAGCACGGAGAAGGAGGGGAAATAGTAGTTGATTTCAGAGGGAGGAGACTCCATGAAGTCCAAGGAGAAACTCTCTTCTAAGGAGTTGTCTTCATAATCAAGCTGATGGTTGTTTGGTGATGGATTCTCTGATTCGAATAGGGGGGAGGTGGAGAGTAGCTTAAATCCTCAGCAGGTTGTTCCTCCTCGTGAACCACTTCATTCAGTTGTTGAACCGGTTGTTCCATGTGTTCTACCTGATCTAGCATTCTTTGCTGGATCATTTTAGACTTTGAGGTAAAATTTGCCATCATTTCCCTTAAAATGGCGTTGTCTATCTCTATTGCAACCATAGGACAATGGGAACTTTCATGATCTCCTCCACACTCTCGGTACACAAAGATGGGGATAGGCTTGAGAGATGACTTGAAATCCTCCAAGAGAGCTCTCAATTCAGCATTTGGGTCTGAACATTGGGGGCTTTCATGGTACTCTCCGCACCTTTGACAGACACACCATTGATTGTAGTTCTCTGCGCCATAGGGGTAACCATACCAATCTCCTGCTTGATCGTAGTGACCATCCATCAGAATTAAGTACCTTAAAAACAAAACAAAAATTTAGACACAAAAGGGGCAAATAACGAAATAAAAAAAAACTAAACATATAATAAACCAGATAGTTGGACCGAAGTCCCCGGCAACGGTGCCAAAAACTTGTTGGGCAAAATATAGTAGTTAAACTATGTTGCTACTTATGAGCAGTGAACCCAATCATTGTAGTACAACAATGTTGTATCCACAGAGACTTCGCAACTATCTAATTGATTATCAAGTTAGTAAATGTACAAGAAGATAAATAAAGGTGCATAAAATGTAAACTGGGGGTTTAGCCAGTAGCAATCTTGGTGTTGGGAAAATAAAAATAATTAAAAGCTTAAATAAAACTATAGTGTATTGAATGGATGGAAAATGTGCTAAGGAAGGTGGAATCGCCCAAATATAATTCAGACATTAATTATAATCCTAATTTGCTCTATTTGTATGTTTAAGAATTTATTATCTTGTGGCCTTCCTAAATCATAGATAAGGACAACTCTTAATTAATTAAATAGACTTTTTACAATCAGAAGAAGTCTAAAATCATTAATTAGCATTAAGCAAGAATTCTTTTAATAACAACGATGGATTTTATCTGCTAATCAAGGAGATAATATGTAACGTTTGTCTCTCTTTGTGGTCTATTCTCAGATTTACAAAATCATTGAAATAAGAGAAACCGTAAATGCGTAAAATGATCAGTTGTTAAGCATTTAATAATAGAGAGAGACATAACAAATATTTATAAGCAAACTTGGTATTATAAATAAGTTTGAATTATTTGGGGTTAAACACCCATCCTAAACACAATATAAAATTACTCAGACATTAACGGGAATGAAAATAAAATAAAGATAGAAGTAGCCATTATTTTGGAGACTGCCGGAGGAGACGGGACTGCGACCGCTTCTGCTCCAGCTGCTTCTCTTCTCTTCTTCTTATTCTGCTTCTGCTGAGTGGTGGAATGAAGAATGAAAATAAAACGAAGAAGTGGGGGATAAGAGGATGGAATGGATCGTAGGTGTGGTTTGTGTTGTGGTCGATGGTCGTGATTTGATGAACGGTGGTGAACTTTGGATTCAGAGGAAGGGATGATTTATTTGAGCAGAAGGAGCGTGGGTTTTATAGAAGAAAGGAGGAGGAAGAAGACAGGCTTGGAACACGCGTGAGGAAATCAAGGAGTGTGCCGGCGCCTGATATTGCTAATGGAGTAGATAGATATGTTTGCAGGCGCCGCAGGAAAATGAGGAAGACGGTCGGCGTATTCAATTATTCTGGATCTCGTTGCACCTCTATTTGTTATCCGGTCAAATATCCACGGAAACATTTATTCTTGACTGGGCAAATATCCACGGACACATTTCTTCCTTGCTTCCCGTCCGTGCTTATTTCCACGGACAACATGTCCTTGTTTTGTTCTTGTCCGCCCTTTGTTACCCGGATAGCACACGGACACAAGTCCTCTTGTCCAGCCAAATATCCGCGGACAACCCACGGACTCCCTTAGCTTTGATCTTGTCCGTGCTTCTTTACCCGGACGTGCCACGGACGTCTCTAACACATCGATCCGTGTCACGTCCGGCCTTTTATCCCGGACGTGACCGGACGTGTGTATTTGACTCGTTTTCTTTGCGAACTTTGACCGGGTCTAGATTCTTCGCTTGGACTCCGTTTTTTGACCCGTTTGCGCCTACGCGTTCGTCTCTTCGTCTACTTTGCTCCTAGCTTGGTTTTCCTCATGTTTAACCAATAAATCTATAAGATAACCAATAAAATATAAACTAGAGGAAAACTAACCAAAGTGGAGAAATGAGCAAGAAAAGTGCTAATATAATATATGAAATACACCCATAAAACATGCTCATTTGGACACTTATCACACCCCCACACTTACCATTTTGATCGTAGTGACCATCCATCAGAATTAAGTACCTTAAAAACAAAACAAAAATTTAGACACAAAAGGGGCAAATAACGGAAATAAAAAAAACTAAACAGATAATAAACCAGATAGTTGGACCGAAGTTCCCCGGCAACGGCGCCAAAAACTTGTTGGGCAAAATAGTAGTTAAACTATCTTGCTACTTATGAGCAGTGAACCCAATCATTGTAGTACAACAAGGTCGTATCCGCAGAGACTTCACAACTATCTAATTGATTATCAAGTTAGTAAATGTACAAGAAGATAAATAAAGTTGCATAAAATGTAAACTGGGGGTTTAGCCAGTGGCAATCTTGGTGTTGGGAAAATAAAAATAATTAAAAGCTTAAATAAAACTATAGTGTATTGAATGGATGGAAAATGTGCTAAAGAAGGTGGAATCGCCCAAATATACTTCAGACATTAATTATAATCCTAATTTGCTCTATTTGTCTGTTTAAGAATTTATTATCTTGTGGCCTTCCTAAATCATAGATAAGGACAACTCTTAATTAATTCAATAGACTTTTTACAATCAGAAGAAGTCTAAAATCATTAATTAGCATTAAGCAAGAATTCTTTTAATAACAGCGATGGATTTTATCTGCTAATCAAGGAGATAATATTTAACGTTTGTCTCTCTTTGTGGTCTATTCTCAGATTTACAAAATCATTGAAATAAGAGAAACCGTAAATGCGTAAAAAATGATCAGTTGTTAAGCATTTAATAATAGAGAGAGACATAACAAATATTTATAAGCAAACTTGGTATTATAAATAAGTCTGAATTATTTGGGGTTAAACACCCATCCTAAACACAAATAAAATTACTCAGACATTAACGGGAATGAAAATAAAATAAAGATAGAAGTAGCCACTATTTTGGAGACTGCCAGAGGAGACGGGACTGCGACTCGCTTCTGCTCCAGCTGCTTCTCTTCTCTTCGTCTTATCCTGCTTCTGCTGAGAGTGGTGGAATGAAGAATGGAAATAAAACGAGAGGAGAAGTGGGGGATAAGAGGATGGAATGGATTGTAGGTGTGGTTTGTGTTGTGGTCGATGGTCGTGATTTGATGAACGGTGGTGAACTTTGGATTCAGAGGAAGGGATGAATTATTTGAGCAGAAGGAGCGTGGGTTTTATAGAAGAAAGGAGGAGGAAGAAGACAGGCTTGGAACACGCGTGAGGAATTCAAGGAGTGCGCCGGCGCCTGATATTGCTAATGGAGTAGATAGATATGTTTTCAGGCGCCGCAGGAAAATGAGGAAGACGGTCGGCGTATTCAATTATTCTGGATCTCGTTGCACCTCTATTTGTTGTCCGGTCAAATATCCACGGAAACATTTATTTCTTGTCCGGGCAAATATCCACGGACACATTTCTTCCTTGCTTCCCGTCCGTGCTTATTTCCATGGACAACAAGTCCTTGTTTTGTTCTTGTCCGCCCTTTGTTACCCGGACAGCACACGGACACAAGTCCTCTTGTCCGGCCAAATATCCGCGGACAACCCACGGACTCCCTCAGCCTTTGATCTTGTCCGTGCTTTACCCGGACGTGCCACGGACGTCTCTAACACATCGATCCGTGTCACGTCCGGCCTTTTATCCCCGGACGTGACCCGGACGTGTGTATTTGACTCGTTTTCTTTACGAACTTTGACCGGGTCTAGATTCTTCGTTTGGACTCCGTTTTTCGACCCGTTTACGCCTACGCGTTCGTCTCTTCGTCTACTTTGCTCCTAGCTTGGTTTTCCTCATGTTTAACCAATAAATCTGTAAGATAACCAATAAAACATAAACTAGAGGAAAACTAACCAAAGTGGAGAAATGAGCAAGAAAAGTGCTAATATAATATATGAAATACACCCATAAAACATGCTCATTTGGAAACTTATCACACAAAAACTTGTTTTTTAAAATAGTAGTTAAACTATCTTGCTACTTATGAGCCGTGAACCCAATCATTGTAGTACAACAAGGTCGTATCCACAGAGACTTCGCAACTATCTAATTGATTATCAAGTTAGTAAATGTACAAGAAGATAAATAAAAGTGCATAAAATGTAAACTGGGGGTTTAGCCAGTGGCAATCTTGTTGTTGGGAAAATAAAAATAATTAAAAGCTTAAATAAAACTATAGTGTATTGAATGAATGGAAAATGTGCTAAGGAAGGTGGAATCGCCCAAATATACTTCAGACATAATTATAATCCTAATTTGCTCTATTTGTCTGTTTAAGAATTTATTATCTTGTGGCCTTCCTAAATCATAGATAAGGACAACTCTTAATTAATTCAATAGACTTTTTACAATCAGAAGAAGTCTAAAATCATTAATTAGCATTAAGCAAGAATTCTTTTAATAACAGCGATGGATTTTATCTGCTAATCAAGGAGATAATATGTAACGTTTGTCTCTCTTTGTGGTCTATTCTCAGATTTACAAAATCATTGAAATAAGAGAAACCGTAAATGCGTAAAAATGATCAGTTGTTAAGCATTTCATAATAGAGAGAGACATAACAAATATTTATAAGCAAACTTGGTATTATAAATAAGTCTGAATTATTTGGGGTTAAACACCCATCCTAAACACAAATATAAAATTACCCAGACATTAACGGGAATGAAAATAAAATAAAGATAGAAAGTAGCCATTATTTTGGAGACTGCCGGAGGAGACGAGACTGCGACTCGCTTCTGCTCCAGCTGCTTCTCTTCTCTTCTTCTTATCCTGCTTCTGCTGAGTGGTGGTGGAATGAAGAATGAAAATAAAACGGAGAAGTGGGGATAAGAGGATGGAATCACTAGTGGAAAAAATGTTTTTAAACCACGGTTATTTTGCTTATATACCACGGTTAGGAACCGTGGTTTATGCTCCCGTCGCATATAGAAAATTGTCTATATACCACGGTTATCAACCGTGGTATAAAAGTAGACTATATACCACGGTTCTCTCCTTAACCGTCGTTTAAGACCGTTTTTGGACGGGTCCTTAACGATTTTAAACGACGGTTAAGGAGAGAACCGTGGTATAAAGCCCTTATATGACGGTTAAAGTTCAAAACCGTGGTTTATTATCTATAAAATCAACGAATAAACCACGGTTATACATATAACCGTGTGGTTATAGTCTATGAAATTTTTTCAAAATCACCGGCGATTCAGAAGCGCCGCTTCGCAGATATCAAACACAGCACAGAAGAGAATGAGAGGCTAGAACATGTGTGTCCTTGTTTGTGATTTATGGTTGCAAAATAATGAGTGAAGAATGGCGTAGTATGTTCCTTGTTCGCGGTGGGTTGCAAAATTACCGTGAAGTTGAAGAGAATGAAGAACGGAGGCGTAGGTCATGTACCTTGTTTGCCGGTTATGTTGCGAAAATTACAGTGAGAATGAGTGAGTGAGGACGAGCATGTTCCTTGTTCGCAAGTGTAAGCTGCAAAAATTACCGAAAAACAAGAGAATGAGTGAGGAAGAGCATGTTCCTTGTTCGCGGTTTAGGATTGCAAAAATTACCGTGAGCTAGTTGAAGAGAATGAAGAATAGTTGCAGAGCATGATGTTCGCGTTTGGGTTCCAAAATTATCGTGAGGTTGAAGAGAATGAAGAAGAGTTGTAGAGCTCGTCGGTTTGGGTTCCAAAATTACCGTGAAGAGAATGAAGAAGAAGAGTGCGTCGACATATATGAGAATAGAGAGAAAGCGCCGCGTTAAATTTCGGCCGAAAATTAAAATTCCCGCCTAGATTATATACCACGGTTGATCAAAAAAACCGTGGTTTAATATAGCAAGATGTGCAATATAAATGACGGTTGCCTAGGAACCGTGGTATATAGGTACCTTATATACGACGATTCTTGAAGAACCATGGTTATTCACTCCGGCATGTACTATATACCACGGTTCCCATGAAAACCGTGGTATATAACGCTCTGGAATGCACCTTAAACGACGGTTTCTATTAAAACCGTGGTTTATAAACTTTAAACCACGGTTTTCCACTTAACCGTGGTTTAAACGCCGTCATTAAAAACATTTTTTCTACTAGTGAATGGATCGTAAGTTTGGTTTGTGTTGTGGTCGATGGTCGTGATTTGATGAACGGTGGTGAACTTTGGATTCAGAGGAAGGGATGATTTATTTGAGCAGAAGGAGCGTGGGTTTTATAGAAGAAAGGAGGAGGAAGAAGACAGGCTGAAGACAGGCTGGAACACGCGTGAGGAATTCAAGGAGTGCGTCGGCGCCTGATATTGCTAATGGAGTAGATAGATATGTTGCAGGCGCGCGGAGGAAAATGAGGAAGACGGTCGGCGTATTCAATTATTCTGGATCTCGTTGCACCTCTATTTGTTGTCCGGTCAAATATCCACGGAAACATTTATTCTTGTCCGGGCAAATATCCACGGACACATTTCTTCCTTGCTTCCCGTCCGTGCTTATTTCCACGGACAACATGTCCTTGTTTTGTTCTTGTCCGCCCTTTGTTACCCGGACAGCACACGGACACAAGTCCTCTTGTCCGGCCAAATATCCGCGGACAACCCATGGACTCCCTCAGCCTTTGATCTTGTCCGTGCTTCTTTACCCGGACGTGCCACGGACGTCTCACACATCGATCCATGTCACGTCCGGCCTTTTATCCCGGACGTGACCCGGACGTGTGTATTTGACTCGTTTTCTTTGCGAACTTTGACCGGGTCTAGATTCTTCGTTTGGACTCCGTTTTTCGACCCGTTTGCGCCTACGCGTTCGTCTCTTCGTATACTTTGCTCCTAGCTTGGTTTTCCTCATGTTTAACCAATAAATATATAAGATAACCAATAAAACATAAACTAGAGGAAAACTAACCAAAGTGGAGAAATGAGCAAGAAAAGTGCTAATATAATATATGAAATACACCCATAAAACATGTTCATTTGGACACTTATCAAACATTGATAGGTCGGAGAATCTTCAAACACTTGGACATGAATGTCTGTAGATTGCATGCAGTCAATTGGAATACTAGCCACACATTGTTGATGTGGGGTGCATCATACCTTTTAAAAAAACTAGATGAAAAACTCTTGGCAATTAAAAAGATTGAGATATTCCCCCTAAGTATGATTCCCCCTGAGTTTGCATGTTAAGCGACTTTAACAAATGATAGCAATAAGTGACAGCTTCTATGCACAATAAGTGACAGCTTTTATGTTATAATGTAACCTTAGTAGATTAAGTGACAGCTTCTACGCACAATAAGTGACAGCTTTTATGTTATACTATAACCATAGTAGAAAGTTATCTACTAAGGTTACATTATAACATAAAAGCTGTCACTTATTGTGCATAGAAGCTGTCACTTATTGCTATCATTTGTTAAAGTCGCTTAACATGCAAACTCAGGGGGAATCATACTTAGGGGGAATATCTCAATCTTTTTAATTGCCAAGAGTTTTTCATCTAGTTTTTTAAAAGGTATGATGCACCCCACATCAACAATGTGTGGCTAGTATTCCAATTGACTGCATGCAATCTACAGACATTCATGTCCAAGTTTTGAAGATTCTCCGACCTATCGATGTTCAAAACTGAAAGAAGATCCAATCGAAACTGGAGATGGAGAAGTGTCTACCTTCTCCATCTCCATCTCCATCCATAACACATGAAACTCATCAACCGGGAGATGTGGTACCACTTTATCTTCATATAGTCCCCCATGCCACCATATAATTGACTAAGTTTCATCTTATCCTCCTGATACCACTATTCTAGAAAGTCGTTTTCTTCATTCAAGGTTATGAAGTATGCCGGTAATCCGTTAATCGCCATCGGACTCTACTTCGTGGCTGCCTCACTTAACTATTTAGTCAATTTCTTCAACCTCTCTGTTTCTGAGTTCTCATTCATCCTTTCATCTATATCTGCCTCTGTCTCTTTTGTACCATGTTTTTCTTCTTCTATCTCTTTGTATCAGTAGAAGAATCATCATGATCGTCGGTACTTTCATCTTCAACAGAGGCAGCAACCGTCTACATCGGCCAAATTCGTCTGACTTTTTATCCGATTTTCTCTGTGATGTTTCAGTGCTGTCCAGTTCTGATTGCTCGGTCTACTGAAGCTTCTACAGCATACATACTAGTCAGAGGTGACTAAAGGAATCGAAAAGGAGAGAATAAAGGTCATGAAGGAAAATAAAGTTGGTGGGCCCGTCCGAGTTCAATTTTTTTATTATAGGTTGATGCCGACGATCGAAGGTCATAGGCGCTAGCCAAAAACTGCAAAGGGATACTAAAATAATAACTACAAGAAATTAAGAAGTTGTAAGTAGCGCTAGAGGTCTCTAATATGGCCAATGGTGGTCATATAGATTTCCAAAACATTAGAGGGTTAATTGGAATGCCTAGCTTGACCGGATAACAAATCTGAGAAGAATGTGAAGGAACTTATAAGTTTTTGATGTTGGTATTGGTAGAAACGTAGATAAACTTCTGGTGGATGTTAAGGTAAAAGCAATATGGGGAAGGGGAATACGTCAGGCAAGCTGCCGTAATGCTATGTCTTTGTAACTAATTAATACATCCTATAGTCATCTAATATTTGCACCCTAGGTTATACTATAATATAATATATACAATTAATTAATACACCCTATAATCATCTAACCAAATTAATTTCGCCATATATACTATATTTGTATGCATGCCGAAAGGCATTATATTACACATTAATTCCCAAGTCCATTAATTGTACAACCAGCAAGTAAAAATCAGCACATAGTACAACAATATGCACCCTTGATTAACAACAATCAACACATAGTAAAAACCAGCAAGTCCATTGGTCTGCATGCAAAATTATTCCCAAACACACGCGCGTACACTTTATTTCACGCCTTTAATCCCAAAAAAACAGAGTATATATGTTCCTGATTAATTAACAAGCTAGTTTGGTTTGCAAGCACACATAGGTTAACAACAAATGCGCGCCGCAGTTTGGTTTACATGCAAAATTATTCCCAAACAATACACACACAATATATTTCACACTTAATCCCAAACAAACAGACGCCTTAACCCCAAACAAACAGAGCATGTATTTTCCTGATTAAGAAGTTTGGTTTGCAAAAATACCTCATCAGCCCAAGAATAGAGCCGAAAGATCTACCGCGCATGTATGTTGTTCCTTTCGCTAGTTGGGGTTGTAATCCAGAGGCGCCGTGCGTGCGACAGGGCATGTATGTCCTATTCGTGCGATTTTGCAAACATTAATTACTAATCAAAAGATTATATTTATGACAAAAAAGGATAGACATGCATATATGTATATATCTGTTCGCAGATTGAGGGAAAAATTACCGATAGCGAGAGGCGCCGATATCGATCTACGCATGCATGTGGCCTGCCTTCATCGCCCCAATGCCGGAAGATAGAAGATCGATTAGGGAGGGAGAAGAGAAAGAGGCGCCACGGCGGCAAATATTGTGACGTTTCTGGGTTTCGATTGAGAGGAGATAAAGCGGAAAGAGTGAGGTTTTTTACAGAGAGGAGAGCAAGTTTACATGGAGTGAGAGCGAGGTTTACAGAGAGTGGGGGGTAGGGGAACAGTCACGATTAGACTGATGAGAAGACTGGGCGGGAGGGGGCGAAAACTGTTTATAATTTAGGTAACATAAAGAACAATTCACTTAAGAAGCGTTTTTTATGCTACTTACGATCAACATAAAGAACGCTTCTTAGCTAAAGCGTTCTTTATGTTATCACGCCCTAAAGACATAAAAAACACTTCTTTTGAGAAGCGTTTTATACGTATCTCTTATAGAACGCTTTGTAAGCAAGCGTTGTTTTTGTCTTTGGGCGCCATAACATAAACAACGCTTTCTAAGCAAAGCGTTTATTAAGATGTCCCGCCTATTATAAAAAAACGATTTACAATATAACCGTTTTTAAAGGGGCGTTGTTTATTCTTTTTTTCCAGCAGTGGGAGGAACCGAAGAGATTACTCAACAATGCGAGAGGACCAGATGTAAGTAATAACCTACAAGAAAGGTATTACGACATACAATGAAGATGGAGGACATAACAACTTTCAATAAAAACGGGATGAACTCCCAGGATAATACCATTAACAGCACTCTTCATTAAAGATATTGATAAACCCAGAAACAGAATCAGAGAAAACAAATTTAAGCAATGACCTACCTAGGATCAAAGACGTGCAATCATGAAAGAGAGAACCTCAAAAGGACTACACCATAGAGTTGGTATAGTTGAGCAGAAAAAGATCCATAAACGATGGTTAGTATTGCTTGCCTAACTCATTAACACCCAAGTATGATTAGTCATTAACGGGTGGCGTAGTCAATGAAAGTTGAACAAAGTATTGACATGGCAGCACATGATAGCCAGGGTAAATATCCGACTTAGACACCTGAAGGCAGAGGCCTAATGAAAACTAATCCTTAATTGCTAAAAGACGCAAGTCTATGAGAGCGAAGGTGTTGTCACAGACACTGATTAACATCGGATTACCGAAGTGAACTTCCACAGCAGGAAGCGATATACAACAACTTATTGTTAAAACCAATAGTACATCCAATGATGTGACCTTACATTGACAAAGTTCAGAGAAGAGAATTACGTGGATAACCTACAAATGATTATGAATACAACAGTGAACCAAACACCGGCTATCATTTGAGACTAATCAAGCATTAAGGGCCTACGAGTCAAGGATGTTAAATACATCAGAGCTCAAGGCGCAGGAAAGCATAAAAAGGCTTATCTAGGCCATGAATGAACTACAACTCGTACATATGAATGGTTATGAAAACCTATACTAAATTGAGGAAGAATTGCCAGTAAAGGGCACCAATGAGAATGTTGAGATAGTGCTATTGACAAGGGCGGAGAACGAACCATTCCTTTTAGGGTGGGGATACCTCTCCTTGTTGTAAGGCCATGAGTGGGAATAAACCCCTCAAAAAGGGCTTTCACTTCTTAGAGATTGAAAACTCTCTATTGGAGAATGGGAACCGTAGACCTTGAAATTACCTTAGAACATTCTAGTTACACATAAATAATACGGAAGGCTGTAGAGACAGATCTCATATCCAACACCCAGGATTTAAGAATCAGCAATCGTCAGAGATAAACATTGTGAGTGCGTAGTATGGCACGTCAAGTGACCAACGCTCAAAAGAGCTTGTGATTCAACGGATGACTTCTTCAGTAACCGGTTAAATTACATGGTAAATAACATCATAATGGATGAAAGAATGTGAGAGAAATTAGCCCACTTACGTACCTGAGATTGAAGCAGAACACCTTCATATTAAGAGATAATCATTTTACAACACGATATGGCAACCGCCAAACACCGAAATTAGAGAACTCCCAGTGTGTTTACACCATGAAAGGGATTGAAAATAAGACAAGACGTTGAAGTCAACAATTGAAGAATTGTGCCATCAATGAGCAATATAAGACAGCTAAAGCTACTTCGGTAGTGGAGGTCGTGAGAATAATACCTGTCAGGTAGATTAAGCTACAGTGCACAGCAAAGCAAACATTATATATAAGCCATCAAATATTGACACGAAAGCAAACAGATTTAGGAATTAAAAAACCGATGTAAGTAAGATGATGAAATGGGGGACAGACTGTGCAGTAACGCCAGTAGCCTGGACCATGTGATGAAAGATTTCACAGGAAGCACACTGTCCATTCCGTGAGGAACTGGAAGTGCATTCCTAGTGGATCGACATGAGAAATGAGATCTAAGAGGCTCTAAAGAAGCGAACTCAAATTACTAAAGGATCGAGTCCGTTCTAAATACAGAAGGTATAATGTAGTTATGAACCCAATAGATGGATATTCCTTGATTAAGTTCAAGAAGACGACATGTGCGTTATCATGGAGTGATGAAAGAGGAGATCGACAATAGAATACTTCACAAATTAGTTGTAACTAAGCGTGTGACGAACACTCGAGTATACTTAAAGAGATGTGGGACGACCGCACTCCCAAAGGAGCTTGTGGCCTGATGGACTTATTTATAAGTTTGTGGGTAAGTAGCAATGTATCAGTAAGGTACCCCATATATGTAAACGAGTAGTGTAAGAAACACGAGAAGTAGTCGACTCCATACGACAGTCGCGATGCAAACTCACATGGAACATCAATTTACCGCGGACAATTGAGGAAGAAGAACTCAGTTTAACCAATGAGATTAAAAGAGTCAGAGAACTCATTCAGGAGGAAACAATTAAGAGTTACGAAGTGCGAAGAGCACTATTTAGGTAAGTATGAACAATGTATATGTCTCAAGATTTTGGAGGAAACTATGAAGAGCAATAAACACTGAACAGTAGCTCCAAACAATACAGAAATCTCAGACCAAAGGTCAGTTAGTAGAAAACAAATCAGACGCTGGAAGGCGTAATAACAACATGAACATCAGATCTCCAGAGAACTGGATAGACAAGCTATAACTCATTGAGACCGTGTATACATAAAGATACCAGCATCCATTAAGGAACTTTATTCCTAAATTCTAAGGATACAAAGGAGTTGTAAAACATATTGAAGAGGATAGAAAGGGCAAACTAAGCCCCAAGATTATCAGAGTCGCGCAGCAGAAGCTAGTGGACCGTATCTTAAAAGGTTTGATATACCTACAAAAAAAAGAGAAGAAGGAAGGATGTGTCTCACATCTTCCAGTTGAATAAAAGTACGACTTATCTACCAAATACTTTGGAGCCTTAGAGACTACACTGGGGCACAGTTGTAAGATTGGTATGAACACCAATAAGAATCCTGATACAGAGACTAAGCCATTACTATGGTGAAGACCCTCTGACCCAATCATAATGTGAGATAGACTACATGGGAGCTAGGATGCTCCAAACACCTAAACATCTTGAACCTATGTTCAAGGATGATATAATGTTGATCACGTGGGCGTAATCCATTTTAAGGGAGGTAGAGCGCACAACGCTAGCGTATGTCACGTATTGAGTACGTAAATTACAGTGTGCATAGCACAATACAGTTGGTTGTGATGTTTGATACGTATGATATATAAACACATGTATTCATTCTTATGTTGGGTGTGGTCATTACGCACAATTAGATGTGAATACCAGATGTATTAGAGGCTTACCTCGTAACTTCGGTGCGAGAATTCAGGAAAAGAGGAGTAGAAACTCCAGGGGAATTAAATCCCTACGATATGTATTGATATGAGTCCAAATGTGGTAATGTTATGAGGTATGATTGGTATGAGACCGATGTAGAACCTGGTAGGAATTAAATTCTCTAAGTAATTGTTGAGAGTGGATTAAGAATGACTGATGGACTGAGTTCCATAATTTGGAGATGTATTTGATTTATGATTATGACTAGAAGGACTAAAAGATATAAAATGCTACATGAATAATTTGAATGTTTGAAGTTGACGTGGGAGGTAGAACTTGATCTTGGCCAGATCAAGGAAAACTGAACACAAATTGGGGTGAAAGGATAGTTCAACACTTATGTGATCACACCAGGGTCGGATGATTCCTGAAACTCCCTACAAGTGGTCACAATTAACCACGTTAAAAGTAGATGCAGTAGCATAAAGTGGAATTGGAGTTGACATGTATTTTCTGTATTACTCGCTCATGAACTCGAGGACATGAAAACCTTTGTCTCCGGACCGGTTACTTGAGGAGTATACATCAAAGAATATAAAAGAGTATTTTGATTACTAAAACATGCAAAAGGACATGTTGTGTGACAAGTGTGGTAAATATGTATATATATATATATATGTGGCAGACCTTATGAGTCAGAATGCCTATACAGATATTGAGTGATCTATATGATCTTTTAGTGTGAAGTTACTGTGTGTTCTAAGAGATATAGATACATAGGAACTTGGGGACAAAGTTCTTTTAAGGGGGTAGATTGAAATACCCCAAACATTAATATATTAATGAACTATCTAACTAGGATATACTAAGGCTAGAACGTGCCTTAGAAACATTAGAAGAAGTGTTAAACATCAATTTACACCAAAACATGCTTTAGGAACAATTAGAGCAAAAGGTGTTTAAAGAGCACAAATAAATTAGGGAACTACCAATAAGTTCCCAAGAGATTTCAAATGTGAAATACCTCTAAGAGTAGTAATACGCATTAAGCGGAATTAGCGTTTAAACCGAAACACACCTTAGAGCACAAAAATGTGCTTTAAAGAAAAAATGTGCTTTAAGCATGTATATATGGAACGAAATAGCTAATGAGCCAAAATACCATAAAGAAATAAGGGAACAACAATTAAATGGTCATAGGAGCCATTGCGTATACACACAAATTAAGTATACAAAGTCCACAGTAAACAGGTACTAAAGACGAAGTCAAGGAGAAACCACTAAATGACTTGGTTTAAATTGGAATGGCAGCATGCTATTTCATGAACAAAGTTTCTAAAGGTTGTAAATATATTAAGGACACATTTAAACTACCAAAACAAATTGATAACAATGTGAACCTAGAAGCACATAAAATGGTGTTTTAAGGCATTTTGGCTATGTAACATACCTAACACATGGTATAAGTCCTTATGAACGAGTTTAAGGCATCTAATATTACATAAATATAAGAAGAAACAAAAAAAAATCATACAAAATCGTGACTAAGGCTGCCTACTTCATGATGAGTCATTTAACGGTGTTCAAATTCAATTTTGCTTACTTTACTTACCATGACTTTCCTTGATTGCCTTATCACCTGTCCCTGAGTAATCATTAATCAGAAACTTACCTGTCATATGAGAGCTCCCAAATTCGTAGTCCTCCTCTCTTTGAAGAAACAACACAAAAAAAAACTCCAATGTTCTTAGATTAGTGCCTTAAAGAACACCTTGTCTTGCAGATCATAAACTTTCTCATCTTAAGTCCAAATTCTAAGCTGATAGCTCGTTGGAATCCTCTTCGAAGAGCTTTACAACCATAGCTCATGATCCCCCAGATTCTCAGGAAAAACACGAAGAAGTGCCTTTGATTCTCGAGGTAAACATTGCCTTCTTGGAAACTCTTCTTCTTGATTTTCATCAAGGCCGAGTGCCTAGGGTTACTAACCCTTCTTATTCTTCATCTTATTATATGATTTGGAGCCAATTTCTCTAGCAAATTGCTGTCAAAATTTCTAAGGAAAACAAGCTTAATAATAAGCTAAAGGTTAATATACAAGGTAAATCCTACAACTACCTATTTAAGGTTCTAATTGTTGATCTATATATGATCTAACATATTGTTCATCTTGTTTATTATTACCGAAATTATAAGTGTGTTAGATTTAATTTTTGACACATTAAATGTTAATATTTTGTAAATCTAAAATTAGATTTATACTCCTTATGATATAAGCTACACATATAAGCTATCATAATATACAAGAAAATTCATATACTATGAATTTCAATATGGCCGAAAATTAAGGGGTTATTAATGAGTTAGAAAAATTATCTAACTTAGTTAAATTAAAGGAATTAGAGTAATTAAGAGTAATATGTAAAATTTAAGTAGTTTTGGTACCTAAGGTGAATACCAAAAATTAATGGGGTCAATATGTAATTTTTGAGAGTTTAGATGATGAGAAAATAATTGTAGAATTAAGTTTACAATTTATAAAGAGTTTATAAGTGTTATAAGGAATTTATAAGGTTTTCGGTATATTTAAGGTAAATAAAGGGTGATATATATATATATATATACTATAACATTATTTAATTAAATCTGGTGATTAGAGATGTTTAAAATGATTTTGATGTTCAAAAATCTGTAGGTAAATTAGTTACGAAAATTAGAAATTAATTAGAGTTAATTGGTTAATAAATGAGTTGGGATAAAAGAAAAGACCACAAGGGTAAAATGGTAATTTCCCTGGTCAAACGTGGTCAAACGTGGTCAAACTTGGTCAATGACAGTTTATAAAAGTTTAGAGGAGCTTGAATAAAATTTGTAGCAAAGATTAGATATTAAAAGGATAAAGGAATAAAAAGTTAAGTTAAATTAACTTAGGGGTAATATTGTAAATAATGGAAGTTAGGGGGTTTGACCATAAAAGACTGGTCAAAACTTGGGTATGTTTTGGTAATTGACCAAAAGTATAGAAGAAATTAATTAAGAAAGACTTGGAAGAAATTAGAAATAAAAAAATAACAAGTTTAGAACTTATTATGGGTAAAATAGAGATTAAGAGAAAACATGGGTAAGTAATGTAAATAACACATTTTTATGTGTTTAGAAGGTTAAGGAAATTAATAAAGAATTTAGAAACAAGTTGTAAAAGAAACAGGTTAAGACGGGGTTAAACGAGATTCGTATATAACTTACCGACGCCTGCGCCGGGTTCCGGTCTTAAAATTGCCATATCTTCTTCGTTATAGCTCCATTTTTCGAACCGTTTGCGCCGACGCGTTCTTCTTTCGTCTACTTTGTCATGGTATACTTTACTGATAATTTTTATGATATATTTTTTTAATTATATAAGTACTCGGAATCCTTCTTTGCTTTTTCGAACCATTTTTAATAAATTTTGCCTACATTAGCCCCTAAATTGGTCATTTTCTGACTGAGCGTATTGAATTCTGATTGTGCGTAATGAAATTGGGGTCACCTCGTAATATGTCACAAATTGTGGGTAAATATAGTAATTCTGAAAGATATTAAAACAGAGGCAAAATGGTCATTTTCGACTGTGCGAAGTGAAAACACGACTGAGCGTATTGACCCTCTTTCCAAAACTGGAAATTTAGAAACACATGTGAAACTTTATCAGAGTATTTTTTGATATTATATATTTGCTACATTACTATATATTATTTCATAGACTAAATTAAGTGTGTAAATTAGTCAATTAACTTATTTTAACTAATACAAAACAAATTAACTTAATTAGTATGTTATTTCACATTATTATATTATTTTCATTAAATCAAATATAATATTATAAAAAATTATAATTTGCCGTTTCTGTTTTTGGATACTTTTGAAAGTTGTTGTTTCCCGTCCCGAAACGTGAAAATCATACTTAATCCACCATGAAAGCTCCCCTAAAAGTTTAATATTTTTGCACACACTTGTTCAGCCAACATCTTCAGACACCTAAGCGACCTCAAGGTAGGTTATTTTCGCATAGCAAGTGATGAGTTTGAAATCTTCAATTCAATTATGTTAGTTTTTTTTCACTCATTTTGCTTATAAATCCATTATATATAATACATCGACCTTATATTTGTGAGGTGATCGCAAATTATAAGTACTTGTTTATTTATGAGATATTCGTTGCCAGTAGAGTACCCTATTATAAGAATGAACAAGGAAATCAAATATGATAGTCAGAAAATCTGGTGTCCCTCAAGAAATGAATTTATCTATGTGAGCATTACGTAAGATAGTCATGACTTCATACATTATACTTTGTTCTTAATGGGTATCATAGTGTCATGATGGGCCAAAATGTAGTCAATTAGCTACATGTTGTTGGACTAATTTATATTCTTTTGATTAAAAGTGAAATATGGGAATTGTGTTATGGTTCAAAGTTTTGACATTACTATAACTAACAATTAATTGTGTTTTTTTTTTGACAAATGCGTCATCCGTCAAGGGTTTAGCTAAAACGTACTCGAAAAGTAATAGTATATTGTGACTTCAAACTGGTATGTTTTCTATGAGGGGTATATATGTTTTTTATCGTTTGGTCAACGACCATGGTGGTACTTTATAAATAAGGAATGTTGCGGCATTTTGCATTAATGTAAAATTGACATTTCATGAATTAAATAAAAACTTTATGGTGTTTTATGAATGTTCCTTAATTTGTTTTCATGTCATCATTTTAAAAAACTAATTATTTGTGATTTATCGAACTTTTAAAAGGTATCTAGTGAGTAAAACCTAGAATTTTGTCTTACAATTCAAGTCTTTCATATTTAAGCAGGTTCTAATATGGAGAAGAGTAAGATAGTAATTTTGTTTTTTTTTTTTTCTGTTTCTCCCTCGCACTCACTGCCTACTTCATCAAACTCTTTAAGTCTCGCCGCTCACCAGCGTTGACAAGGCTGTCGAGCTCCGTACTGGCCAATCATCTCTCCAATCTCCTCTTAGAACTCTTCCTTCCCAAATCTCCCATCCCTATCTCTCCGACTCAATCTTTCCATGGCACCTTAGAAGTGAAAGATACTTGTCGTTATCATGGTGCTTTCTTTAATTAGTGGCTGCTAAGTCTCTACTTCTTTCTCTTTTCCTTACTGTTGAGTCTGCTTCGTAGTTTAGCTCTACTGTTGTCCAGCCTTGTAGGCTTTCAACTTCAAAACGCTGGACTAGGTGTTCAATTCCTGCTGGATAGACGATGTTGGTACGGTGTTCGTCTGAGACGAAAGTGAAGAGATCTTCATTTTTTAGTCGCCTAAATTGCATTTTACTAGTGTAGATGATGCACTCATTGTCTGGTTAGGGGTTGGGTGAAAGTTGACAACTAAAGACAGAGTGGTTTGTTGGTCATAAAAAGTCGATTTTCATTCCTCCTTTTGGGGGTTTGTGTTCTTACGATTCCTCTTACGCTAGGATTTAATTTGTTGCTCTTCTTCTGCTCTCCAGTCTTCTAACTGCCTAGCAAATTTTCCTCTACAATCAGATGGAAGACATGTCCATTGACGATGGAGAGAGGAAAGATGAAGGCAATTTTGCTCAGCCAGGTCAAAACTCAAGCACAATAGTAGAAAGTAATTACTGATGCTCTCTCTCTCTCTCTTTTAATATGGATTCTCTTTCTTTTGTGGGATTTGCCACTAGAAGTCATGTTCAGAGGGATGTACTTAGTTTCTACTTTTTAGTGGAGGCAAAGAAAATAAAGACGACACATTGTATGCATGTTCCTTTGTGTCGGTGAGGATTTCAGAGAAAGATGATGAAAGTGAGACCATGTCTTTGTAATTGAAGTGGTCGCACTTGGATGTGTAAAGCCATTGTATTTGTATTGTGGCCATTGTATTTTTTGATTTTCTTCCATTCCTTTTGTGAAACTGTGAGCTTTGTCTCGTAAATTGTGAATGGATGGGTATGAAATTAAAAATAGCATCTTTATTGTTTGGTTCATTGGAGCAGAATGATATAGTTAAAGACGGTACTTTTTCTCGAAACACCCTCCTCTCTTCGTGAAACTTATAACAATAACTATAACTTTATAGCATAAATAGTTCACTTTTATAACACTACTGATTCATTTTACGTAACATAATATTCACCTTGCACTAACACAATGTTGTGATGTGAACCATTTATAATCTGAACAAAATTTTATAGGAGAAAATAATTCACTTTTATAACTATTGATTCAATTTACGTAAATATAAAATTCACTTTGATAAAATTACAGTAACTTTAATTGCATACTAGTGAACCATTATCAAACAATACTTATAGTAGTAATTATAATTTCACACAGAAAATAGTTCACTTTTATTACACCGATGTTATGTAAGCATAAGATTCACTTTATACTAGCACATCAAAATGTGTAGAAAACTTTATAATCTGAAACTGAATTTTACAACAGAAAAAATAATTCACTCTATAATACTACTGATTCTTGTACGTAAACAGGAGATTTAATTTAATACATAACAATAAGTGTATTGTCATACTAGTGGACCGTTGTCAAACAATACTTATAATAGTAACTATAATTGTATACCAAAAATAGTTCACTTTTGTAACACTACTGATTCATTTTACGTAAATATAGATTCACTTTGCATTAACACATCAAAAGTATAGGAAACTTTATAATCAAAAACTGAATTTTATAGCAAACAACAAATTACTTTTATAACACTACTGATTCATTTACGTAAGTGTAATATTCACTTATGTAACACTACTAATTTATATACGTAAACATAAGATTCATATTGCACTAACACATCACAATGTAAAACCTAAAATTTAAGTTTACCATAATATATCAGATGCATCTTGAAGAACATGAATTATAATGAACAATTGTAATTTTTTACACTTATATTTTTGTAACTTATACACTGAGAAATTTTAGTATACTTTTTAATTCACCCAATAAGAGTGTGACACAAGATTTACCCACGGTATTGTCCGTAGGTAAATTTGAACACAAGATTTACCCCCGGTATTTTCCGTAGGTAATTTGTGCACTAAATATTTACCCAAATGAATTAACCCACGGACAGCTCCCGTAGGTAAATTAACTGTAACGACTTATTTGCATACTAAGGCCAATTTTACCCACGGAATTTTCCGTAGGTATTTACCCACGGACTGTTCCCGTAGGTAATATATCTACTAAACGACTGCGTTTTTCAGGTAATTGGCTGCATACTAAGCCAATTTTACCCACGGAACATTTCGTAGGTATTACCCATGGACATTTCCCGTGGGTAATATATGCGTTTTTAGGATACTAAGACCAATTTTACCCACGGAATGTTTCCGTAGGTATTACCCACAGACTGTTCCCGTAGGTAAATATACTACTAAACGATACTAAGGCCAATTTTACCTACGGAATTTTCCGTAGGTATTTACCCACAGACTCTCCCCGTAGGTAATATACAACTAAACAACCGCTAAGGGCAATTTTTACCCACGGAACTTTCCGTTAAAAATCGAGTTTGTCCACTTAACGCATCGTTTTATATTTTCATGACTTTGTTTCTCATTTGTAAACCGGTGGTTTTGACTTTATTTTTTTCTGAACTTCCCTTCCAACTCAAACTCGACTACAGACTCCCCAAACTCGACTGACTCCCCAATTCGACTCCTCAAACTCGAATTCGACTGCTCCTTGAATTTGCTCCTCAAACTCGACTGCTCTTCGAATTTGCTCCGCAACTGAATCGACTCTCAATCTGCTCTCGAAACATTGTGCCTGCTGTTCGACTGCTCCCTAAACTGAAGAATTTGAAAAAGTTTCTCTCTCCTGTTCGACTCTTAAGCAAGTGTTGTCAAATGACGAAGCAGCTCTTTTGTGCTATCGCCTGAAGAAGGAGAAAGTAAGTCTTTCTTCCCCTCTTTTGTAGCTTCAAATTGCGTTCCTCTTTCCGGTAGTTAGAACCCTAGAAATCGAGTGATTGGTTTTTTGAGCAGAATGCCGCGTTAGATTAATTAGGAGTCTCTAAAAGGTTGTTCCTAATTATTTTGCAACAAAAAGTGTTAGATTAGAGCTAGATTTCTCTAATCACGATCCATATTCATAATAGCTAAAACACAACAACAACCCCATGTTTCTGTGGTTTATCGCTTATGTTTGTGTACAAGTTTTTTTTTGGCTTTTGGGAGTGTAATTTGTTATGTTCGCACTTTTTCTATGTGAAGTGATTCTCTTGTCTCTATTCCAACATCTTAATTATATCTGTTGCAGATTTAATGTGAAGTCCTTGTTGTGTTTGCTGTTCTTTACTCGTTCATGTTATACTGGATTTCACTATGAATTCTGTTGATGGGTCACAACAAGTGAGCTCTCCCCGGTTTGGTCAATTCAGGTTGCTTGATTTGTTTCAATCGTGAATGATTTTCAGATATAACAGTAGTTCTTTATGCTGTGGTGAATGTTCTATCATTAAGACCTGCTTCAATCTGCTTCTTTTTATAAGCCTCATATCATTGTCTTTGGAATTCTAAAGTTTTGGCTGGTATCGAGAAGAGAGATAAGTTTAGGAATGGTATTACTCTGATTTCAATGATCATCGTACTTTAAATTCATGATTCAGCTAGCAACCAACTTCCCACCAAAAGCATTAATGGTTATTGTATTGTGCTCACAACTTAAATTAGCTGAATAAAATTAAAAGTGTTGGTAAAGGAGAGGATGACCACGATGATATATATGAAGTCACAGTCAATTAGGTATCCTAGCCACAAGTGATTGGTCCGATCTTTATCTCCCAACCGGCCCCTCTCCCTTTTTTTTGGTTATTTTCAACTTTTTCGCCACATAAAACAGAGTATGTCACATTATTATTATTACTGACATTTTGAATTCCTTTATTTTTCTCTGCATCCAGTACTCTTCATTAGTTGACCCTAGAAAGTAAACTTTAAGAAGTTTATAAGGAAAACAATTAGTACAATGTAATGATCCTTAGTAGTATTGAACCGAGTTCGGCAAACTGGACCTAAATCCACTTTTTTCTTTGTTTTTTTCTTAATTTTAAACTGAAACACGTACAACCCACACATCAACTAACATATTCAAGTTCTAAAATACAAGCTGTCTTAATCGTTAGTAGGCTTTCTTCCTTTCTCCAGATTAGAACAACAAAGGTGAAGCATTATGAGTTTTAGCAAATAGAATAGTAGGAAATAATCTAAATTAGAAGTATCATTACATACAACACTGTCCTACTTTGGATTAATTTTTTTGGTCAGAATTCCGCAATAGATTAATTAATTAGGAGTCTCTAAAAGGTTGTTATCTTCAAATTTCAGAAAATAAAGAAAATAACAAATGGAGGCCACACTCATCTTATTCCCAATTATTGTTCAACAAATAGTGTTAGATTAGAGCTAGTTTTCTCTAATCACGCTCCGTGGCTATAGCGGAGCTGATCTCCAGCATCAACAGAAATTTACCGTGTTTTTGTGAAGTTAACAAATTATAATTAAGAACCTAGCTAAATTAATGAAGAGATATAGTACTGTGTTTGTTGTCTCTTTCTTCTATGATATACTTGCTAGTACATGACTATTACTTCTATGATATACAGTACTGTGTTTGTTGTCTCTTTCAGAACTTGAATAACCCATACATTGTAAGCGAGAAATTTAACAGATTCAAACTAACAATGAACAAGCTCTATGCCTAGAGTCTGACGGACTACAATCGTGTGGTGATGATCGATGCAGACAACTTATTTATACAAAACACTGATGAGCTCTTCCAGTGTGGTCATTATGTGCTGTATTCATCAATCCTTGTATCTTCCACACTCGCCTCTTTGTCCTCCAGGTACTTGAATAAAAGAACTCTGAATATATGCTATCTCAAGTCTTTGTTGCCTATTTCCTATTAACTATCCACTTGGATTTCGCGTTAGTGCTCTATCAAATTATCAGAGTTGTATATATATATGGTAATGCTTTTTTATATGTATGTTTTAAATTCAGTTTTATTCCTTGCAGATTTTTTTGTCAAAATTAAATATCTGCTAGTAATGATTTCTTTTTTGTTGTAACCACAGTTGTGGTAGTAGTAAGCAGTGAAAGGAAGCTGTATTTGCTACTTGCTATCCTTGGATTGAAGGTTAGGTTTGTGGTGGTATGAACTTCTTAATGAGTTGCTAGATTTGCATACTTAACCTCTGGGATGCAGTTTTTGAACCTGTGAGCTTATGAGCTTGTTTATGGTGATTTTCAGAGCTTGCAGTAGTGCTATAAGTTCTCATAATGTGGAAAATGTGAGTGATATTCTGGTTGGTCTTGGTTTTTATTGGTTTTTACCCATTAATTGACATTCACTTATCTTCCAAAACATCTGTATAGTATTTGTCGAGGCTGGTGCCACTGCTGTGAGACGTGTCAGAAAAGAGGATATACGCCTTGTTGCCAAGGCTACTGGTGCCACTTTGGTATGTTTTGTGCCCGTCCCTATGTTATGTTACTTGAATATTCTGCTCCTATGAATTGCTCTTTCTTGCTATGGGCTTGTGAAAGATGAATCTTTTTATTTCTCTCTTCAAGCCGTATTTGTATGGTATATCCTGTCCTTAAATCAAGAATTGTTTATAAGGAGTTACGTCAGCTCACTTAGATTTGAGTTGCAGGGAAAAGGAGTTGAGGGTGGCTCGCATCTTAAGACATGCATACCACCTGATATTATTTGAACTTACCCGCTTATTAATACTCTTCATTAATTTGTAGTGAAATGTTCACTGATAAAATCAGATTCACAAGTTTCTACTGTTGCTGATATGGAAGGCTAAGAGACTTTTGATGCTTCACTTCTTGGACATGCAGATGAAGTTGTGGATGCAGCGTGTTGCTGATGATGATGTCATTATGATAAAGGGAACCAAGTGTACAAGTGCAGTATGGGATTGGATTTGGTACAAGGAGCTGTACGCAATAATGTAACGCTGGATCATTGAGCCAACAATGAGCAAAGTGAAGATAATACAGGTTTTGAATTCAGATTTGTGCCTCTTCAGAACCGAATTTCTAGTGAGATACCGATTGTAAGTTGTTGACGTTTGTTGATATTAGCCAGAACAGGATTCTTGTGAGATTACAACGATGAGGATACTGAACTACTTGAGATTATAAAGATTTGAGTTGATTGAATGTTTGATATTTGGTGATATTGGATGGTTGAATAAATATGGTTTGTATCTTATGGTTAAATTTATTTGTTCTATGCTTTTGTGCTACAAGAAAACAGCTTTGGTTTGGTAAATCTAATTGTATTCGCAGTGCAGGTTTGATGTAACATTTTTTTTTTCAAAAAACTTGTAAGATTTACCCACGAATACCCACGGTAATGTCCACAGGTTAAGTGGTCCATAGGTATTCCGTGGGCAACTCAAATGGCAAACCAAAGTCTTAGTCCGTAGGTAATCCGTAGGGAATACCTACTGAATTATCCTGTGGGTAATCTGTCCCGGGGTATTCCATGGGTATCTACAAGGCAACATAGCATGAGTTCCGTTGGTATTCCGTGGGTGTTTACCTACGGAATTTCCGTCGGTAAATTTTCCCTGGGGTAATCCGTTGGTATCCACGTGGCAACATAACATGTGTTCCGTGGGTATTTCGTGGGTATTTACCCACCAGACATATCGTAGGTAATTACCACGGATTTTTTCGTGGGCATTTAGTAGGAAATTACTACGGGATTTTGTGTTTGTAGTAATTAGTTTACCCACGAGGTGTTTACCCACGGAACGGTTCCGTAGGTATTCTTTGGTAAATTGAATACCCAACTTACCTACGGAAAGTCCGTAGGTAAATCCTTTTTTTGTGTAGTAGTGTGTTTTTTTTTTTCAAAATTTCTTTAATTTAACGATATCACTAATATTATTACACATGAGACTGATGTCACCTTTTATCCTGAGTCTTTGTCTGGTACAGTGTTATGCCGGTGTTAGCTTATAAAATATGTATTAGTGTAACTTAGCTTTTATCATAAAATAAAATTAAAATGAATCTATGAAAATTAAGCTTATGATCAATAAAATAATTATTTTTATATTTAGTGCAAACGTTTCGTTAAGTATAGCAGTCTGACAGAGTAGAGAGAGAGAGAGCCGAGGCAATAGGATCAGATAGCATTAGATGAATTGCCATGGAATTGACGCCGACGTCCGATCCTAATCTCTTGTTATTGGCGAAGAAGCGAGGCGTCCGGATGGTAGGGTCTAGCAAGGCGCCTGTACGCGGTCTTGATCTCATTCATCAATTGAAGCCGTCCGATTAACTCTCAGCCTCAGGACGTGATATTTTAAAGGCCTGACGGTGAGTGATGGTGGTGGTAACGGTGGTTTTGTTGTCGCAATTTGTGGGGCTGCCGTGTTATTTTTGTTGAAGTGTTTTGATTCCGAAAGTGGGAGTTATCTTTGCAATTTCTTTATAGGGTTCTCTCTTTTTTTCTCTTCCCGTGAATTGAGATCATTATAGAGGAGAGAAGAAATATAGAAAGACATATGAAGACTAAATTAACCAAGTTAGATATTATTAATAATAATAATAATAAATGTTTCAGTAATTAATGTTTAGGTTCATAATTTGGATTGGGAGTGGGAAGGTGGCTGTCCCACCAGCTGACTCATTAGGCAACAGACAAAAGTAATAGTAGTTCCTTCAGTTTACTTTCTAACACATTTCAATATTAAATATATAAAATAAAATAAATTTTAAAAATTGAGTTGTATAATATATAATTTTATATATAAGTATTCTATTATAAATATAAATTTATAAAAATATATTATCTTACAGATTAAATATTAAAATCAAATGACATGCAAATAATAAACTGAACAATCAAGACTGGATGGAGGGAGTACAAGCCAAGCTAAACTAGTGAGGCATCGTCATTGTCAGTATGACCCACTTTAGGTCCCGCGACTTCCTCAACCTCTAGAGAATATTGCTATTACTGGTAGGAGTAATTAACACTACAATAGTATTACTTCTTGTTTTGTCTTATAATAAATTCACAATACAATATTGCCTTCTTTGTCTTCATTGACAAATATTGACGCTATAGGTATTTTTTTATAATTTTCATTAATAACATATCATGTTTAGTTCCCTAATTACCTCCTGGTTATAAGTCATAATGACATGTACCACCACCCCAAAGATGAAGAAATTGATTTTAGTTATGTTGCATGTAGTAGCTACTAGCGTTATTTTAGAATCTGATCCAACCTGGATAAAAGAAAGTTGTATGAAATATGACTGAAAGAAACTCTATTTAATTACTACTATATATCCTTATTGATCTAGGTTTGATATATCTGACTGTGAGCCCATTGTTTTACGAGAATTACCAAAATTTTAAGTAAATCAAATTTATTTTTTTGCAAAGAGTACATCACGTTTAATTTTGCTAATTATAATCAAGCATGGGGCGAAGGATTAAAAAAGGGCTTACACACCATACCACTCAAGAAAGAAAAAAAGAAAGCGACAGAAAAACAAAATAGAGCTTTGTTGCAGTGTACCCCGAAAACAAAGGCAGATGGATGGTGTTTCTAGAAGTCTGTGGTGGGCTCCTTTTCTTCCTCCCGCTTTATTTTATTTTAATACTACTATATAGTAGTACCACTTTGCTTATTTATTGGCCACGCAAGATATTATTCATGTTGCTGCTATTTTAAAACCATGGTCCCCTCCTTCGTCCCTATTTAGCTAATTCTAGAGCAAAGATGGATATTTTGTTAGTAAAGTATCCGCCAAAATAGTGGATCTCACTCTCTCACACACACCACCACAACCACACCACAGAGTCAATTAATATCTGCCGGTTAATAACCTTCTAGAAAAAAACCCCCGACATCTGGTGACGTACGTACGGCACGTCTCTTTCTAACAGAACAACCGAGGCCGTTAGGCTCATATTCATTGTCGGTTGGGCTGACCCATTTTTACCCCCAGCCCAAGTCTTCAGCTATTGGGCCAGATGGCCAGACATCTTCTTAGCCTCTGCATCCCTGTTTGTTCCTCTTTTAGAAAAAATAAAAAAAAAATAAAAAAATAATTAGAACTCAAGTAACCATATATAGCATCATACCATAGGAATAAAGATCATCACCTCAAACTAGACTAGATTAGTTAGTTGATTCTAAACTGAAAAATAACCTTTTATTCCCCGAAGTAATCCTTCAAGACCGACGAGTTGGATTTTGAAATCCACCGTCAAACTCGAACGACTCTAATTACAGTCTACGGTCTCCCTCGTAACGTACAGTGTTGACCTTCCCATCCCATGTATATAAATCACACAATGAGAATGATATGAACCCAAAACAATAATAATAATAATAATCTAACACTACCTTTTTTAATCAAACAATAATGTAACTAGATTCAATGATCAGTGACGATGATGATTATCGACTGAACGGCATTATTTGCATTTTCATAAATCATAATCTTGTTGACCTAATTAAAGGCATAATAATCATTGCACCGGCGGGCATTATCCACAACAAAATGATGAGGTTGTATTGCATTTCCCAGCTGGAAAGCTTCCTCCCGGCCATATGCATGCTGCGCTAAATAAACAAATATATCTGGTTTATTAGTAGTAGTACTTTTGGTTTTTGAACATGGAAGAATTTGACTTATATCCCACATGCTACTTGTAATATTATTGTCGGCGTGGCATTCTTCCCTAATTAATGATGATTACATGAACATGCATGAAAACAAAGTACTCACTCGTTCAGAGTCCAATGTTAATACGGATGATTAATACGGATTGACTTTACAGTCAACCTAGCTAGCTAATCCGAAATCGAGGCGATCAATAATCATGTATGTTCTTCAGGTTCATTAATGGGCAAAACATACAAGAAATATAAACGCGGATGTATAGAAAAACAAAATCCATCCATGTGCTATAAAACGAATTTGAAGGAAGCACGTACGCTTAAGATACAAGTTAAGATCGATCCTAATGCAGTTATGCTATATATACAACAATTAATCCATTTGACAAATGGTTGTCTGACTAATACACTGGTTACATGATCAACCATTTGCGAAATGAATGATACGAACTTATACAATCTACTACATATAATTTCATAACATCAATACAATACAAGTGTTCTTCAATAATTTGTTTGCTATTATTTTCCATCACAATTCAGCAAAACTATAGTAGTTTGATCAGACTAAAAACGTATCTCTCATTTCCAATTTCCTTATACAAAAAATGTGGCTGGTAGCCAAACTTCCCTTTGTTTGTCAATCAACGACACTTTTTCATCATTTCAGTACTAGATGTCACCACTTTTTGTCCATGTCTTCAATCGATCGATTAATCTCTTGACAGGAGAGCTATTTTGGTATGAACGTTTCTGGTGTATAGAATGCTAGAAACTTTTTTTGTTCCATTCTGCTGTTCATTTGGTAGACCATCTTCATCCTATATTCATCTCCTTTCAAATCTTAGGATTTGTAAACTTTTATATTTTGAGTTTTCGATCAAACCACTACTATAACAGTTCAAATAGACGACTATTTTATACCTTATATCTTAATTAATGGTGAAGCACGTTTCAATAATTTGGCCCTCCTTTAATTATCTTCAGCAGAATTTTAGATCCATGTTTATCAAGTTCTTCATCATCCCCGACCAAACGACCATTTTACGATTGAAGAGATATTTCATTGCTTTCACTTAAGGGTTTTTGCTATTAAATACATTGTTTATATAGTTCAAAGTAGTAGAGATTTCCATTATTTATCATTGGAGTTGACGTCCAGTAACAAATGATAATGACTAGTTAACAACATCCTTCACTTATCCTCAATGGTATGCAGTCAATGATCGAGGTGGGACCAACACCTAGGCTAGCAGGACGATGATGACATGTACTAAGGTAACAAGGGAGATTGTTTTCTTTGAAAATGCGAACAAGAGAGTAGAACTGGATGACAATTATAATGTTGAACTGGACTGAAAATGAAACGGGCCCTTTCTCGTTGGTTTTTAACAGTTTTTCCAACTAGACACCCTAATGTTTTCTTTCCTTCTTTGGAACAATTCTTCGACTGGTTTCTCGGGTTAGATCTATTATCTCAAGCTTTCTCTTCCTCCTTTCCTTTTACTCCCCTAGCAAGCTATCTTATTATTGGGCTGTCTGCCTATAAATTATGGGCTTTAGACCTCTAAGGAAAATCTCATTACTAATTTTTCACTCTCAAAAAATAAGGCCACTGAATTTGCTCGACCACCACGCCGCCCACCATACAATCGATCAGCAGCCTAGCTAAATTAACGGTGAAGACATACTATTATTCAACAAATACAACCACCCTTAACTAAATTGGCGGTGAAGAAGCTTATACCCACTTTGCTTGACTTTGTTTTATCAGCATGCGCGGCATACACTTTTTTTACTGGAGACGGAATAATATTACATAATCTCTTTCGTATCAATATCGTTGAAATTTGATGTTCAATTGCTTTTGATAACTTGTTTTAGACCATTTTTATAATTATATTTTTGTTATATTTTTCATATTTAATACTAAGCTATTTAAAATAATTGACATCAAAGAATCTTGTTGCATTACACATTATGACCGTTATATATCAATAAGAAGAGTTTCTCTTCCATTGTATTCCGTCGGAAGCCACGTTTATCTTACGTGTATCCGTCAAATTTCCGATACGTTATCACAAGTGACCGACGAGAATAATGATTTAAAAGAATGCCATGTTGTCTTAATTCAAAAAAAAAAAAAAAAAGAATGCCATGTTGTCGTCAACTGCTGCGAACTGCAAATAATGTCGGCTCTTTACGTTAGAGGTCAGGGTATGAGTTGGCGAATTAGCCTAAACGAGCTCTCTTTTGTACTCTAGCGGCAGCTAGTGGGACAAATTGTTTAGGTTTTTATAGCTTTCTTTAAATCATAAACCTATATCTTAAGGGGTAGTTCCCAGTGACTTAAAAAAATGTCCACTTATTAAGGGTGATTAATGTGACCGTAAATCGTTGATATTAATCCGTGGGTAAAAAAGAATCCATTAGTGACATCAAATAAGGAAAGTATCACATTTGTGAGTAGAAGACATTTGTATCCTTCACATGCATCATTACGGTTACACTTTTGTGATGAGATTAATGTGCACAATTTGCTGAAAAACAACAATTTGTGCCTAACAAACGGGGTGACGGGGTGTTAGAGATTTGATAACATAGAAATTTCAGTATTCATTATTTATCACTTTACGCTTTTTCCATCATCCAATCATCACACGTCCCTTTTAATAAGAAAAATGGAAATTTTTTATCCTAACGCGTCATCCAAATCCTCTACCAATGGCAATATACAAAGGAAAGAACAAGACAAAAAATGTCCATAATTGAATAGAACCGAAAAAAAAACTTCTACGTTTTATATTATTTCCCTCCGCCATCCACTATAAAATCCCCTCCGCTTCGTATCCCCTCATCATTCATCGTTTCTTTGTCGCAACGCACTTGTTCTGGGTTGTGCTTCCGAATTCCTCGTTCACGGGTAAACTTTTCCTTATTTCTCTTCATTTCCGTATCTTCTAGTCTCATCGAGAGGTAAGACTGCTCAAAATGACTATTGGTGCGGGAATCACTATAGCCGGCCGTAACCTGTCGGTTTTCGGGAGGACCATACTCTCTGACGTTCACGACAACATCATCCTCACGCCGTACTCCTCAGATCATGTCCTTCCCCTTCCGACCTCTCCGACCCTCAATACTATGATAATTCTTTCGCCGGCGCCTTCATCGGCGTCGATTCCGATCACACTGGGAGCCGCCGTGTGTTCCCGATTGGCAAACTTCAGTAAGTTTCCCTTCCCTACCTCTCTTTAGTTTTCCCTGTGTCAAATGTAATAGATGTTACCCTGTAATTCGCTAAATTTCCTACATTTCTCTTGTGATGGTTCCTGCTCTGTTACTATGAGCTTTTCGGTGACAATTTAATTTTCTAGTTGAATTCACTGGTTCTATTTATCGCTGCGAGTTGAGCAATGTAATATACTAGTAATATCTTTAGCGTAAGCACACGCGTGCGGCGTGAAGAGTCCTGGGTTCGTTTTCCCACTAATGGAAAATATTCCCTTTTCCAACTCATATTGTGAGCTTAAAGAAATCTGAAGCAGCCTGATAGTTGCACCGCCCCACCTTAATTCTACTATTGACGAGAGAATTGATTATTTATACCAACTCCTGACAGGCTATTAGTGATTTCTCTTAATTCTTTATCAGCAAGAATGTGCGAAGACAAATTTGCATATTTTGACAATTTATGGGCCCAATCCAATGCAATCTCTTTTCTGCTCTGCCTTGTTTTCAAACCTCTTTAAAAAAGTTCTACTAGCTCCACTGGCGATGTTACTGTTGTGTCTCTGTGTAAAATTAATAAAAGCTCACTGGTAGAAGTTATCTCAGATATTGTTACAGAAGGATGTACATATAACATCTTTTTATTGTTTTATTAGCTACTCAATAGGCATACCAACACCTGTTTGTTTCTCTAATATGTATGCTATATTTCTATTGCGTGCAGGGGACTTCGCTTTATGTGCGTATTCAGGTTCAAGATGTGGTGGATGACCCAAAGAATGGGCAAATGTGGACAGGATATTCCCTTGAGACTCAATTCATGATTGTGGAAGCAAATGGTGCTGCACCTTCTGGGGAAACTGCTATAAACAGAGCTCACTCGAGCAGTGATCCATTATATACTGTGTTCTTGCCCATTCTTGAGGGTGATTTCAGGGCTGTACTTCAAGGGAATGCAAATGACGAGTTAGAGATTTGTTTGGAAAGCGGTGAGGAGAAAACTTTTGCTCGAGATTAAACTTTTACTTTATTGCTTGCTTCCATTCTGTAGGCTAATAATTTTTATTTCAAACCTGGAAACTTATATGTTGGTTATTGTTACCAAATCTGAGGAGTTAACCACATACATTTTCTTACATTTTGCAGGTTGTCCATCTGTGGAAGGATTTGAAGGATCACATCTGGTTTATGTTGCTGCTGGTTCTGATCCCTTTGATGTTATAAACAATGCGGTGAAGTAAGTTTGCTCTTACTTCACTAATTGAATTTGAGTTTGATGTGCACTAAGATACATACTTGTCTTAGGTAGATAAGCATGCTTTAACCTTAACTCGTTCATTTCATGTACATTGTCTTCTCTCGTGTAAATATGGAGTAATTGCCGGTTAGCAAAGTAGAGTGATACAAAGGTTAGAGTAATAGAGTTGTTTATGGTTTGGTTCTTGCATAGCTAGTACATGTAAGGTTCGTGCATGGTGGTTTTCTCGTGATAAGAAGTGTTTAAATACTATCGTCACCGGTTTCTTTATCCATACAGTTATAAAACTGATTGTTACATTGTGGTCATGGTAGCGACTTTTATGATTTGACTGAATGCAGGACAATTGAGAGTCATCTGCAAACATTTTCCACCGGGAAAGGAAACAGGTTAGTCTTTTTATCTTTGATAGATCTATCGAATCTCACTGACTTACAAATCACGACTTTTAAATAGTTACATTTGTTTGATTTCAGATGCCTGATATGTTGAATTGGTTTGGATGGTGCACGTGGGATGCATTTTACACCGAAGTCACGGTTGAAGGAGTAAAGCAAGGGCTCGAAAGGTGTGTGTGGTGCCGTACTTATTCTCTATTGATTAGGAATTTTTGCCTTGCAAATCAAAGAAGAAAGAGCTAGCTTATGGTTTCTTTATTGGTGATACGTGTACATTGATTATAGATTATTGCTCAGTAGCAATTAATTTATTGTTGTGTGCAGTTTTGAAAAGGGTGGCATACGCCCCAAGTTTGTCATAATTGATGATGGGTGGCAGTCTGTAGCCATGGACCCCACCGGCGCCGAGTTTAAAGCAGATAACGCTGCAAAGTAAGTGATTGGAGTGATGCTCTCTGATTCTTTGTAAGATTATTTTTACTTAATTGAAATTGAATGACTGGTTTTTTGACAATTGGAAATTCGGCTCCTCTTTTCAGCTTGCCAACAGGCTGACCAATATCAAGGAAAATCACAAGTTCCAGAAGAGATGATGAAGAGGGCAACATAATTCATGATGGGTTTGCCAATGTCATTTCTGAAATTAAGGAAACACATTTCTTAAAGTATGGCCTAATTTCTGTACCTTCATGAGTAAAAAAGCTTCTAACGTTTTGAGTTCTTACATATCAAAGTTCTAGGTCTCTGTCTTACTCTCTATTCCTTCTTTTTTTCATTGTGCAGGTATGTCTTCGTCTGGCATGCAATAACAGGCTACTGGGGAGGGGTAAGGCCCGGTGTCTCCGAAATGGAACACTTCGACTCGAAGATGGCTTACCCCAAAGCATCTCCAGGTGTATGCTCAAACGAGCCCGATCAAGCCTTGGATTGCATAGCAACCAACGGGCTTGGCCTTGTGAATCCAGAGAGAGTTTTCAACTTCTACGACGAGCTCCACTCCTACCTTGCTTCAGCTGGCATCGATGGTGTGAAGGTTGATGTCCAGAACATACTTGAAACACTGGGAGCTGGTCATGGTGGCAGAGTCAAACTAGCTAGTAAGTACCATAACGCGTTGGAGGCTTCCATTGCTAGGAATTTTCCTGGTAATGGAATCATTTGTTGCATGAGCCATAATACTGATGGTTTATACAGGTATTTGTTATTTTTCATATCAAAACCTTTTATTTTTAAGATGGTATTTTCTGGGTTGTTGTGGGAATTGATGTTGTTTGGTTAATTGATGCAGTGCGAAAAGAAATGCTGTGATGAGAGCATCAGATGACTTCTGGCCAAGAGATCCAGCATCCCATACTATCCACATTGCATCTGCAGCGTACAACACTGTTTTTCTTGGAGAATTTATGCAACCTGATTGGGATATGTTCCATAGCTTACACCCAATGGCTGAGTACCATGGAGCAGCTCGGGCTGTTGGAGGCTGTGCTATTTATGTTAGTGATAAGCCTGGGCAGCATGACTTTGATCTACTCAGAAAACTTGTCCTCTCTGATGGATCCGTATTGAGAGCCAAATTACCTGGAAGACCAACGAGTGATTGCTTGTTTAGCGATCCAGCAAGAGACGGAAAAAAGCCTGTTGAAGATATGGAACATGAATGACTTCACTGGAGTCATCGGCGTTTCAACTGTCAGGGAGCTGGCTGGTGCAAAGTTGGAAAGACGAACCTGATCCATGACAATAAACCCGGCACAATTTCTGGCTCAGTCCGAGCATTGGATGTCAATTATCTCCCAAACATAGCCGGTCCCAAATGGAAGGGAGATGCTATTTTGTACTCCATCAAGCAAGAGATGTGATCTATCTACCTCAGGATGATTCCCTTCCAGTAACGCTGAAATCTAAAGAGTACGAAATTTTTACAGTAGTTCCTGTGAGGGAGCTGTCCAATGGAGCTTCATTTGCTCCCATCGGGCTCATCAAGATGTTCAACTCAGGAGGTGCCATCAAGGATTTGAGAAATGAATCAGAGAGAAGTGATGTTGTAGAAATGACAGTGCAAGGCTGTGGTGCGTTTGGGGTGTATTCTTCTGTCAGACCGAAGAAGATTGTGGTTGATGGTGATGAACTGGAGTTTGACTATAAGGAAGAGTCTGGTCTGGTTACTCTGGATTTGAGGGTTTCAGAGACGGAATTGTGCTTATGGATCATGAGTATTGAGTTTTAAAAAGCGATGCGAGTGTGATCTATTGTTAAATACAAGTATCAGTGATCTCGGTAACTTGGCGGCTGCATTGGAACTGATGGGTCCGTAAATATCATCACCAACATTGATTGGTTGGTCATGTTCGTGACAACAATAGAATTTAACTTTACCGGATGTTACCGCCGTTGTACACCTAAATGCACGACAAGGGTACCAAACAAACTAATATGAACATTGTGCATGCATATTATATTTATGTCAAGCAGCAGCAGTTTATAGTGGATCACTCAAATTAATAAGCATGCCACTAAAAATAAGAACTTCCAGAATCATAATTAAATTCGAATATTATACCGGTTCGATCTGTTTGCTCCCCTCGCGTCTTCAGTCTGATTCTGGTCGAGCTCGAAACAACCTGAAAATCTCCAGTTCAAGAAAATAGTTAGCGCAATGAGGAGGTAACAACTACAGAAAAATGTAACTTTAGATATATTAAAAAATAATCAATTGGGATGTTTTGGTTTAGGTCAAGATAATTAATCAATTGAATCTAAAATAAGTAAGTTTTAGTTCATAAGAAAAAGGAAATTAATTGATAGCGCTATGCCAGAATACTACCGTGGGTTCAGATCAGGCAAGCCGGTGGCAGAGGTTGACGTGCGTGGCAGCAGTTAGGGCGACAACCGGTCTCGTTAGAAATTCAAGACTGTGACTTCAATCAAGAATGATAAGTCATCTTAAAAGTTATAAAAAAAATCAAAAATGGTATTGTGCAAGAGAAAAAAAATTAAAACTGTGAGTAATTCTATGTTTGAATTGATTTTCCATTGTTTAATTGGAAAAACAAGAATAAATTTGAAACATTTAAAATACCAACCTGATGAGTACCGATGGTCAGCTGGCGGGAGGTAGAGGAAGAAGAAACGGGATGTAGTAACACTAATGATATTATGATAAGGTTATAATTAAAAAAAACATGAATAATTGAACAAACGAATAAATTTTGAACAAACCATGTTTTTGAATCATTCTTAAAATACTAACCTAGTGAGTAGTGATGGTCAACTCGGAAATGGGATGGAAGAGGAATTTTTCAACCGTAGTAACACCTATCCAATAAAATAAGAATAAGGTTTAATTTTGGAAAACTTGGGCATGACCTTTGCGTATTGCTAGAGACTCCACACTTTTTTAAGCAGAAACAAACACAATAGCAGCATAATAGCAGGCTAAGAGGTGCATCCTACATCACACACTACTAGTAACATTTTTTAGAAACAGACTGCAGTAACAAACTCACTCAGAATGAATCCGATTTCTTCGATTAATGCGCAAGGGGCAATTAAGTACCAAAGGCAGTTGAAGTAATAGTGTAGGTTGAAGGATAATATTTCCAAACCCATAAATAATAGATACTGAACATGAATCCACAAGTCTGATCCAAACACCGGGCCCAATATCGAATCCAAGATGCCACCCTCAAGTCATGCTTTGGTCCAGACAGCAGTATGAGTACCTCGGTCAAGTCAAATCCGATATAAGGAGTAAAAACAATGGTGTAAATAGGACCAGCCCAAAACACTTAAACGTATCAAGATGTCGGATCCATAACAAACTCACGAGAATGCATGCGTTCGGTACACTAGGAAATGAAAAAATAAAGGAAGTGGTCAATTTGAACATATATGAGCCTCATTTATTGTGACATACAATCTCTTCATTAATATAATTAATCATCAGGGATTGATTGATTGACCGATCGATCTAGATTCTTTTTGGCCAGGATTTTATTCTCTCGAATCTTTCTAGATCCCCTTAATAAACAAAATAAATGTATGGTTCAATAAAACAATTAAACAACTGTTGGAGAAATATGTGACTACTTCTACAACCTAGGCAGTGTACCTATCGTTTTGCGGAATAGTGGATTTGTGGGTTGTCGTACTCTTGGGGATCTCGCTGTGGATAATTGATAGTGTAGTAAATGGACTGAGACTTCTAGTAAACAAGTTTTATCATTTTGAGAGAGTATGATTAAAAGCTAACTCATAAGACAATAATAAAAACAATTAATCAAACAGAAAAGAAATAGAAATTGTAAATCTTTTTTTTTAAAGAAGCATCCCGGGTTGTTCTGCTCACCTATTTTATCCAATTATATCAATATAAACTTTCCCACTTTAGCAATAAACTTAGGAATCTTAATTAGTTCATTGACCGGTTCTTGTACAATAAACCCTGACTAGCAGAAAGAAATAACAAGCTGCAAAGCATGCCCAAGTCAATTCAGCCAATCGCATTATAACAATTCCTATTGGAGACAGATTAACCTATAGGCGAGTCACGCTTCTAGTTGTTAACCCGTTTTGACTTCCTATGTCTAGAACCTTGTCTCAGCATCGCATTTTAACAAGAGACTACAAATATCACTTTAATAATTGTACAAGAAGATTAAAGCGCATTAAGAACAAGAATCAAAATACTGCTTAGATAAATTATAGTGGAAAGCTTACATAACACAATTATATAAAATAGGCTCGCTTCAAAACCCGGGAAGCTAAGTTTATTACTCAGACATTAGCAAGGATAAAGATAGAAATAGCCATTATTTTGGAGACTGCGAGAGGAGAGGGACTGCGATTCGCTTCTGCTCCAGCTGCTTTCTTCTCTTCTTTTTATCCTGGTTCTGCCGAGTGGTGGAATGAAGAATGAAAATAAAATGGAGAAGCGGGGGATAAGAGGATGGAATGGGTCGGAGGTGTGGTTTGTATTGTGGTGAACGATGGATGATATTTTTGATGCAGAAGTACTGGGTTTAAATAGAAGAAAGGAGGAAGAAGAAGACAGGCTGCGACAACGCGTGAGGGATTTACGGAGTGCAGTGGGGCGGGTGCAGTAGGTATCGACATGCATGGAACTGTCGACATGGAACTATTGACATGTGTAAGGAACTCAGTCTTGTCCGCCCAATATCCACGGACACACCGCGGACATTTCTTTCTTGTTCGGCCATTTTTTACACAGACAGGCCACAGACAATTCTGTCTTCTGTCCGGCCATTTTTACACGGACAGGTAATGTAAGTCCTCCTCTTCTGTCCGCCCTTATTTCCTCGGACGGATCCTCAAATTTGCCGCGTCCGAACCACTGTCGGACCAGTGTGGTTCGGACGGTTTATTTTGTCCGGCCAAATTTGCACGGACGTGACACGGACAACACACGGACACAATTCCCCTTGTCCGGCCCTTTCTCCTCGGACAACACACGGACGCCATTCTGGACTTGTCCAAACCACCGTCCGAACCAGTGTGGTTCGGACGAAAACTGTTTTGCTCCTAAAATATTCGTTTCAGCTCGTTTTAAGATCTGTTTGCGCCTAGTGTTCGTCCTTCGTCTACTTTGCTCCTAGCTTGGTTTTCCTCATGTTTAACCAATAAATTTGTGAGATAATCAATAAAACATAAACTAGAGGAAAACTAAGCAAAGTGGAGAAATGAGCAAGACAAGTGCTAATATAATATGAAATACACCCATAAAACATGCTCATTTGGACACTTATCAACAACCGAATACTACTAGATTAATTATGATAATAAACATGTGTATATATATTAACTATTTGTGGCAGGCTTTGTGCTGTATCATATACTCATATGGGGATAAGGAAGCGTAATGGGGATTTGACCGACCTGTTTCATTAGTTACTAATATTCCTCTTTTGTTTAGAATAGTGTTGTATATGTCGATCTTGGATTTAAGCGAAAACAGGTTAACCATCATTTTGAGCCAATACCAACAACCCAATGCGGGACCAATCCAAATTGGTGTGCAGATTTTGTTTGATTTCCCCGATAACATCATCACCAATCAAACTGACATTCCAAAAAAAATCAAGGTAGTCCAATGTATAGCACATGGCAGATTCAAACCAAACCAGCATAAGCAAAGGTGGTTTATCATAAGTTCTAACCAAATCCAAAGGAGCAAGACATATTAACATCGATTAATGCCAGTAAGAGTATCGGCAGTTAGAGAATGAAGAAAAAAAATGAAGAGTAGCATATACTAGGCAAGTTGGCAGGAGTCGTGGTGGCTCGCGGCGCTGGTGGAGCTCTGGCACGACTTCAGACGACGGATGACACCGAGAGCGGTTGGGGCGGTGGGGGAAGACGGGACACAACCAGGGCGGCTTTAATGGAGTTTGCGCGCGGCTTCAGGCAACGACGATGTCGAGCTAGGGCTGGGGGAAGACAGGAATCGCACAGGGCGGCGGAGGAGAAGTCGACGTCGACAGGGCTAGCAGCAGTGGCGACGGCAGAGGAGAATGGCTCAACGGGGAAGACGAATCGCACAGGAAATCGAGAGAGAAGCCGGGAGGAAGAAGAAAATGGGGCGTCGGGGGTATTAGTAAAATACTTTTAAACGACGGTTAATTAGGAACCGTCGTTTAAAGCCTATGCGACGAGAACAATAAACGACGGTTATAAGAATAACCGTTGTTTTTAATTTTTGGCGCATAATATAAAACGACGGTTCATTGAGAACCGTGGTTTATAAGGACTTTATACGACGGTTGTATTGGAACCATCGTTTTCTTCTAAGCGGGTCGGTGTAATTATAAACGACGGTTCTTTATAAAACCGTCATTTATCTGATTAAGCGTGCAACATAAACGACGGTTCTTCCTTGAACCGTGGTTTATAATGTTTAAATGACGGTGGTTTGTTTAACCGTGGTTTTAAAGTGCGTCATTTAAATATTTTTTCTACTAGTGGTTGCTGACGCGTGTTCATGAAGACGACACACTATTGGGAGTGAGGAGGAGGCGAACCGGACTCAGATGTACTTGTTAGGTCGGATGAGGAAAAACCAACAAAGAGAATGGGTATTTCCATGCAAGGAGACTGTAGAGCTAGCTGCAAGAATTGTGAGTATTAGTTAGTTGTAGCATTATTTCGATATCAATATATAATATAATTTTAATGTATTTAAAAAATGATTGTTCTGACTAGTTGTTTGTTTACTACTTGTACAAGACTATACGGGGCAAATCTTTTCTTACTGTCCCTCTTAGTCAGGATGAACCGTTGAACAAAGCCCTCGGGAAATAGGATTATCCTGAGAGAGTTTACACTGGGAGGCGAAGTTCGGAAAAGAGATGTCTTTCCTTCATCCCGACGAAAAGGAAATGCGGAATTGATATGGGAAGCGGGAAGAAAGAATGGAGGCAAAGATGGAGCAGAGGATGCGGGAAATGGAAGAAGGGTTGCTTTAGCGTAACGAGCAACAAACTTCATCATTTCCCGCACCTCATGTGCACTCTCCCACACCTCATGTGCATTCTCGGCCACATGAACCTCTATCATCGTCCCTGCACCCCAGTCATTGGCCCCTCACAGGATCCATTCCCGTTCGCAAACCTTTTGGTTTTTATATTTATTTATATCAAATTCTCTCACAATGCGCTATAACATGCTTTGTTTACCTCTTAGAGAAAACACAGCCATGTCGTTTTCTCCAGATATTGTCAATCAGGACTGTGGATGTTGCGGTTGGTCAAGTGTTGTGGGCCAACCGAACCTCCCAACGCCATTTCAAACGGGTTCCACCTTTGTTCACACATGCGTTCGTTGACCAAGTGTTGGATGGTTATAACAACACTCCACTTCTATTAAAGTGAAATGGCTGGAGCATGGTTGTTGAAGTTCGTGGTTTACAAGTTCCATGGCCTTGCGGTCTCGTTATCATCTCTGTTTCCACAGGTGTAAGGCATTATACTTAAAGTGGATAAATTGATTCTTATAAACTTCAAGTGATTCTATGTAGCCCCAAAAGAGACCCTTAGGAATATGATTAATTAGCTACTTCCATTGTGACAAGACTTGTGGTGGGAAACATCTTGTGTAAATATACGAACTTTCAACACTTAGAATACAATTTATGACAATTCGAATATTTTTAAAATGAAAGAATAAATTTGAAATAAAAATAATAAATTTTTAATAAAAATATTAATATATAAAAAATGAATATTATTAATACAATAGGAAACCGATATTAAAAGAGTTATCAAAAATTGTATTTAAGATGTTTTAGTAAGTAAAATGGCTAAAAAAAATAAGTATGTTAATAAAAATAGGCTTTGTTTGTGTCGGCTTGTTTTATTTTAACTATTTTATATGTGACAATATACTATTAAAGAAGAATACAAGACCCATCTAAAAATATTGTTAAACATGTAAAAAAAATATACTAAAATATTAGAGGAGATGAACATATAAACCCAGGGCATAAAGTTGGAAGTCAATGAAGAAAGGGATCGATATTTTACAAGATACATGAGATTTTAATAATTCATTATATATCAATATAAGTGATGTAGTTCATTTTTTATATATAATCAAATAAATTTTAAATCTCAAAATTATAAGTTCCTATGTCCTTAATTTTCTATTTTGGGATTTTAAACTTAATGATGGATAAAGTGAATCACATTAAATATACTGGCATACACAATTATTAAACACTTTAATACCATACTACTATGAAATTTACCAAGAAGAAAAAAGACGGTTTATGTGAGTTAGAAGGTGCTAGTGCTAGATGGTAAATTCTAATGTACAACCGGTTGTACGGTGAGTATCGTACAATCGTTCATTTTAAATGCAAACGTTGTTCAAGTTTTTGTATTGATTGTTCATATTGATGTAAAAGTTTCATGTATTATTGTGAAAGTTGTTCAACTTTATATGATGATTGTTCAAATTAATTGTGAAGAATGTTCGGGGATATACATAAATATCGTACAACCGGTTGTATGATAGTCGGATTGGTGCTAGATCAACTGATTGAAGCCTCATCCTCTAAAATATTATGGAGGAACAAACAAGAAGAAACTTGGCATATCGAATCGAACATGTTTTGCGTATAATTGACCTTGAAAAGTCAACGACGACCGCAAGATCATTTTTTTGTTGATAGATGACCCATGTCAACTCCTATAAAAACTTATTTCAAACATCTAAACGGTATATTCTTTTTATCCTACCAAACCCCAACTATTACTTATGGAGTTTTTTTTTTTTTTTGAAAGAATGAACAAACTACACCAATGTAGGCACCAATCTAGGCAGGGAGAGTAGTTATCACCTTAAAATACTTTACATATATTATAAATATTCTAAAAATATAGTACTAAAACAAACATAATGTTAGTAATTCTGAATATTTGTCTTGATATGTTAGAGAACTCAGTTGTTTTGGCACGCTTAGATCTCACCTGCACTAGCCAAAAACAGAATTGACAAAGAATAGAATCACATGCAAACTGATACATTAAAGCAAAACTTAAAAAGTTTGAAACCAAAAAGTTTGACGTTCTTGAGATTGACATTATTAATATTTTAGGCATGAAAATCGGAGTACTGTTATTCCAAACCGTCTTCTTCTCCAACTGCAGGATTTGCCATTTAAACGAGCAATAACAACTTTATACAATCGAAATTTACTGAAATGAAGAACGAACGGGTACAAAACATGAAAATTTAAAAATGAGGTGAAAGAGGTCAAAAGAAAGAAAAAAAAAAGTAAAAGTCTTGGAATTTTCTTAAATAAAATTTTATTGTTAGATAGTTCCTTAATTTTAGTAAACAGTTACTATAAACATAAATATAAATATTATAGGCAAACAGCGATATTCTTTCATGGTATAGTCGGCAAGGTTCTATCTTCTCTTCTATTCTCAATCTCTGCCGCCCTCTTGTCAGTCACGGATGTTGAAGAATGCTCTTAAGGAAAAACACCGGTTCGTGGCTTCTTGAAGCGCACAGTACCACAGTTTTTTTTAGATAAGTTGGGCTTTCGCCTTGTATTGATATCGACAATGATAATGAGGTAACAAAACTAAGAGGAAGTAGGTGTTTGTATGGGCCTCATCAAAACCCCCCAAATGCAAAACCCTATGGAAAAAAACATGAGGAGGGAAAAGAGTATCCCACCCTTACAGCAAGAATCTCAATTCCTAAGTAGATAAAATTACAACAAAAACTGTAGGCTGGTCTATTCCCCTGCTACGGCAATTGCCGCATGCTCCATTGGCACTTGCGTCCCTGTTCCCACGCATCAGATGCGTTCCTGGGGTGAGAACCGTGCCCACTCTTGTGCTGCAGCTTGCTCCCATCAAATTCTAGCATAACCTTGCAGCAAAACTAAGCACAGTACCACAGTTGCAAGGCAATGACTGGATTTCAGTGTCTGTTGATATCAATCACACTAATTGTTCTTCGAAGTTTGCAAAATTAGTGCAACGACGGATACTCATACTCCTGCTGCTGCTGCGTTGGGCATGGAGAATGATGCTGAAATCCAGTGGTTGCGCTGCAAATGTTACGTTGCAAGTGTGCGCATCAAGAAGCCCCGAACGGGTGTTTTTCCTTAAGGAAATTTATCCAAACAACATAAATTGAATCGTTTTCCTTTCTTTTTTATTAACAGTGATAGATTGATCGATGCTATTTATGTGTAAGGCCAAACAAGTTTAAGATGACGATATATGTATGTCCTTCTTGAATGCTCCTTTTTCTTTTGGGAGCGATGCAATTTCCTACTCTTCCTTGCTAATGTTGTGTTGTTTCTAGGAGACTCCGCCCCTGACTCGTACGTTGAAGGTGTCGATCGATCGCCAGCTTCCTCCCCTCTGTTGATGTCGTTTCGTTCGATTGGGGAAAAAACTCGGTACCGCCTATTTTCATGTTTAAAATCTTTTAATACTGTATTAGTTTGTCTACTTAGTCTAAGTATGATTCTAGTGAGTCTAGACAGTCTTCTTCATCATGGGTTGTGGTTGCTTGGGTTACTCAATATCTGATTGGGATTAGGTTGTATTTACTAGTTGTCTTAGTTAATTTTAGCTTTAGGTCGGGTCTTGTTAACTTGTATCTTTTTCATGTACCTTCATGGTGATAAAAAAAGCTTGTTTATGAAAGAATCTAACACGCCTCGCCAGCTTGTGAGGGGACTAGATACTTATAAAAATATATTCGTTTATCGTTCTACGTCCAGTGTAGATGGGATTTACTCAAAATTATAAAGACTAGGACTACGATCCAAATTAAAACATGTATAAAAGTAATTGAGAATAGATTGGTGAGCAAATCACGCTATCAGTTTTGTGAAACAATGAGTATTAGCTAACCATATGTAGCTATCTTTGACTACATTTTTCATGGTACAGTTTGTATAGAGTTAAAGTATATGTTTTATAAGTTTATTGTACAGTTTTATAAAGTTAGTATGTATATTTAGTATAAATTCAAAAATATCACAATTCATTGTATACATGTACATATAGATCAGTACAGTTTTGAATGATCAAATGTACAGTATTAAATGACCGAATGTACATGTATGTAACTATCTGTAGCTACATGTGGTTGTATCAAAAAAATTAAGTTTGTGAAATGACTCTCTCCTCACTCCAAAAACCTCCGTCGCCCCAACTTCCCATCCCTCCTCAACGCTCAACTACCATACCACTTCCACCCATAACCCTTCCCTCCGCCACTACGTCCCCCTTCAACAGCCACAATCCCCACCACAAAATTGCACCTCCAATACCAAATCTCCAAAAACCCCCCAACAAAGAATACCCTCGTAAGAGAACCCAACTGACTGATGGCCATGGGGAGAGGAAGTATTAAGACGTCATGGAACAACCACAACTTCTCAAGGCCTGCATACCGTCTTGAAGGCAGAAAGTCGGGCAAGAAACCCGATGGAAGGACACCCAACAGGCATATGTTGAAGTTTGGTAACCAAAAGCTCTCAATTGAAGGTAAGTGTGTTGGATTTGGCAAGGGATGATTTCATTCTTCATATTACAAGCCTATTTATAGCAAAACAAAAACAGCGTTAACTATCGTAGTCAAATATAAGGCTAACTATTACATATACAACAACCACATGTTTTATACATGCTTGCTACTCATTCAACAATGGTGAACGGGAATAGGAAGGGACGGTGCCTCCCTACTACCTATCTCTTCTAGAAGGGATGGATGTTGGTGTTGCTTTTCTTCAACACTCCCTCTCACACCAGCTTCATCTCTTTTTATTATTCCTAGCTGATTATAGAAATTTTCGAGCTTGTTACCACTCAAGCCTTTATTGAACAGAGCTACAGCTTGGTTTTCAGTTTTGATGTACTTCAACTGAATCTCTTCCTGCAAGACCTTCTCCCTAAGGAAATGATAGTGCACCTCTACGTGCTTGGTTCTAGCATGGAAGACTGGATTCTCCGCTAACCTTATTGCTGACAAATTATCACAATATAGCACAATGTTGTACTTGGTGGCTGATACAAGTCCTTTAATAACTGCATTAACCAAGTGCTTTCTTGAGCTGTCATAGCTGCTGCTCGGTACTCTGCATCAGTAGTTGACAAGGACACTGTTGGTTGTCTCTTGCTACACCAAGATACTGCTCTGGATCCAAGCATAAATACATAGCCAGTATCAAACGTCGTGTGTCTGGATCACCTGCATAGTTAGCATCACAGTAGCCAACTAGCTCACAATTTTCACCACTCTTATAGAGTATACCATGTCCTAGTGTACTCTTCACATATCTTAGAACTCGTCTGGCTGCTTCCAAGTGAGGTTTCTTTGGATTCTGCATATAATGACTTAACACACCGACTGCAAATGAGATATCAGGTCATGTTAAGGTTAAGTAGATAAGACTACCCACCAGTTGTCGATACATCATAGCATCCTCCAAATCTTTCCCTTCATGAGCACACATTCTAGCATTTGGCTCTATTGGTGTTGAGATTGGCTTGCAGTTGAGCATTCTAAACTTTTTCAGCAAATCTTTGGAATACTTCAGTTGATGAAGACAGATTCCTCTTTTGGTGCGATCAATCTCGAGACCAAGAAAGTGCTTCAGCTGTCCAAGTTCTTTCATCTGAAACCGAACTGACAGATTTTCTCTAGTCTGAGAAACTTCTTTTTCATCGTCACCAGTGATGATCAAATCATCCACATAAACTAGCACAATAGCTAGTTTCCCTTCTTTTGCTTTAACAAACAAGTTAGAATATGCAGACGTCATCGAATAGCCATTGTGAGTAAGAAATTCAGTAATCTTACTGTACCACGCCCTTGGTGCTTGCTTTAGGCCATAAAGCTCCTTCCTCAGTTTGCACACATACTTAGGATGATCTTGACTCTGAAATCCTATTGGTTGGTTCATACAGATTGCTCGATCTAACTCTCCATGCAAGAAAGCATTCTTCACATCCATTTTCCATAGGTTCCAGTTTTTACTGGCTGCTAGTGCTAGTAGAACTCTCACTGCAGTAAGTTTTGCAACTGGACTAAATGTCTCATCATAGTCCAATCCATATTGTTGAGAAAATCCACGAGCTACTAGACGAGCTTTATACCTTTCGATTGACCCATCTGTGTTACGCTTTAGCTTGTACACCCACTTACAAAGAGATCGGCTTCACCTCTCTTGGCTTGGGTACAAGCTCCCATGTCTGATTGTGCTCTAGTGCTACCACTTCTTCTTCCATTGCTTTGGTCCACTTTGTATCTTTAGATGCTTCCTTGAACGCCTTTGGTTCTTTCACATCTACATCTTCAGCAATGGCCGCATTTGCATACTTGGGATTTGGCTTCTTGATCCTACTTGATGTTCTGGGTGATGTGACTCCTTCAGAATCACCTTCTTTATCTGGTGGTTGGTGAATACCAGTTCTCCAGGGTTTTGTTCTAAGCCTTCTTCAGTACCATCATCTTCAAGTTCATCTGTCTTTGGTGGATCTTGCAACTCATCTCTAGGTAATACTTTACTACCTGAAGACCACCATGAAGAAGACTCATCAAATACCACATTTCGAGAAGTGTAGCACTTCCCAGTTGATGGATCACAGCACCTCCATCCTTTCCTCTGGTTGTCATATCCTACAAAGATACACCTGACAGCCTTCTTTTCCATCTTGCTACGTAAATGATCAGGTATAAATACATAGCATACACATCCGAACACTTGAAGATGACCAACAACGGGCTTTATCTTCCATAACTTTTCAATTGGTGATAAAAAGTCTAACCTTTGTTGAGGAAGCCTATTGATCACAAAGGCTGCAGTATTCATCGCCTCTGCCCAAAATCTTCCTAGAACATTTTTTGCATGGATCATACTTTGACATATCTCCGCAAGGTGCCTGTTCTTTCTTTCTGCTACACCGTTTTGTTATGGAGTATTTGGACAGGTTAACTAGGTGTCATATTTTGCAGTCCTTCAGAAAGCTTAAGTACTCCTGTGAAGTGTACTCTCCTCCGTTATCAGTTCGTAGACAACAAATTAGTTTACCAACTTCTGACTCCACTGTCTTCTTGAACTCTTTGAACTTTTCAAACACTTGAGACTTTTATTTCATGAAGTAGATCCACATATACCTCGAGAAATCATCAATGAAGGTCACCATATACTTCATCCCACCAATGAAAGTCTGCTTGACCGGACCAAACACGTTAGAGTGAACCAACTCTAGTGGTTCCTTTGCTTTATAGCTGGATTCTTTGTATGGTAGCTGATGTTCTTTTCCATACTGACAGCCTGCACATACAGTATCAGTTTTTATCTCAAGCCGAGGAAGCCCCTTCAACATTAGCCTTTTCATCATCTCGTCTAATTTGGAGAGTAGCTGACATGGCCTAGTCGCATGTGCCACAAATCTGCCGTCTCATTTCTTCTAGTCTCATCTATGTATGCAGCCTCCGCTGACATCACATAGATCGACTCTACCTTCTGCCCCTTCATGATGGGCTTTTCAGTGACCTCAAGGTTTCGATATACCTTCACATCATCTGGACCGAACAAGACAAAGTGACCTGCAGATGTTAACTGTGATACTGAAAGAAGATTTTTCTTCATACCAGAAACATGGTAGACGTTTTGAGATACCATCTCATCATCACCAAATTGAGGGGACACTACAGTATTACCGATATGAGTTATCGGCAATTTTGAGTTGTTGACTGTCACCACAACTCGACTTCCCTTGTAGTTTGTCAGGCTCTCTAACTTCTTTTTGTTACCCGTCATATGATTCGAGAAACCTGAGTCAACAATCCAATCATTGTCATAGTCGATTTGATTTGGTGTTGTTGCCGAGAGAGCTAGTTCTGCTTTATCTACTGCAAAGTGGGCCTCCACATCCCATTCGTCTTCACTTTTCGAAGTAGCAGTGTTGCTCTCCACACCCTTCTTCTTGGCCCAGCAATCTTTCGCCATGTGACCTATCTTGTCACAGTTATAACACTTCCCTTCAAACTTTTGGTTATTGCACGCTTCTTCCAACGACTTCTCCCAACGCCTTGATGACTCTTCCCTTTGTCATCATTCCTCTTTGATCCAACACCATCATGCTGCTTGGAATTCCACTTTCCTTTGGCGTAGAGTGACTCTTCTTCTTTCTTCACTGAGGCTCCTCCCATCTGCTTGGCCAAAGCTTCTTGACCGACTAGCAAATTCTCAAATTCCACAAGCGATGGTTGATTTTGCCATCCTTGTATAGCAGCAATAAAGCTCCTGAATTCCGGTTTCAACCCATGGATAATGTTTCATTTCATCTTGGTATCGCCGATTCGAGCTTGCGGATCCAACTCAGATTTTTCTCGACACAAAGACTTTACTTTATGAAAGTATTGCGCAACTGTCATGTCACGTTGTGCAATTGATAAAACCCACTCTCCAAGAGTTGCAGCTTCGTGTCATTTTTTCGAGAATAACTCCACGAATGTATCCCAAGCGTCTTTGGGAGTCTTTACATCTCGAATGTGTTCGAGAATTTCTTCTTTGATAGTCGTCTTGAGGGTGAACATGGCTTTGCCTGCTTTAATCTTCCATTTCCGTAGCGAATCTTCTCCTGTTGGCGGTTTTATTTCGGTGCCGTTAACAACCTCCCATAAATCTTGTCCTTGCATATATGACATTATACATGTATACCAAGAATTATATTTGTTGTTGCTGAGCTTTTTAATCCCACAACTAACTTGAAAATCTGCCATCACTTAAAAGGCTTGAAAGATACCCACACTATTTTATTAAACTTTTGCTGATTTCCCGCACTTAAAATAGCAACTCCTTTTTTTTCCTTCGCTCACTTTGACCGACAATGAATAAATGACCAAAGTAATCAATGTGTACACTTTTACTTTTACTGCACTTTTTTTTCTTTTTTTTTTCACGCAAGGAAACCCCACATTGCTTCCTTTATTGAGTCACAGTACCAGCAACTCACGCAAGCACTATCTTTTCTTATTTCCTTTTTTTCTTTAATCATAAACTTTCCTTATTTCTCTCACCGTACTTCCCTTCTCTCCCTCTTTTCTTTTCTTCTCCCTCAACACCTAACAGCTCTCCTTCGACAACAAGGAGCACTCTTTTCTGGCCCTCTTTGTTCCTTTTTTTTTTTTCTTTTTGCACTCGGAAGATATCAAGAATGAAGAGTATATTAGTGAGAAAATCAGACACTTCAACACCAAAAAAAGATATCTAGCTACGACAGAGATAGGGATTTTTTTTTTGAGATTTCAAGCAAGTTACGGATGAAGAAATGGAAATGGCTTAGATGATGGAGTTAATGGAAGATTTTATAGTTTCCAACTCTAATACCAGATTGTAAAAGTTTGGTAACCAAAAGCTCTCAATTGAAGGTAAGTGTTTTGGATTTGGCAAGGGATGATTTCTTTCTTCATATTATAAGCCTATTTATAGCAAAACAAAAACAACGTTAACTATCGTAGTCAAATATAGAGGCTAACTATTACATATATAACAACCACATGTTTTATACATGCTTGCTACTTATTCAACAATGGTGAACAGGAATAGGAAGGGACGGTGCCTCCCTCTACTACCTATCTCTTCTAGAAGGGATAGATGCTGGTGTTGCTTTTCTTCAACACATACCACATACATGGAGGGAGTTTTAAACATAACACACACACTCGCAAAGCCAGTCGTGAAAACTCTCGTAGCCAGCCCTACAAACAGAAGCGGCTGAACAGCAAGGAGACAGAAAGAGAAGGTCAAAACCGAGGCTGGAGCACAAAAACTATAGTCTTCATCGACAACATTAACAGAGAAGTTTTAGACTATCAGTTGGGTAGATAGTAAGATAGAAGAAATTTGCACACTGGAGTAGGCTGTATATCAGCAAAAAAACATAGGAAGAAAAGCACCAAGGCATGTGCCTTTGTCGACGTGAACCATGTAGAAGATGCGAGAAGAGTCATCGAAGGTCTTAGCGGATGGAACATAAACGGGGACAAGTTATGGCTAGAATGGAGTTCCAAGGCTCCAAAGCTAGACGAAAGCACTCCAAGGTAAGTAGCCACCCCCCCCCCCAAGAAAAGACAAGGCCCCATAAAAATCAAGAGAAGAGCTGGGTCCACAAGGAGTCTAGCCGCGGGGATCATAGCAATGTCAAAATGAGGCTATCCATAAACGTTACATCAGATAAGGAAATGTTGACTTGCCTCTCCAAATGTATGGTTATCACCATGCCAGAAGAGAGGAACCTCAGAGAAGCAATGGATTTCTTACAGAACACATGGCCGAATCTAGCTGGGTTATTGGCCTTCTCTTGAAAGAAATTTCCAATGGTGTTTAATACACTCCAAGAGGCTGAAGAGGTTGTGACAACAACCATAAAGAAAGGCAAGGAACCTGAAGGAATGGACATACGAAAGTGGGATGTGAGCGATCAAGTTGAAAAACGGAGGACATGGATAGTGATCCGGGGATCCCGCTCCATGCTTGGAACAAGATAAACATGCACAAGATCGTACAAACGTGGGTGACGTCTTGAAAATCGAGGAAGAAGATAGCCAACTAGTGGAAAACGCGGAAATCCGGCTTTAAATTGAAATGTCAACCTTATAACTAATAAACTGGAGAATCATGGTCAAGGTTGACGGGATCAGTTACCCAGTGAGTCTAGTTGAGTCGATGATCAGGCTCTCAGTAGTAGACACGCAGACTACTCAGACAGTATTATCCAAATGCCAAAGGCAGCAACAAGGGGTGAACATAGTCAACATAATAGCAAAATCGTCGACCATAATATCGTTGACCTCGGGGAAAATGGAGGAAATGATCAGCAAAACTGTCAAGATGAATCCCGAGGCAGTATAGACGGCACAGGAAACCCAGTGGGCGCAACACCTGAAGAAAATAAAACAGATGAAGAGACACAATCATTGTGTTTTGAGCACCTATTCACGGAGGGCCCACGAGCACAGATCCCAAACGACATCAACACTAGGGTCGAGGAATCAATATCTCTCGTGAATGAAAAACAGCTAGAGCAGATAGGACAGAAAGGAGAAAATGAGTTGGTAATCTCGAGACAGTGGAGAATCGGAAGAGAATGTCGGGAATAGTTAATGAAGGAATTATCCCAGAATATGAAGAATCCCCCATGCAAACCATGCAGTCACATGAATTAATTAAATCCACTGAGGACAGGGAGAGTAATTTGGGTCTGGAAAATCAATCGAAACGCTTCGGGTGGGTTAAATAAAATGAGTCTGTGCACCCCCCGTAATATAAGTCCACTGCATGTCAAAAGAGCGCGTACGTACATCAAGGAGAGAGAGGAATACAATTATTTATGGAATTATTCCACAATACACCATCAAGCACCCATAACTAATCGTAAAGTCAAACTCATAACGAAAGGGGAGGATAGTCAACCCTGAAGCCGAGGCAGAAGAGTGTCTAAACCTGATGCGGAAATTGGGATGTCAAGTTCAAGACCCAGAACAAACAAAACGTAATATTCAGGACCAGATTTAGCCACACGCTGGCAATTAGCCTGGGAGCAAGTGATGAGGCTGGGGATCGTAAATGTCCAAGGCATGGCCCGAAAGAAAAACAGAGAAGAATAAGGGAGGAGGTTCGCAGCCAAAAAATATCAATCTCGGGACTGGTAGAGAGACACAACAAAGCAGGCCAGTATCACAAAAGATTCCAAACTTTTGAGGCAGGAAAGAAAAATAGTTTGGCATGGGAGGAAGTTCCAAGTATAGGAAGGTCTGGGGATTAGTAGTGCCATGGTGTGAAGAGGAGGTGGAAGTTAAGAGTGTAGTAAAAGGAACACGCTGGATAGCGCTGGACTTAAAGAATCTAGAGGATGGAACTGAGAGCATGCTGGTTATAGTATACGCCCCGTGCGACATCGTGGGAAGGAGATCACTATTTGAGGAACTGATACAACAAAGAACAAACTGGCAGTCAGAAGTCTTAATTGCGGGCGACTTCAACGAAGTCCTCGTACCAGAAGAGAGACTCCCGATGCTCAGTGCTCGTCGTACCAGAGGTATGAAAGATTTTGCTTCATGGGTTAATGACATGTAGTTAGTTGAGATACAATTACACGACACAAAATTTACCTGGCATGGTGGTGGGTCATTTAGCAAAATAGACATGATATTTGCTACACATGACTAGCTAGGCTTACATACGGATGTAGTGTTTTGATCAAGGGAATGGTCATTATCTGACCATCAGTTCCTGCTACTATCCACGGGCCCAAATCAACTAGGGTCCGAAGCCGTTTCGGTCAATGGATTCCTGGTTGGATCATCCCAGGTTGGGCAATTTGTGAAAATGAATGGAGCATCTTGAAGTATGGAACAACTTGAGTAAACTGAAGAAACTCAAGCAAGGGTTGAGATTATGGAACAGGGATGTTTTGGGTGAAATGAGGCAAAAAAATCAATGACAACCGAAATGAGCTGAGGAAAATCGAGACAAAAATTGAAGAGGGTGATATCACTGCCCATACAGAGGCCGAGAGAAGACAAGCCATGGCGCTGCTAGAAAAGGCTGAACGAAACAATGAAATATACTAAAGACAACTATCTCGTGACAAGTGGGTGAAGGAAGTAGACAACAACACGAGATACTTTCATAGAAGAGCAACTCCTAATCGAAGGAGGAAACTGGTCAGCTGTTTGGTTACGGATAGCGGTGTGGTAGATAGCCCAACCACAATCAAAGAGCTAATTGTTGACTACTACAAGAAGCTTTACCAATCGGGCCGGGTGTCTAGGATTCATCCGCCACTGTCTTCACACTCTAGCCTCTCGGTACAGGATTCCTCTTAACTAGAAAGACCACCCAGTTTGGCAAAAATCAAGCAGATAATCGAAGTTGTGACAGTAGCAAGGCACCGGTTTTGACGGATATAACATGCGCTTCATCAAAACTATGTGGCATATAACAGGGAAAGAATTCGCATGTGATGTAAAAAAAATTCTTTGCCACTTCGAGATTGGAAAGGAGAAGCAACATCACATGGATAACACTCATTCCAAAAAAACGGGATGCCTCCCGTTTGGAAGATTACCGCCCTATCATTATGGTCAGTTGCCTGTGTAAGGTATTGCAAAGATCCAAATAACCGTTTGAGCGCACTCATGCCAAACTCATTGGAGAGACACAGTCGGTTTTGTGAAAGGGAAAAGTATCCTAGGAGCCCCTTCATTACAAATGAAGTGTGGTAACATGGTTGAAAAAGAATCAAAGAAAAGGGGTTCTGCTCAAGGTCGATCTAAAAAAGGCTTACAATTGTGTATCATGGGACTTTCTAGACATGATGTTAGAGTGCATGGGATTTGGACAGACTGAGGAATTGGATGAAAGAATGCGTTACGACGACGAGAATATCGATCCTGGTAAATGGCTCTCCAACCAAACCCTTCTCTCCAAACGGGGGTTAAGGCAGGGCAACCCACCATTCCTTCTCTTTTTGTGATTGTTGCGGAAGCACTGAATTGGCTAATAAAGAGTGCAATGGAAAATCATGAATTTGGGGGCTCAAGGTTGGGTGCTAGGCAAGTCAGAGGACACACTTGCAATTTGCCAATGATATTATGTTGTTTAGTGAAGTAAAGAATCTATCTCTTTGCTCTCTTTCTAATGTCGGCTAATCATCTTTGCAGAAATGAGTGGTCTAAGGCTGAATATGGATAAATCAATGGCATTCTGCCAATTATCTAGCTTCCCGAGTACTTATCTTGGATGCCCTTTGGGTGCTAATCCATGAAGGGCTGCTACATGGTACCCAGTGATTGATAAAGTCAAAATGAAGCTATCTAATTGGAAAGCCTCCAGCCTTTCCAAAGCCGGGCGTGCGACACTCATAAGGTCAGTTTTAGAGGCAGTCCCACTTTACTATTGTAGCATGTTCGTCATCCCGAGTAAAGTACGGCGTAAACTTGTATCGCTGCAGCGACAGTTCTTCTGGGGGAAAAATAATAATAGGTTCCTGACCACGGTGGTGTGGTCAAAATTGGAAATGCCAAAGGATGTCGGGGGCCTTGGCTTTACGGACTTATAGATTAAAAACCTCGCCTCCCTGTCCAAGTGGAGATGGCGCCTAGCACATAATCGCTCATCACTGTGGAATCGGACCATTCAGCCCATCTATTGCATCAGGGACAACGTGCATACAGGAGAAGATTTTTCGCACACTTGTAGAATTAAGGGTCTGTGGGCGGTGATTGCAAAAGTGACTTCCAGTAACGATCGATTGCATGATTTTTTTTAACAGAGCAAATTTGTGTGACATTGAAAAGTGGACAGGATATCATTTTCTGACATGACCTATGGTCAAGTATGGGTGTATTGAAAGAAAAATTCCCCAGGCTCTTCAAGGTTAGCCTGCAACAAGACCATACCATTGCCAACATGGGGCACTGGGTCAATGATGAGTGGGAATGGGATTTGCGGTGGCGTAGACAGCCCTTTGTCTTTAAGGAGTGTATGCTCGTAGAGTTGGAGAATGTCCTAGTGATGAAACCGTCAGCACCGAATGAGGAGGATGAGGTGGCCTGGGCCCTTGCAAGTAGAGCATCGATTGCGAAAGATGTTACCAGTGCCCTGATAACACCGTAATTACCAGAGGAGGCGGTCGAAGTAGATGTGGACTGGAAGCAAATCTGGAAGGGTCTCTGTGCGCCACGAATCGAGATAACCTTGTGGCTTCTGCTCAGGCGCGGCCTGCTAACCTGGGAAGTATTGTTCGAAAGAGACCTGATCCCCATTGGACAATGTAGAAGCCCATGGTGTAATACTTCGATGGAAACACTGGTTCACGTGATTTTCTTGTGCCCGACAGTCTCAAGCATATGCGATCGCCTTTTAGCCTGGTGGAATATTCGCTTCCTCTTCAAAACTACACCCGCAGAAATCTATCAAGACTGGTTTGCTATCCCCCTTGGAAGCAAAGCTAAACGAGTTTGGAGATCTACCCTATGTTACGGTATTTATCATGTGTGGCTATGTCGAAATAAGGTTGTTTTCCAATCCGAACCTTTGACTGTGGAGCGGACGGTAATACAAATTAAACTAGGGATATGGCGGTGAACGAAAACTTGGTGGAAGGATCTAACACTTCCTTGTGAGTCCTTCATCGGGGCTTGCCCCCTAAGGGACTATTTGCAATAATGTGTAGGTTGCTAGTTGAAGCATCTGAAGTTTGTTCTTTCATTGTTGGCTGTGACGTTGTAATACTGTTTTAATGTTTTTCTTCTCTTTAGCTGGATAATAGGTTTGTAATTGGATATGGGTTACTCTTTTGCCTCTCTAAACTTTTTCCCACTGTGTTTTGCTTAGAGAGGTTTTAATGAGCCCCATCAAAACATATCCACCTGATTCTCAGTATAATTAATATATAGGCTAAGCAAATCTGTTGTCGATGTGTATATCCCGAGAGGCATTGAAAGTCCGTCGGGACACTCTTTTCTTGCTAATTGCCTAATGCCAAACTTGGGGCTTGATGTGATGTAATTGCCAAACTTGGAAGCCTTTCTTTCCATATATTTGGGTGTGCTAATCATTAACGAATTAGTTTATAATATGAATTAAAAAGTTGAAATCTATTTGAGGTGCTAATTATATCATATAAAAAAGAAAGTCCATAAATACCTTTAAAAATTCCCGATCTTATGTTATTTGATAGAGTTTAAATTTTTGATATAACAGCTAGCGTTTGAAGATACAGTACTACAGTAAAACATGAAGATTTGAACACTAAAAATGTGAAATTTTGACGAAGATTTCACGTTGAAAATTACCATATTCACGTGTTAGTCTCGTGTGTCTAGCTGACCGTCAAAAAAAATCAACGCAATCACCTGTAAATTTCGACAAACGACCTGTAAATTACCACGTGTTATTAATTCACATAATACTACATTTTTTAAAAAAGTTTTTCAGATACCACAAAAAATAATTTTAATTCACTAGATACCACAAATTACTAACCCAAAACTTTTTAAGACCAAAATACCCAAACATAGTTCACGATATACCACAGAAATATTATTAATTCACAAAATACCACAAAATTTAATAAATTATATATTAAAAAATGGTAAAAAAAATGAAAATCTAAGTTTATTATTTTATTGGATAAAATTTTATATGATAAAAAACCACAAATAAATTTCAAAAAGTATAAAAATACTATATATCACTTAAAAGCTAAAAAACTTAGTTAAAAATAAAAAAATGGTTAAAAGAATTATAATTAAAAATTTTATAATATTTTTACTCAAAGTATTTTTAGTAATGTAAAATAGTATTATAAAAAATAAATTTATATAAAGTAAATTATAAAAAATTAAATTATCATTCTCTTTACTTTTTTGTATTTTTAATGGAATTTGGGGTTTCTCGAATTTATTATACTTTTTATATTTCATTAGATATTTTATTATTATATATATGGTAGCTTTTGTTTTTTTTTCAGTTTTAAACCTTATATGAAGACAGTTAATTTTTACTAGTTACTTATGTTTATTAATTTTTGTTTTAAATCAAAATATATAAAATGATATTATAAAAAATATTAGACTATAATACTCTTAAATATTGTTTAATTTTTTTTGTCAAATTATTTATCTTGTATAGAGTATATAATATTTTTATATAATATCACTTTATATATATACTTAATTCAAAAATACAACAAAATTTATGAAATATATTTTTGAAAAGCAAGTAACAAAATTTAACAATTTCTTATATAGAGGTTAAATTTGAAAACATAAAAAATACCATATATATATATAATAAAAAACTCTCTAATAATATGAAGAATAATAAAAGGTATATTTATATTCGAAATGCCACAAATTTGATTAAAAATAGACAAAAATAGTATAGGGAATGATAATTTAAATTTTAATAATCTTACTTTTTATAAAATTAGTTTTTTATAATAATTTTTATATTAATAAAATTTTTATAGTAAAAATGTTATAAAAAATTTGAATTATTATTCTCTTGACTACTTGGTATTTTTTAATTATAAAGTAACTTTATAGTTATATATTTGATATTTTTAATTTTATAATATTTCAACCTATATATTAATAAACCTATAATTTTTTTATTTTTTTTATTGTTTTTAATATATTTTAATAAATATTGTGGTACCATGTGAATTAAAAATATTTATGTGGTATCCCGTGAATTATGTTTATCAACGAGTAGGGGTATTTTGGTCTTAAAATTTTTCGGGTTAGTAATTTATGGTATCTGGTGAATTAAAATTATTTTTTGTGGTATCTGAATTTTTTTTAAAAAAACGATAGTATTTTATGAATTAACAAATTTTTTAGTCGTATCCCGTGAATTTTCCAACGAAATAAAAAACAAAACTAAGAGGAACTATTCATATACAATCTGGTACTATTATATAAGCTGCATTATAACATCCGAATTGCATTACAAGATCTGTATAAGCTGCATCCATAAATCCCAAAAGTGGATTACATAATCCCATACCAAAAACTGATTACATCCATCATACACATACAAAATGACTGAATTTTTAATGGTGTATTATTATTGAACAACAACAGATGTTGCATCCATAGTTTTAATAAAACAAAAACTACAACAGTTGCTATTCACCAATGCTTTCTCTTACATTCATCTTGGTGCTCTCTTGGATTCATCCTTCTCCGAACGCTTCATCCCTTCAAGAAGTCAATGCCTCAACTTGGGCTTGCAAAGTGGCACTGAACAACACGAAAATCTCTTCTCGATCAGCACGAACAGCACTAGAATTAGCCTCATCGGTGATACTCTTTTCATAGTTGAACTAGCTAGGTTTAGCTCCTAATCCATATTCTTTAATCTTTCCCGAGAAAACAAATACAATACATAAATAATGTAAGAAATCGAATGTATTTTGTTTTACAGTCTGCTGTGTGATGTGGTGTGATATATATACATACGTTCTCATGGTACTAACACACTTTGTTTTCTCTATAATAAATAATGATGCAAAGAACAACATACTAACCTATTAACGAGACAACTTTCTTCTCAAAGCAACACATATACAGAGATAACTGAGAACCAGGGGCGGAGCCAGGAATTAATTGTTAGGGGGGCCAATAATATATTAACAAACATTATTTTTAGCTATATATATTAATGGTATGTAACAAAATGTTCAGTTATTTAAATATGCATTTTGATTATATATATGTAAACTATGTAAATTGTCTAAGATATTCAGTATCATATGGAAGGAATAGTATATTAAGAAATAAAAAATCATTATTATATAATATAAATGTCAAACAAGAACAACGAAGTAAACCATGGAATGATGGTACCAAAAACTTAGCAAGTCTTCAAAACATATACACTAATCTAAGAAAAATACTTCATCCTGTTTTAAATATAGATTTTTTTTAGCTGTAGGCAATTTCGCTCTTACTTTTTGCATTGTAAATTGAAATATATTAAAAAGTAGAATGTGATAGAAAAGGCAAGGGGTAGAGATGGAAATTATAGAATTTAAACATGCTGAAACATCTATCATTTTGAAAATAATGAAAAGACCTATCTATTGAGAATATAAAGAGAGTAATAAACACCCTAAGTAGCATATACTTAGAGTGGCTCTCTAATTGATAAGAAATTCAATATTTTTTTCAAATTAGTACACAAGCATTTATGGTAATTATCAAATTATTAAGGAGTCAAGTGGAAACAATGAAAATAAGATACTACACACATGGCCTAATTTTGTATAAGTTACTAATATATTGTAAAAAATGTATTTAAAAAAACAGAAATATAATCATCAAGGAGATAGCCCAAAAAGAATTTGATAAATGAAATCAACCATTGATATGAAAGTCCTTAAATAAACTACTTGTAAGGTAATTAGAAGAAACCAAAAATTAAGGATTTACACTTAATATTGACACTGATTAGATTAGAAATAACATAAAATATGACTGAGTAGTTACCATTAATGACGGCCTAATATATTTACTTTGCATGATAATTGTATTTTATTATCTAAATGTCACTATTTATTGTCATTCACATGAGTAATCTACATATATAGTTACAAAATTTCTCAAAAGGTTGGGGGGTGGGGGCCAAGCCCCCCTAATGACATGAGTGGCTTCGCCACTGCTGAGAACATTCAGAGACATGGGTGAATATAAAGATTGTGTCTATTATAGCAAAGATAAAGAGATGAAGATATTCAGTAATCAAGCGGGGATATATATTATGAGATAACCATAGTTGAAAGGATTTGTTATAAGTTGTGTAGTGTAGTAGATATTCATAAATGAGGTGGGGTTATATATTAAGAGGTGGTAAGCAGGATTGTATAATGACTGATAGATGAGAAATAACACTTTGAACAACTATGTACAACAACACGTAGTATATAAATGTTAAAGCATGTATGACTTCTACCATATATTAATTCAACTCAATAACAAGTATATATAGTATACCTCTGTCATACTGGTTGAGCTTCAACTTCTATCTCAACAGTGGATTCGGTAAATCAATCCACACCAGTTTTTTTTTCTTCACATAGAAACGAGCAGCATCCTACATTTGAAGTGACGAGTTAAGCAAGGGTAAACAACAATAAAACACGTAAGATTAATTACAATAAAATCAACCTTAATACAAATACTTATAATATAATCAGAAGAATTTTGATCGAAATAGGATCTGTCAAGTCTTCAATGACACAAACTAGTTAGTTCGCCATAATAATAGTGCAACTCTTAGGTCGATGAATAAATAAAATTTCTATTTTAAGTTGTCTTATGACTCGTGTGAAACTCTTCAGTCGTGTAGTGTGCACATATATCTTAGCAACGCGCGACAATTTTTCCTTTCCAGATATATCCTAAAAATAGAAGAGATAAAACAATGTAAACAAAACAGTGGGTTGTGATTCTTGTGAATATGTGTACAACTTATGGAGCTCCAAACTGAGTTGCATCATACCAAGTCAGAAATTCAGAAACTCACAGAAACTATATATAACAACGTACTGTCATGTCAATGAATCCAAAGCAACAAAATTTAATAAGTTTAATCACATAATGGATCCCAAGGAGTTGAGTAAAACTGTTCTATAATTCTATTATTGATGACTACATTAGCAGCATGAGGAAGACTAATTTGATACAATAGTACTAGAGGTGATTTATTACCTTGAAGTCTTCATTGTACCTGCAATCAACCACTTATTTCCAAACATTGAGAGATACGTTCTTTGGGTTTTCTTGTATGTTTCAGTCTTTGACAATGCACAATATTTCAGTCTAGTTCTCTTTAAATAGTATTTATTGGTTTCTTCATTTTCTAGATGCATTCATCAAGAGGATCCTAACAACTCTTTTGCACTCTGGTAAAATTAATTTGGCCTAAATAATAATAAGAATGTCAAACATGGTTAGCTATAATAAAAATGAATAATGGGGCAAATTTATAATACAAAAGGGAATATATATGAGGAAGTGTTCTTTTTTAGTTTCTTCGATGTCATCCCAACACTTATACTTCAGCCCAATCATGTTCTTTTTCTTAACACTCTCTCCAATATACTTACCAAGTATAATACTAGCTCTTCTTATCAGTTGACCAAACTTATTCAACTCCAACACTTATACTTCAGCCCAAATGTAACAAACAACACATATAGCACTATTTGAACAAATAAGAGAATGAACCAAGAGAGAAATAAGGGAGAAGGATGACTGAGAGAGAAGACTAATCCTAGAGAACAGAGAGATTGAGAATAAATGAAAAAGAAGCGTAACGGTTAGAGTCTGAGAAAGTTCGGGAAGAATAGAGAAGAGATGAAGTCAAGTCACGTTTATTCGAAATTGATAGAAAGCTATCGTATAATTTATATTAGTGTTTGATGAGTATAAATCGGTGGACCTACTGAGTGGTAAGAGATTGAACATAGTTACCCTGCAGTTTACAGTTTAAACCTTAATATGGCCTTTTTTTCTTAGAATGTCGGTGTTACTGTGGGTTTTCATGTTTCCCTTTTAATGAATTTAATCAATATATCACACCTAGCTAGAAAGAAATCAGATTCTGATATATGTACAGATGGACGAAAATATGTAGCAACAAATTTATGGTAATACCCAACCACCATATCAAATGTATTACCAGAATTTGCAAAAGATGGTACTGCTGCTTGTATTTACAACAGTTTGGTTTTGAACTCTGAATAATTTATATGAAGCAATTGTGAGGAGATATGTTAGTGTTACAACTTGGCAGGAGATCAATTCAAACAGAAAAAAAGAAGAAAAGCAACAGGATGAATAAACAATTAATTGAGAAATGCACCAATGTGAAGCCATCCATTTTGCAATGCATGAACAACATCAAAATCTGGTCAGAGGCGGAGACAGGGGGCGGGTGGGTGTTTGGCCCCCTCAACTCCCTCGGGTACATGCTAACATCAGTTGTAGTTTTGTTGTTATATTGTGTATTTATGTTATTAGATATTTGTTTGCCCCATAACATTTTGTAAAATATCACAATGATATCATCAAATTCTATTGGTTATTAATTTTACTTCTATTAATATGTAATATTTGTTCAATAATTATATTGTAAAAATTGTTTTTGGTCTATAGTACATAAGAAAACTCTTAATATTTTAATTTTAGCAACATAGTCTAAAGTAAACCAGTTATTATGTCAGTCGTAGTAATCATGTACCCTAACATCCATAATACAAGTGTTTTAGTTTTTTATTACAGATTTTACAAATTATAATAATATAAGAATTACTCAAAATCATTTTTAGAAGAAGTTTTTAACTACTAGTTTAGAACTATTGTTCTATATTATTGACATTAACTTACAACTTTGTATACCTGTTTTTTAAACGAGAAATAAAAAGGTAAAATAAACTTCTTTATTAATTAATTTATATATTTCAATTTTAATATAATTTTTATGTCAAACTATATAACTAATATCAATTTTAAAAATATATAAAAAATTTATATTAATTTTAAAATTAAAATTAATTTCAAAAAATTAATTAATATTATTAAAAAAAATCTCACCCCTTATACAAAATTTCTGACTCCACCCCTGAATCTGGTAATACATTCTTATACAGTCACATCTTCAAACACAAAATAGGAGTCAGATTAACCTCTATAAAGTATTATGAGTCAATAACATCGTTCTTATGGAAAATGATGACCTCTTACTCATCAGCGACAGCAAACAACGGTTATTGTGGAAAATTAACACTCTCTCATATCCTTTACCAACTAGCTTTTCCCTGAATCCAACAAAAACTAGTAAAAAGCATGCAAGCAGCATGTTAGTCGCAACAAGGAGCCGCAGCAACCCGCTAATTTCAGCAAGGAGCAGCAGCGTACCATTTGTGAAAATTCAAAAACCAACAGCCAATGACAACACTTACGCAACCAAAATCAAGTTCATGATTTATACACTGAGTGCATACTCAATTATTAGTGAGGGTCACTACGCGCAGTCGGAATTCCAATTCACTCAGTCGGAAAATAACCATTTTGCCCCTGCTTTAATATCTTTCAAAAATTACTATATTTACCCATAATTGTGACATATTACGAGATGCACCCAAATTTTATTATATAAAGGATGTGAATACGTTATGAAATCATATTCAAATTCAGAAATCTTTTTATAGTTAGAGAGATAAAGAGAGGATATGGTTTTTGAAGGTTTGAAGAAAAACATCTTCGGTAAGAAGAAGAGCAAAAACGATGGAGGATATAACGAAGGTGGCTTTCCGGAAATGCATGACGAGTATGCAGATGATGTTAACACCGATGAGTACTCACGAGTGACTCATTCTAAGGTAACTTTCCTTGTTGATTTAGCAATTTATGTAAAATGTATTATGAATTTGTTAAAAAATGTCTGAGAAAAGCAAAAAACAAATTCCCAGTAGTAGACGAGGGCAGGTCCCGGCACACCCTAGTCATACCGTCGTTGACACGCCTCCACTTATATGGGCGCCCCGTGCCCCTTTTCATCTTGGCACCGGCGCACCGCCCTCGTTACCGGCGTCGGCGCTGACCCTTCTATGTCGGCGCCTGCGCCGCGGTCCGTTCTTAAAAACACTATATCTTCTTCGTTGTTGCTCCGTTTGTCGTGCCATTCATACCATTGTATTTGTCTTTTAGTGTACTTTGTGATGATCTACTCTGCTGATAATTTGTATGATATATGTTTTAATCTGAAGTACGTAGTAATCCCATTTACCAGTTGTATCATGTGACTAAACGGAGTATTTTCTGCTTAGGGTGAGAATGATTTTGAATTCGATGACGAATCAGTGAGCATAGACACTGGTCATCTGTTAAGTACGAGAAAATTATTTTCGGAAAGAGAGGAGGCTGCTAGCCATGCGATTCAAACCGGCCGGAATAATAGCATTTACTTAATCACACAGACTAAGAGAGACGACGGTGAATTAATATTGACGTGTAAGAGGTATGGCAAGCATAGACTGCGGGATAGCAAAGGTGAATAGTTGTCATCTAGTCAAGGGCCGCGACGTGCCACAAAGAAATGCAACTGCCTATTCCGCCTAAGCTTCAGGGGTGAAGATCGTACGGGCTGGTCTATCCTGGTGAAGCAGCCGACGCACAACCACGAGTTGGCTAGTAATCCCCAATCACACTTCATACGTCCTCGCTTTAGTGTGGACGAAAGAGCAAGCATGAGAAGTCTGCATAGGAGCGGTGTTGCGCCTAGGCAGATGTGGGCTCATTTGCATGACAAGACCCCTGAAAGCGCGACCGATAAGGCCTCAATTCATAATCTTGTTGCAAAATTCAGAAGAGAGGACCGTGGTGGACATACTGATGTGGTATCCTTCATGAACTTGTTGGATGAACGTAGTTACATTTGGTGGTCCGAGAAAGCGCAAGTAAGTGTGCACAAGTTTATTCATTGGTTGTTTTTATGGATGTTCATCACTTTGATTGTTTGTACTCATTAATTGTAATTGTTGAAGGGAATATATCTAGGTTGGGTCATGTCTTCTTTGCTCACCCTTTTTCGCTAATGCTCACTAAGATGTTCCCATATATGGTGCTCATCGGTAGCACTTACAAGACGAACATGTAGAAGATGCCGCTAGTGGAGTTCGTCGGAGTGATATCGTGCGACAAGAACTTCAGTATAGCATTTTGTTTTATGGTTAGAGCGGATGAGTCTGCATACACTTGGATGCTTAATCAGCTGATGAAGGTTTTGACCTGTCTCCCATATGTTTTTGTTACTGACAACGAGAAGGCGCTAGTGAAATCCCTTTTAGTCGTATGTCCTTCTGTCTCACACCTTCTATGCCGATGGCACATCTCCAGGAACGTGGCTGCAAAGAGATCAAGATATTAGAGGTTGACACAACTAAAGCCGAAGCAATAGTGTACCAGTGGCAGTGAATAGTTTACGCCCCCACTATCACGCAGTACGATGAACTATACAGAAAATTGGTGCACTCGTACGGAGCCAAACATCCCTGGGTGGTGTACTTGTGTACCACATGGCTATGCCAGCGCGAGAAAATTTCTCAGGCATGGGTTAAGAGATACATGCATTTCGGCAACACATCTACCAACATGTTTGCTTAAGTTATATTTTGAATACATTTTCTCATTTAACTTTTGTAGTTGTCTCATTTATCTATAACTAATGACCTATTCATTTATAGGGTGGAGAGCGCGCACTCTACACTAACGTGCTGGCTTCACACATCCACTGGATCTCTGGACACGTGCTTCGAGTTTTCCCTTGATAAAAGATTTTTGGAAGACTAGCAACTCCCATTTTTGTTTCTGATCGGTCAAGTGAGCCTTAAATGCATGGAAATACTCTAGAACGAGCTGAGAAACGGCGGTTACGAAATCTATCACACAACAGCGTATCAAGATGTTTGTGCGTTTACTTCAACGATGGGATTACCATGCGCAAATTGTATGTATCAGTACATTCAGGCCGATCTGAATATACCAATTGAAGAAGTGCACATCTTCTGGCGGACACTCAGATATGACCATCAGCAAGAGTTTAAAGCACCACGTCAAACATGTGACGAGTCGTACACCACTGAGAACTCTCATGTGTAGGTTTTGTGGATGATATCGTCTGATCGGTTTGATCCTACGTTAATCAAACAAGCGTTCAACGCGTGGAAGCCACTCTAGGAGCCCACGGATGATCACACTAGTTTACAACCCCTAGAGGTAAAGGTGCCTAAGGGTAGGCCCACTACAAAAAAGGCCTAACACTAGGGACAAGTCCGAGCATGAGCATTTAGTTCTTAGGAACCGTGGCCCGCCCTGTAACACCCCAACCGCTAATCCTATGCTTACCGTCTAATCGTCCTATTAATCCTACGAGTTCGCAGCGGAATTATTACATACTTACTACGGCGGGTGAGACAATGCCGCTAACCGCCCATACGGCTAGCTAGGCTACTAATACTTACAGTCACGGTCTGATGAACTAACGTACCGAGCTACTAAATTACTTGTCAAAATAACATGTGCCAAATACTTACACATCCTGGATCACCGAGTATTTAAAGTATATTCAGTTACAAATCTTTCAAGCTTACCAAAAGAATGAGTTTCAAAGCTACTCATCTATACCAATGCTCCTTTCCCAATATCCAAAAAGGTGTACCCCATGGTACACCGGCTAATCAAACTGTGCCCTGACTACTTAGTCAACCCATCTCAATTCATTGTTTACAATCAAAAAGAATAAAGAAAGAAAATGGAGTCTTCGCATCTCATCATCTCGAGTACCTGCGTGTAGTAAAAATGGTGCCCCAAGGGGCTCACAAAAGCTGCATATGGACTCCGCATATACGCGTGCTAGCTAGGGCACGCCGACTATTTGACTCCACTAAACATGCCATTCATTATTCATACATACATGCTCTTCATACAATATACATGCTATACAATTCATTACACATCAAGCAACATTACAAGTACACACCTTACTTACCTTCACAAGGTTAGCCAAATTATGCATCCGGGTTATCGGAATGCTTTACTCTTTTACTCATTACTTACTTATTCTCTACTTACAATTACTTACTTTCATTCACTTTACTTACTCATTCTTACTTACTTACTTATACTCAAGTCAAGTCGTCGGGACCCTCCGGCCTTGGGGACTACACCGTCCCACATCCGGGATTTACTTGACTCACTAATCCGGGATGCTACCCACTTAAGGGATTTGGGCCGCGGACCAGTTTAAGAGTCAGGAATTGGAGCCAACCTCTCTCGTGACTCCGCATCCTCACGCGTGGCCGAAACTATATCGGACTTCTACTCATTCCAATTTAATTACCATTTTAAGTTAGGATGGTTAGTTTGTTAGGAACAGTTAGAAGTCCAACTCATCGCAATCGGTCACAGTACAGTACAATCACATACACACATTCATATCATCCATACATTTCATGAAGTATACAAACTAAGATTTGAAGAAAATATACAACATCCTACAACACTACATTTTCACAAGTATGCATCTTAACTCCGATTCGTGCATTTATCTTATTTGGTGATCAATTAGCACACAACACACAAATCAGAGTAACCAAGATAGCACCCGGGGCATGAGGAATCCATACCGTTCACCGTTGCACGTAATTCCAAACGTCCTTCCGGTGTCACAAATCAAATCCTATTATATACATACAATTAAATGATTAGTCTAACTATCATTACTTAACTCATACTTATTATGCCCTTATACTTCTTACGTTTACTCTTTACTTACTTACTTTTCCTTTACTTAGGTTTTACTTCCTTACTTAACTTTGGCATGCTTTCATACATGTACATATACATATATGTATGGGTATACATATACATATATATATACAATTACTATTTAAATTAAAATAATTTTTTTTTTTTTTTGTCAGGACCGGACTTGCGACCGACCTTGGCAAGTCCGGTCCGTCCCAGTAGGTTTCATCGAAAATTTTTGGTCCGACCGGACTTGCATGTCCGGTCGCAAGTCCGGTCGATTCCAGTACATTCTGCCGGGAAATTTTTTCTGCTCGACCGTACTTGCAGTCCGGTCGCAAGTCCGGTCGATTCCAGTAGCATACCGAGGGAGAATTTTTCTGCTCGAACCGGACTTGCAAGTCCGTCGCAGTCCGGTCGATTCCAGTACTTATTGACGGAAAATTTTCTGCTCGCCCACCGGACTTGCAGGTCCGGTCGCAAGTCCGGTCGATCCCAGTGTTTGCATTTTACTTTCTGTTTGCAGTCCTCCTCTCTTTCACCCATTACTTCCCCATTGTTCCTACCTTACACTATTCCCACATGTTTAATAACACTAATTAAACCTCCTAATACCCCCTAGTTCATTTCCTAACTCCTTACACAATTTCATATACTCATTCAACTCATCTTATTTTTTCTAAGTTTTCAAAACTCACACCTCCACTAGTTGGTTTCCCTAGTTTGTGTTTTGCTACAGATTTTAGCACTACACTCTCCTCTCCATCTACCACTCCCCTCTTCTCTAATGTCATTTTCTACTACACTTGACCCACTCCCAACACATTACAATTACATTAACTATCTCTCTCAACTTACCCTCTAACTATCCAAATCAAAATCTTGTTACAACACTCTTCATTCACACTAGTTTAAATTCACTAAGTGTTCTAATCCTAGGTAAATTTGCCATAGTCTCCTTGTATTTTCATACACTCACCACATATTCTAGTTCACATTTTAACTCTTATCTCACCGTTTCAACAATCAAAAATATACAAGCTCCCATCATAATACCAATACCAACACAACACTAAAATTTCCTGCGCACCACAAATTCCCATCTGTTTTGTAACAGTTTTTACATATCTTTTAAAGCTTCAAAATACTTATATTCTCTTACACCTTATACCACTAATGCATTATCATTTTACAATACCATTTCCATTCTTAAAAACCTGTTGCATACACCAAACATAAACTACACAAAGGTGAGTATTTACCTTGTTACTTCACACTTCTTCTCTCTTTCTCCTTCCTCTTTTCTCTACCGGTTTGTAACTCAATCCTCTAACACTACAACCATTCATATACACCATTCAATATTTAAAACTAACCCTAACCATTAATCAAGTTCTATTGCACATTCTAGGGTTTAGAATTTATATTACCTTGCAAGGGTTCAAATGGAGCTTGGAGTGGTTCAAGAACAATATTTTCCAACTCCACCAACAAGCCAAAATCGGCTAGAACAAAGGAAGAACAAGGGTTTAGTTCATGAATCTCGTTTTGCCCATAAGGGCTAGAAAAAGATGGAGTTTTCGAAATGTTTTTACCTTAGAAGAACAAGGAGAAGGAGGGCCTTCTAATGGTGGTGTTGAAACTTCAAATGGGGAATACCCTCAAAATCGAAAATGCTTGTTTTTGGATTTTGGAAAGATGGAATGGTAGCTCTTGAGGAGGGATTACAATGGTGTAGTTTTTGTAATTTTTGGAGAAGTGTGAGAGAGTTACAAAGGAGAGAAGGGTAGTTTTGTGAGAGCTTCTCAAAATGCCATGGAAATCGCTTGAGGAAGAAGGAGAAGAAAAGAGAGGTGCTGGTGTGGGTGTTCTCACGTGAGAGAGGGAGTGAATGGAGGAGAGAGGGAAATATTTGCTTTTTGATTTCTTAATGGTTTTGTCCTCTAGTGTATTAGACCCAATAAAAGAAAATAAGGGAGTGTGAGGGTGAGGGCCTTAAAATCGGCTAGCACACAGACCCACTTGTGGGTTTTGAAATTTATTTGCAATATTGGACACACTAGTTTGGTCTATTTATATTTCTACCCCACAACTTCCCGTTTTTGACAGTTTTTACTTATCTCTCGTTTTATTGATTTTATTGGTCCTAAGGCTTCACTAATATTTATTAATGATTATTTAGTTGACCAAGACTGTTACGAGTCTATTTGGCCCGCTTAAAGACACGTTTTCCCGGTTACCTCGAAAAACGCGCTTTAAGGTTCGGTAATGTTTTTAAACCGTTTTAAAAGTTCGTTTTCTTCGGGACTTGTTCCCTAATAATTGTTTACACTTAATTAAGCTTCTAAATTACTTATTAGCCTAATTAATCACTATTTTTAATTACGGGGTATTTCACGCCCTTACAACGTTGCCAGTCTCAGCAACGCTCTACTGCACCAGAAAGTCAAAGTGAACGTGGGCCGATGATGCAACACGGTCAATCACAGTGATGGTCATCCGGGCAACTGAGTCAAACTGGAGAATGCCCGATAATGCAACACAGTCAGCCGCATCAACGTTCATCATTGTTGACACACTAGAGCCCTTGGAACTCCTCTCTATTGGAGTAAGTTCGATCCGATATTACTTGATTACATTACAGGTTGTATGGAGATACTGGGCGATGGAAATTGTGGTTTTCGGCCTATTGCCGATTTTGTGTACGATGATGAAAGGCAATGGAAAGCGGTTAGACGTGCATGCATGGATGACCTAGAGCGTAGATCAGACTCGTGGTTGACGCGATGTGAACGGGATTGGTACGATAGACAGTACGCACAACTGAAGTGGTTAGGAGATTCGTTTGCACCCACGCAACATTGGATGGAATTTCTCGATATTGGCCTTATCTTGTGCACTGTGTACAACATTGCTATTATCAGTTTTGCACCAGGTGAGAATTTTTTGGCAGGAGGCTTGTTTGGATTACCGCTACGTGATGATCAGGGGTTGGGTCACCCAGTTGCAGAGGTCAGTATTACATTGGTGTGTGACCAAACTCATTTTATTAGAGTACAAACAGGCGATGGTTGTCCGGTCACGTGCATGAATCCCATGTGGCAACGTTGGCATGAACTCGCGGTTACGCATTAGCTGGATCCATATATAGCGCGCAACATACATTGGTATCATTTGTTTCCCCCACTTGGTGAACTAGACAAAATTGCTTTAGATGATTAGAGTGTTTGAATTTAATAAACTTCTTGTTCACAGCAAAAAGATTAAAAGTGTTGGAATTTAATTAACTTCTAGTTTGACAGTAAAACAACTAAGAGTGTGTTGATAGGTTTAGTGTCTTCTTTTGATTCACAATGTATAGGTGATGGAGTGTTCTACAACATTGGATTACTTGACAGTGAGATAAATGTTTGGATAGGTTTAGTGTCTTCTTTTGATTAACAATGTTGAAATACCCTGAATAATTATCAGTTTAAATTCATGAAGGTTGAATTAAACTATGAGTAACAATTATGATCATACTCAAAATATATATATATATATACATAGTAAATAATGTTAGCATCGTATGTGCGTATCGGTACGTAATACGCTGTTATAAGCTCAAATAAATATGCGCACCTCTGAACCGAAAACATCAATATAGTCACACACACACATATATATATATATACACGTACGTATATACGACCTACGTTATATACATAAGCAACGACGGGGCATAACAGAATAGTCGTATGTATATATACATATACGACTAACAACGTGACAAAATAAAATAGTTGTGTATATAACTAATAACGCGACATATTATATAGTCGCACATATATGTACAAGTATACAAGATATAGGCATGTGTTTAGCTGATACAAAAAAAAGAGGGAAATACACTCCTACGGGGATTTGAACCCGGTACTAACTAGTGAACGCCCTAACCGATTGAGCTGGTGCTCGTATTCGTTAACAAACTGCACGTTCAGACACAAAAGCAATAGTATGTCGTTAGACAACTACAAAGATAAACACCGAAAAGGAAAAAAACACTGCAGACATGTTTTTCCTTGTCTTCCACCATCGTCATGTATACACATACATACGCCCTTCCTTGCTTGATTAGTGCAACAACATCTGCTGTTCACACGCCCCCACCCTAGACTCATTATCGGTTCCAATTTTATCGAATTTAATGCTAAGCTACTCTGTACCGACTTCGAGAACAAAAAAATAAAACAAACTGCATTCTGTCGCATGCTCATGCTCTGGAGAAAAGATGGAACTCCACTCAACATCAGTGACGGACATTGCTCTACCCAAGTTCTCGAACAGCAAAACAACCATACCTCGTTATTCTTTTAAGCTGCTGTTGCTTCAAAAGCCACAACAACAACAGAGCCATCCTCTTATTCCCCTCTTGTTTCGTGCGCACATTTCAGGAAGGAGTATACACCGACCAGGATATCCTACCGTATCACCATAATAGTAGCCTTTCTCTTCTTCCTAGTCTAGGCGCTAACTTCCTTGTTTGCCCAACTACACTGAGCACAGCAACCAGAGTTCACGTTACTTGCTGGAGCCATCAACAACAGCAGAAACATATCTTCTCCTCTGCTCGGCTCTCTTCTTCATTATCACTTCTACTCTACTCCCTTTCTTTTTTTCCCAAACGAGACAAGCGGTAACACTCCCTTACTGCTTTTATACTCACGCATGGAAGCCATTCCCAACCTCTTTGTGGAGCTAGAATCGGCACTTGAAACACACCATGAAGGGAGCCTAAAACAAGACTTCTGCAATTAGCAAGCTTAGTCCCAGTTGATAAGTGTCGTTGATTGCCTCAAACCTCCAGTAAACACCAAGGCAATACTCTACATTTCCCCCCGGTTCTCTCTTTCTTCTCCACGCTCCAGCGACAAACCCACCGTCTCTGTCCTTGTATTACAGCAACCAGAAACTTTCATTTAGCGGTCACATACAAAGAGGAAACAGCAAGGGTGAATCGGTTCAAAAAGAAAAAAAAAGAGAAAGGACGGTAAGTGCTGGCTCTCTTTTCTTCATTCCTTTTCATGTCAGTCTATGTTTCCTCCTACTAAACTCTTCTACCTTATTTCAAGGCTACGAACCCATCTCTGAATACTCATGATCTAATCCTTCTCCCTTCTTCTCAGCTGTCTGTCCACATCATTCCCGTTCTTTTTTTTTCTTTCTGCTACGATAAACAGCAACCAGAGGACATCACAGGACTGCGATGAACTTCAAGGTGGGTTGTTTCTTTCTGGATCCCTCTCCCCACTTGCAGAACCAGATCACTAACCAGCTGCGTATTCATTCCTCTGTGTTGTGTTCAGTTGATGAACAAGTGACGATGGCTCCTCGGTCCAGCCTCTCCCTGGTTGATAAGCAGTAAACCAGCGCATCAGTACACACCCACTCTGCACACCTCCTCGTTAACTCTCTGTAAGTCGAGCATGCAGGTGTTACTTCTCTTCGTTTTCTCTTCTGTACTGCAGTGTTCTCTAACCCATTCCTTCCTTGTGCCCGCACCTGGTGGTGATGAATCCCCGGAACCGCAAAACCGTGACCAGTGAATGGAGTATGCCAATTCTGTAAATCTGCTCAACCCCTTGTCGAGTCTGCTAAGCAGCAAACGAGGAGTTTCTGCCATTCTCCATATTTCCTCCTCACGTCTGCTCCTCTGATGTGATAAACTGTTGCAGTCGCTGCACTTGCACGTCGGTTTGTATGGGGCTGAAACAGAATCGGTAATGCACTAAATCACTCCCTTTTCCTCTGTGCACATTATCATAGCTGAAACCTCTAGTTTCCTCTACTGCACCAATATACAGACAAGAGCATGATTACACTATCTCTGCAATTGATATTAATAACCAAGGCCTTAGGCCAGGCGTAAATGTGAAGTTAACCAACAATGTATATGCGCGCATGTTACTAAGCCGATGACAAGTAACTATAAGAAATGGGCATCTGCTCGTGTACGATGTGGCGATGACGCGCAGCCAAAAAAAATGGGTATATATATATATAAACCGGTATTAATTGGTGTTAATACGTAGCAAGTGGTGGTTACATGCTAAGTCGGTGAGCTGGGGGAAAGGTTACTGAGTACATACATACACTTGGGGATTAGCTGGGTAGTTGATGAGTAAATTGGTAAAGTGGGTAGATAGGTATATTTACAAGAGCAAACTGTAGGAGTATAATGCACATACATATGTATATAGATACATACGTGAAACCGTATCATGAGCCATATTCTGTAGATCAAAGTATGGGAGAAAACGATGGGAAAAAAAATGATAATTGAGGAAAAATGAATGTAAAACCGTAATATAAGTATATAAATGAGATAGATCAAAATATTTGTGATAAAGTCTGGAAAATAATTTGGGGAAAAGTTTATACTAACGGGGGCTAGGATATATTCACTACTACAAAAAAAGCCAATGACAACTGTTAAAAAAGCTTTAGACAACTGTTATTAACAGTTGTATCAGCTCCAGTTGTCTTATGTGAGTTTAGCTTTAGACAACTGTTCAGTAACAGTTGTCTAATCCAACAAAATTACAACTATTAATTTCATCATAGACAACTGTTTCTAAGCGGTTGTCATAGAGCCGGATTATATAACTGTTAAAAACAGTTGTAGTTGATGATATTTAAAACCGGATTTCATAGCCTACAAAAACTATTTTTAACGGTTGTCTTTAGTAGTTTAGAATTGTTTCCCTATTTTTGGATGCAAATTAGTATTCATACCATACAATACGCAATTGTTCCTTCATGATACAACTAATGTATAACAACTTGCACAATATTCATCTCATCACATTAAAATATACGCAATGTTACAATGTAGTCATGACTCCAAAATCCTAGAGTCACAATATCCTACAACTTTATTTTATAGTGCATCTACTAAAATTTATTTATTTACAATGATATGAACAGAAGACAATCCTTCCGCCACATGAGTTGATGTACATATGACCACATAGTTTCAATAAGTTGTAGAAAATGTAGTAGTTGGACCAGAATTTTTGAATTGGACCATCCCTTTTGATAGAAATTCCAAGTACATACTTCTTGCAGCCATTCGAGTAATACCTGATCATTTGTAAGGATGAAAGTGTCAAGTATTACAGCTACTAGTTATAAATTAGCCATATAAGGTAAACATTAAATGACCCATATACGATAAACTAATTAAACCAGCCACATAAAGTTAGATATCAATCATTCAACTAGGGATTAACCTGCAATCATGGCTATAGGAATGGCATTGGCATCAAGTTATGAAAAAATAACTAGTCAAGTTTCTAAGTGGATGCATCAAGTTGAAGTTTATGCTTAACAAAAAAGGAAAAAAAGAGAAGCACGTGAGAAAACACTAATCCAACGAGTTTTACTTTTATATAATCTTCTTACTAAGGATAAAAGAATAGAGAAGACAAGATTCGTCCCCAAAATTCAATAATAGAATCTCAAGACAATAATTGAGGACTTAATTCACAGCAGTCAACAGACTTGCATGAAATTCACAGCAAAGAGTGCAAGTTTTTTAGAGCACCCAAGGCATATGGAAAATAAGGAACAAATGATGTAGGCCATATGAAAAATATATACCAGGCTAAAGACAAATTTCTTTTCCTTAAAACAAGATCATTGTTAGTGAGCTGCATTGTAGAACACACACAATGATTAGTGAAAAGTAAACTAGGATCATTCTCAAAGCAGGAACAAGGTAGTTCAGAACAGGTATGGTGTTGAACAAAAAAGCTGAATTACAGTTCAACCAAAGAGAACATTGAAAGGCCAAGTTCACAGGGTGAGAATAAAAAACGAAAGCAATGAAAATTGGGAGCCCATGCAAAAAGAAGTCTTACCTAAATGTTTACAATCAACGAATGAGATGGATGAAGTCTCAAGTTCAAAGCATCTAGCAGATTAAGCCACAGTCTTCACTACATCACTAGCCTTTTCTCTAAGACAACAAAACTCAAAGATCATACTCAGAAAGGCCAAGTTCACACAAGTTAGAGTGGGGAGAAAAAACAAGAGCAATGAAATTTAGGAGCCCGAACAAAAAGAATTCTCACCTAAATGTTTACAATCAATGTATGAGACGGATGAAGTCTCGAGTTCACAACATCTAGCTGATTAAACCACAGTCTTCACTACATCATCAGCCTTTTCTCTGAAAGCACACAACACCAAATTAGGTGAGAATTCTGTAACTGATTCAAATTGAAACAACTACTCAACATGTACCATGCATATAGTACCAGTTCACGGCAAATGTTCATTGGAGTTGATTATGCAATGGTTAATTTAGACAAATCTGAAAAGGAACTACTACCAGTGAAATATAACATGAACAATCACATAGACAACAAAGATGCATACATTGAGACATCACATAAATTGCACGAAGTAACGATAAATAATTAAAGAGCAGTTACCCAGTACACACCGATTGATTGACGAAATGGATATTTATGACTTTTCTGCACTCTCAGTTGCCTTAGTGAGAGATCCCGAAACAAAATTTTTGGTCTATTAACGATAAAGAATCCCCATTGTGAGGTTTTTCACTTCAGCTAGCAAGGAAATGAAAGAAGGTCACAACATTTGCGACTGCAATTAAAGAACAAGATGAAGACTTAAATTTTCATGATATTCAAACCGTCCTACACTACATCCAGAAAAGAAAAGAAAAGTAATCTCACCGGCTGCAACCAAATAAAAGTTGAAGAAATCGTTCCTACCACTCTGCGGCAGCCTCTTGCAATTTACAGCAAAATCAAAGCTACATGTTACGAAAGACTCTCCCATGACAATTTAGGGTTCAGATTTTAGAAGGAAATTTCAATTTGAGGATAAGGAGTTATAGATCTTAGGATTTTGATTTCTAACTACGAGATGGTTCAATTTTGAGGAAAAAAATATAGCATAAACGGTTCGCTTAGTACATACCTGGTACAAGTCAAAGTAAAGGAGGCATGATTTTGAGGGAGAGTGAGACAGAAGAAGAAGGCGCTTCAAATGCTAGAATAAGAAGATACAGCTTAACATTGTTGAAGAAGACACGCGAGCAAGGAAGATGGAAGAGAAGCACAGGCCCTCCGTCGGAGAAGACGAGTGAGCACAGAGGGGGAGAGGTTACGACTCAGGTATGAAGGTTGCGGAAATAAACTCTAGGGTAAGTTTGGTTAAAAGGATGAGAAGGAAAGTAATGGGAATATTAATTCTGAACGGAGTAGGATTCGAACCAGGGATGTTAGAAAACTATAAGCCTCACTTTCCTTCTTTTTTAAGCGGAAAAGGTTATATTACAACTAAGGCTTAGTACCAGTTGTCTGTTGTCTTGTTTTGCCCACTATATCTACTTGTTACAACTGAGATATAATAACAGTTGTCTTATGTCAGTAGTAATTGATAAGTTTTGTAGTAGTGATTGTTAGAGGTACTTAAATGCCATTTTAAAATAATTATCACCCTACTTCTAAGGCCATATATTTAGGCCATGACAGAATAATTATTTTGTGTTCTAAATGGTCATTAATAAATTTATGGATTGATTTATGAGGCTATATGAATTTCTGGTAGAAAAAAAAATAGTAATTATAACTACTTGGGAGCATCTTAGAAAATATAGATATATTTATAAACTTGTTTTACGACTCAAACTAATTTTAAAACCCTATGTAAATATATACATATACCTATATATATGCACGTACACTTTATGTAAATAAGTAAATAAAAAATGAGGTCAAGGTGTGATAAAAGGAATATATGGTATAATTAGTAACGATGACCGAAAGAAATAGTCCTTGGATTTTTATGAGTATAAAATACGAACTTTGTAAAATAAAGGAGTAAATTGTAATACTAGAAAACTATGAGGGTATCTCCATAAATGCTATCAAAACTGGTCAAAGAATAATTTAAGCGGTCAATCTTGACCACCTATGGAGGTTGACCAAAATGAAATGATAAGGATAATTATCCTAAGTATTTAAACTAATATTAAGTCAAAAAGAATAACAAAAATCATTATCATGGGAGTATATGTAATTATCGAAAATTTTGGGAGATTTTAATATTTGAAGGGATTGGTATATAATCCTAAAAAGGTTTTGGAATTTAAGTAATGATATAAAGTAATTCAAGGAAATAATATAAGGGTTAATTTATTAAAGTGATGGTTATAAAATAAAAGGGGTTATGATGTAATTGTGGGAAAATACGAGTTGATGGACGATTTGGGTACATTGAGGGCTCATTCATCACTAAATATATATATGGTTATAGAGAGATAATATAATGTTGAGATACCTTGGGGTGATGATTAATGAGGTAAACAATATAACGAGATTATGTTATAACCAGCAGGAAGTAAATGTAACGACAATGTAAATGTCCTAGAGGTTAAGTAAAAGTCTAAGGTTAATACTAAGAAAGTTCCTAAGGAATAATATTAGTTGAACATTCAAAAATGCACCTAGGGAATAACACCCGACAAAAAATGGGATGACCTAGGAAGATGTCACAACGATCGTCACATAAAATCATAAACTGACAAGTAGTTTTAATAATGATAGGGCCGTAACGAACGCCACCCGGGACCCGGCGTGTGAGACAACCCTTTTTGCTTCTGAACCAGGTATGGACATGTGTGGTTCGTATGTTGCCGTGTTACACGGCTTGTGTGCTGTGTGCTCTGTGTGAAAAGACTATAAGATTAAAGCATGAAACTGGTTTGCTTACTTATTGTGTTGTATGATTGCTATATCATTATTGTATGTTATTTGCGCGCACACAGTAGTTTAGTCCCTTCGCGTTTATGGAAATTGAGATGAAACACTGTGAACTGCGAAAACATAGAAAACTCTATAAAAGGGGAACTCCTCTCTAACCATGACACCCACTATGGTGTCTATTCATGAATGATAATGAAGAGAAAAAGCTCAATTGGTGGGACATGAGGATAACCCGGGAAGACGACATCTCGGGCCGCGCGGTATGGAATATTCGGGAGTTGGTATCTGCATCAGATCCTTCGCCCTTCTATGTGGAGCACATCCTGGAGTCTAGAGGCGACTCCGCTTTCCCGGTGCATGACGTCGGGAATGGGGGAGTGACAACTTGGTAGAGCTTATCCTGGAGTCAAGAGGCAACTCCGCTTTCTCGGCGCATGGCGCCGGGAATGGGGGACTAGCTATGGAGGAGACGTCCTCCAACGTGCGGTGATAAAAGAATTCACAAATAACCCTTAAAGAAACAAGGAATGATTAGCACCTACATAATAAAGTCTCGGGATCTAATCTATATCCCCTGACTCGGTGCCAGAGAATAGAGGAAAACATGTGTAATGAGACCAAGCAAATAAGAAAAATTCACAAATGTGATTCTTTAAGAAACAAGGAAAGATTGGCACCTATATGATTTGGTCACGGGATCTAAGCTATATCCCCAGACCTGGTGCAAGGAAAGAGAAAGAAAATACACATCATGGGAACAAGAGAAAAGAAATGAAAAAACAACGCTCGAACGATCCCATAGTGAGGATCGTTGGTAAACATACCTATGCACACGTTTGATGACTTACATGATTGCTGTTGCTATATTAGCAGCTTGTTGTGCTTGGTTGCGTGTTTGATGTGCTATGATGCCAGCCTGTTATGCTTGGATGTTTGTTGATATCGCTATGCTACCTTAAAGTGTGTTCGATATTATGATGTATTATGATGTGCTTTACTGCTTTATTATAGCATGTAAATTGACTTAATAATATTCGACCAAGTAGTCGTGTGGCCCGGCAACATACGGGCTACACACGTTCATACTCAGCGTAGTTTGCTGAGTCCTTCCCAACCCAATTTTTTTACAGGTATTGTGCCGGAAGATAACGGAGCGTAGACGGGATGGCTACAATGGGGGTAGTCCATCAGGGCGAGACATACGGGTCTTGGGTAGCACACTGATGTATAGGCTGTAACTTTGGCGGGCATTGACCCGGGATGTATTTACGTAGTAGTGTTGTAAAGTGATAGCTAATATTCATACCCTCGGTATTTGAGAATGTGTTACGAGATTTGGTCAAGGTAAGTTCCAGTCATGCAGACCGTAACTTAGTGTAAGTAGAATGGTCGGGTCAACCACGTGGGTGATTGGCGTCTGTAGCACCCGAATGGAGTTCGAAACCGCTGCGTAGACTTCTCATGTTAACGTTAGGCGCGTCATATAATTGTTGGTTGTGATTTGGGGGTGTTACAAATGTATAGGTGATGGAGTGTTCTACAACATCAGATTACTTGAAAATGAGATAGATGTTTGAATAGGTTTAGTGTCTTCTTTTGATTCACAATGTATAGGTGATGGAGTGTTCTGCAACATCGGATTACTTGAAAATGAGATAAATGTTTGGATAGGTTTAGTGTCTACTTTTAATTCACAATGTATAGGTGATGGAGTGTTCTGCAACATCGGATTACTTGAAAATGAGATAAATGTTTGGATAGGTTTAGTGTCTTCTTTTGATTCACAATGTATAGGTGATGGAGTGTTCTACAACATCGGATTACTTGAAAATGAGATAAATGTTTGAATAGGTTTAGTGTCTTCTTTTGATTCACAATGTATAGGTGATGGAGTGTTCTGCAACATCGGATTACTTGAAAACGAGATAAATGTTTGGATAGGTTTAGTGTCTACTTTTGATTCACAATGTATAGGTGATGGAGTGTTCTGCAACATCGGATTACTTGAAAATGATATAAATGTTTGGATAGGTTTAGTGTCTTCTTTTAAGTTATGGACATTTACAAATTCCCATCTAAAGTCATTTTTTGAGCAATCTCCACCGGCAAACCAATATCAGTCACTGCTTTTCTATACCATGATATTCTCGGAGGTTTGGACATTAACAAATTCCCATCATGTATAGATTGTCTATCATTTCTACCAATTTAACGAACTTATAGACGAAGAAATTGTTGACATGTGGGTATATTTATGCAAGTTTGATCAACCCACATTAAAAACAACATCAATTCCACTAATATCACATCCATTGAAGAAGAATCTCTTATAAACAGAGTTCTCATCTTATTTTGACACTTACATATTTGTAGTCGTTACTAAGAAATCGCTCATCTTTAACAAACTTAGAGATGAGGAAATTGTTGACTTGTGAGGTATATTTCTGCAAGTTTGATCAAGTCACATTAAAAACAACATCAATTCCACTAATATCACGTCCATTGAAGAAGAATCTATTATAAACAGAGTTCTCATCTTCTCTTGACACTTACATATTCGTAGTTGTTACTAAGAAATTGCACATCTTTAACGAACTTAGAGACGAGGAAATTGTTGACATGTGGGGTATATTTCTGCAAGTTTGATCAACCCACATTAAAAACAACATCAATTCCACTAATATCACGTCCATTGAAAACGAATATATTATAAACAGAGTTCTCAACTTCTCTTGACACTTACATATTCGTAATTGTTACTAAGAAATCACTCATCTTTAACAAACTTAGAGACGAGGAAATTGTTGACATGTGGGGTATATTTCTCCAAGTTTGATCAACCCACATTAAAAAAAACATCAATTCCATTAATATCACGTCCATTGAAGAAGAATATATTATAAACAGAGTTCTCATCTTCTCTTGACACTTACATATTCGTAGTTGTTACTAAGAAATCGCTCATCTTTAACAAACTTAGAGACGAGGAAATTGTTGAATTTAATCGACGTCTTATTCAACAGTAATACAAGTAAGAGTGTCGGAATTTAATCAAATTCTAGTTTGACAATAAAACAATTAAGCTACTTTTGAAAGTAGTTATACTAATCAAATTTGGGTACGTCCTCTCATCGCACTATCCCTATAGCTTGATATGTGGGCTCTACGGCCTGCCTCACCCCTACCTCGTATCACAGCAGGGTCTTTGAAGTCTAAATCATCGTCATACTTGACAAGAATCCTAATTCTTACAATTATTTCTTCAAGGTTGAAGTAGTTCTACAACATTAGGCGTACATCTACATCGGTTAGTATGTGGGCGATAAAGTCGTTGTATTGATCTTGGTCCATCCTAAGGTAGACAATCGAATAGATGTGCAATTGATGGTTATCAAAATGTGATCTCATAGTTTGATTTAATGACGATGTGAAATGGTTAACGCTTCTTGGGTATTGTATGTCTGCATCGATCACTGCCCAACCTGGACCTCATTCGAAATGTGCCTCGTGCTGTGTAACTGATGTGTAATGGTTCACATGAATAGCAAAAGGAATCGACATCCTAATGACAAACAAACAAATGAGTTACTTTAACAGCAAATAAACAAATATAGTACACATAAATAATAAAACAAGAGGTTTAATCATCTACAATCGAAAACAATGTAAAAAAAAAAGTCTAACAACCATACTCATCCCCCCCCCCCTAACCCCCACTTCCATCTCCACGGCCCCCATCATCCCCACGCCGAGCTGTAGCGTCCATGTGCGTACGGTGCACACCCTTCCCTCTAGGCCTGAGCCCTTTAGTGCGACGGCCAGCAGTGCCCATAGGGGCCCACCTCTCGCCAGGCTCAGATGTGAGCACTTTAACAATAGATGAATCCAACTCTTTCAAACCATCTTTGACCACCAAATTCAAGATATGAGCAGCATATCTCATATGTAAAAATTTGATATCCATCACACTACCACCCCAATGATTTATCCTTCTTCCCAGATAGCGAACAACCTCATCATTCGAACTCGCATTATCCACAGTCATAGTTAATATTCAATCCCCATTCAACCAAACATCCTTCAACATCCCTTCCACTGAACTCATCGGAATGGCTAGCTATAAAACAAAAGTTAATATTCTCTTCTACAATGTCCAGTTCTCATCAATAAAATGAGCAGTCAAGCACATATAACATAGATTTTGACCAGAAGTCCAAGTATCAGTTGCAGAATGAACGAGATGGGTTTAGGGTTTAGTCTCGTCTTCAATCTTGAGGTATTGGTGGTGACTGGTGAGCGAGACGCTGAGTGAAGAAGATTGAAGAAAAGAGAATGACGTAACGGCGTGAGTGACTGGGTGAGAACTTTTCCACGTTGTTAGGGTTACTGCGTCGTCTTGACTTGGGTTGAAAATATTGGGAAAAGTATTTTTTTTTAAAACATAATTATTATGCATAATTAACCGGTTAATCCAGTTAACCAGTTGGGCTAAATCTGATAACCGAAACTGTAACCGTAACCGGCTTATTTAATTGGTCGGTTAACTGAAACCGGAAAATCGGTATGGTTGACCGAATTTTCGGTACGGTTTTCCCAGTTTTGGTATCGGTTATACGGTTACGGTTTTTTTAAAACCGCTAGTTTCCAGCAACTGAACATGTTTCTATAGATATTTATTTATCGCAAAATCTTGGCTACAGGTAACTGTTGCCACTGATAGCTACATTTCAGGGTGTATTTATCATTTGTTTTGTTTGTTTATTAACTTCTGATGATTAAAATGACCAACGGACGCTGGAGAGAGAAAAACAAGGCAAATGTGCATGTGCCTTTGTATGATACGACACTATAAAGCGTGTTGAGTATATTATTATATTAAATCTGTATTATAAATATACAAAGATATAACTATTTAAAAATTAACAAATTTTAAATGGATATGACTTTTGATATATAAGTGCAAAATGAAAAAAAATTATATTAGTGTTCACCTAAATTAAAGCTCTTCAAAACTAGACTAGTCATGGATATGTTTTAACAACTTTTTTAAAAAATTATGTTTACAAGTATAAATATGATACACTAAAATGATAATATAATTCATTAATTTTGTATTATGATTCATTAAAATTGATATTAGGATTCATTAAGTAATAAGTGGTGAATTCGATTACAAGCTTTGGAACCGATAAAAATCATTATGGTTTTATAGTGTATTATTATTGTTGTATGGTGTATTTTAAACCTAAATCCGCCACTACAAACCCTAAAAATGTCTTTGACGTTTTTAGCTTTCATAGGGTGGGTTTTGGGGGTAGGGTAATCTATTTAAAATGTGTTTAGTACTTTATATTGTTGCAACTAACTCGACAGACTTTTAGGGTTTGTGGTAGCTAGTTTAGGGTCGTTAGACCCTAAACCTGCTACTACAAACCCTAAAAATGTCTTCGACGTTTTTTAGCTTCCTAGGGTGGGGTTTGGGGTGTTTTGGGGGTAGGGTAATCTATTTGAAAGTCGTTCTATACTTTACATTGTAGCAACTAACTTGACAGGTTCTTAGACCCTAAACCCGCCCCTACAAACCCTAAAAATGCCTTCGATGTTTTTTAGCTTTCATAAGGTGGGTTTTAGGGTGTGTGGGGTTAGGGTAATCTATTTGGAAGCCGTTCTATACTTTAATGTGATGATGTACATATCTTAATGTGAGAATGTACATGTTTTAATGTGACGATGTACATGTTCAAATGTGAGAATGTACATGTTCAATTATCAGAATGCATATGTTTTAATGAACATCTGTACACGTTTGTATGACCATCTGTGCAAGTTTTCTCCCTTAAATGTTCAAGTTTCATTATAAGGATGTACATATTTAATGATTTGTACAGGTTTATGTGACCATCAGTATGTTTTTAATGCGAGGATGTACACGTTTTTACGTGAGGATGTACATATTTTAATGAACGTTTGTACAGGTTTGTATGACCATCAGTACAAGGTTTCTTTTACATTTTGTGCACTATAACCCTTAGCACCGTCAATTTTACTTTTTTAAACAAATTAAATACATTTTTTCTTTTTACTTGTCAGGTCAGCATACAGGTCACCATATGTAGCCAGGATGGCTACTTACGGATGTAGCTCAAACTGATTGATGAAACTGGAATTCTTGCCTATAGGTGACTGTAGCCATGATGGCTACATTTGAGGGTATTTTAGTCAAATTAAAACAAAAAGATGGGAGGGGAGCAAAAGAGGGGAGCGCGCTGATTTGCTTTTTCTTTACATTTTTTTCTGTGTAAAGAATTTTTTCTTTTTCTTTATCTTTATCACTACAACAATAACTTTAAATTGTTGTAATTTTGAATATATATAAGTCCAAAATGAAAAAAATATCATTGTTCACTTACATTAAAGCTCTTCAAAACAAGACTTGTCATGGAAATGTTTTGACAAATTTTAAAAATATATATATTTTTTGATACACTAAAATGATAATATGATTCATTAATTTTGTATATGATTCATTAAAATTGATATTATGATTCATTAAGGAAAAAGTGGTGAATTCAACATTTTTAACTTTCCCAGGGTGGGTTTTGGGGTGTTTTGGGGGTAGGGTAATCTATTTGGGATTTGTTCTGTACTTTATATTATAGTAACTAACTCGACAGGTTTTAGGGTTTGTGGTAACAGGTTTAGGGTCATTAGACCCTAATCCCGCCCACTTCAAACCCCTAAAATTGCCTTCGACATTTTAGCTTTCCTAGGGTGGGGTCTGAGTGTTTAAGGGGGTATGATAATCTATTTGGAAGCCGTTCTATACTTTACATTGTAGCAACTAACTCGACAGGTTTTTAGACCCCTAAACCCGCCACTACAAACCCTAAAAATGCCTTCGACGTTTTTTAGCTTTCTTAGGGTGGGTTTTAGGGTGTGTGGGGTTAGGGTAATCTATTTGGAAGCCGTTCTATACTTTAATGTGATGACGTACATATTTTAATGTGAGAATGTACATGTTTTAATGTGACGATATACATGTTCAAATGTGAGAATGTACATGTTCAATTATCAGAATGTACATGCATGTATGACCATCTGTACAAGTTTTCTCCCTTATATGTACAAGTTCTAATCTAAGGATGTACATATTTAATGATTTGTACAGGTTTATTTGACCATCTGTATGTTTTTAATGTGAGGATGTACATGTTTTTATATGAGGATGTACATAGTTAATGAACAATTGTACAGGTTTGTATGACCACATGTACAAGGTTGCTTTTACGTTATGTGTACTATAACCCTTAGCACCGTCAGTTTTACATTTTTTTTAAAAAAAAATCATTTTCTCTTTTTACTTGTCAGGTCAGCATATATAGCCATGATGGCTACATTCAGATGTAGCTCAGACCGGTTGAAATACCCCTAACCTTTAAATAATTAAATAATAGTAAATAAATATTATCTAGGGGATTATTAAACTCTAAGAAAAGTATATCAACGGTTAGGCGTTAAAAACGCACCTAAACTCCTTAAGGTCAAAAACGGGCGTTAAGCCGGACCTTAAGCTAAACAAGTTATATAAGCTATAAACCTCATATGAAGTTAATCAAGGATCATTATATGACCCTTAGAACAAAGAGATCTCATCTAAAACTGAGTAAAAATACAAAGTGCCCGGGAGTTCCCTTAAGGGCCCGAAAGACCCGAAAGTCCCGGAAATATTTTATAAGATGAAATAAAGAATTACACTTCATTCCAAATACACCATAACACATTAATGAACATATAAGATGAAGTTCTCATGCTAAATCCCCAGTTAAATACAAAGTGCTCGGAAGTTCCCGATGGGGGCCCCATAAACACCCGGGAATGCCCCGGAGGAGTGCCGAAGTGGCACAAACTCCAATATAAATCATTCTTAGAGTTTCTATCATCAATATTCACCATTATAAAGAGAATGCTTGAGCTACTTCTTCAAAAATAAACAAAGTGCTCGAGGGAATTTCTTAGCGCTCCTTTTTGCCCCGGGAGTGTCCCGGTAGCCCGAAAATTGTGTCTTGAGTTGATATAACCCCATATAACTCAATGTAACACCTTAAAATATTATTATTGACTATAAAAAATGTTTATAAACACTTGGAACTCATAGCGACTACTTATTTTCCAGAAAATCCTTAAAGCACAAAAACGCACCTTCGGGTGTCATAAAAACGTGTTTTACGCAATTACCTTGAAGCTTTTGAGGAGCCACGAGTTGATAATATTAAATGGGGAGGAATTGAACATCTAAATCAATTAATTCCAGTGCTAAACTCATAGCATAAACAGGGCCTAAATTATGATAAAAAAGGTACCTAAAATCAGCATTTTTACCTTAGAACTTTCATCTTTTACCATGATATAAATGTACCAATTAAATGCTGGAACCTATTAAATGTTATAATATCGTCTTAATACAATATAGTGTGACAGGAATCAAATTAAAAATCAGTCCTATTTACCCTCTATTGTGTGCGCCATTTTAGGTGATTTTAGACTAGTTTTAGTTTGAAAATTTGTCTTATGGAATGGTGACTCATCCCTACATGTGCCATGTGATTATGTCAAATAAAAATCAGTCAAACAAGCAGCACATTACCGTTTTCCTACAAGAAAAATGAAAAGGAATCAATCTTTGAAAAACAATGAAATTAAAATACATAAAAGAACAAAAGTAGATCTAGCTTTATACTTTACAATTAAACAAAGAAATAAAGTTGATTCCTACAGCATGTGCTGCCGATTTTATGCATGAACAAGGGGGATTGATTGCTGTCTAATTAGTCAAGGAAGATAGCTACCTAACTATGTATATTCCCATGCCTAATACAACAAAAATCAAGTCCTATGTACAACACCATTGCCAATTTTATGTAGGAAAAATGAGGCTTGATTGCCTTATAAAAATCAAAGTAGAATACCTACCTACCTAGCCATGTTATAATGTCTTCAATTATAGACATTTTTATGGAGCCAAACAATCAAATTAATAAACAAAGAAAAGTGAGACAAATTTGACATTATTGTGTCAAATGAGATTCCTTTCATTCCCTTCCTTATTTCCTACGTGAGCTTAGGCATTCTTCCTTTGCCAACTTCAGCCGATTGGTAAGCATTCTCTTCTCCTCTCTTTTCTTATTCATTTGCTAGTTTATTCCTTAGAGCTTCAAAGCTCCATCAATGGTGTTCTAAGTTCTAACACCATTTCTATGTAAATTTCCTAGTTAAATCTACTAAGTCTTGAAGCAAGAATAATCCTAAGAACCATACAAGAAATCGCCAAGCTTTAGTGCTCCAAGGAGGCTCCTAGTTCAACAACAACACAAGGAACAACAAGATCAAGTTAAGGTATATTTTCATGTTGAAAATCCTAAGTAAGTTTCTTAAGTCATTACCGAAAATTACAATCTTCTAAACCTATATTCTCTTCATCATTTCATGAAGGAAATTTAGATCTACAATTATCCCAAGGTGTACCGAAAATTCCTTGAAAAATACCTAAGGTAAACTCTTGTAAAACTACTCCAAATCTTATTTATGAATCCTTGTTAGAAGTCTAACAAATGGATCTCCTAAATATATACAAGGAGGCCGAAAGTTCTTCATCAAGATAGCATTTGGAGAGCTTGGAATTCAAGGAGAAATCAAGTACAAGAATTATCTTGATTTAAGGAGTAAGTTTCTATAATTAAGGTTTATTAAGTTTAAGTTTGATTTAAGCTTCAAACTTTGGTATAAAAAAATTATGTATAAGCCTTAGTAATATTAAGGCCAAACATATTGGGTTATAATATCAAGAAAAAATAATTTATAACATATAAGGTAAGGTTATTACCTTAAGGTATAAAATTGTGTCACAAAAATTAATTAGGATACATATATGTGCAAGCCAAAATATCTAAGGATAAAATGTTCTATTTTGAGTTTATAATCATATCATTCTAAGTCATTAACATAATTTTTAGAAGTGTTATATGGCTTATATACATTTATACATACTTATTATAAGATTTAAATCAAGTTTAGAAACCATATGGTAAAATAGAATTAAAGCCGAGAATAAAATGTATTATTTGGTGATTTTTGAAGTATAAAAGTATATTAGCTTATATTACAAATTTTGGGAATATTAAAAATAGCTACAAGTATTTAAATGGCTAGTTTATAAAGTTATATGGCTAAAATGTAAATTTTGAAAAGTTTAGTGAACAAATAATAATTGTTGAGAGTTAAGGGGTATATTGGTATAATTATGATATAATATAAGGTAGGAATTAATATTATGAATTTTGGTGAATTTAAATAAGTGTTTAAGTGTTAAAATAACATTTTATAAAGTTTTGGGGTCATTTTGTAATTTATGGAAAGATTGGGATAAAACCGAATTACTAATGATTTTTCTGGGTATATTAAAGTATTAATTATCAAATAGGCTTTGGTCAAAGTGTTGACCAAAAACTTTGGGTTAAAATGATTTATGACATAAAATATTAAGTTTATAAAAGTTATGGGGTGAAAATGTAATTTATAAAAGTTGGTGTGTAAAACCGAATTAAACAAGGGGCGGAAATGTAATTTATAAAAGTATAAGGGTTATTTCGGTATTTAAAGAAATTGAATATTAAAACTATAGTTTATAAGTTAATATGTAACTTATATAAAGTTTTGGGGTTAAATTGTAAATATAGGAAAAATATATGTTGAAACCGAAAGTTTAAAGGATTGTTTGGTAATTTATAAAAGTTGGTATATTAAACTTGTAAAGACCGAAAATATATGTGGTCATTTGGTAATTTATAAAAGTTTATGTGTTCATTATGTAATTACCGAATTTATAAGGGTGGTTTTGTAATTTAATTAAGGAAGGAATTAAAACTAAGTAATATAATGTATTATGGCATATTATGGAGTATAATGTAAAGTTTATTATATAATTGTGGTTATAATAAAAATAACCAAATCATATTGATATATGGAATAAGTGGAAATAATCATGGATATATAATTAATGAGATAAAAATATATCTTAAATTGGAAATTCATTATCACATGTGGTTACCACATAAAATAACGAACTGATGAACTACCTAGAACCACTGTTAAATAACAGGGGGAAATAAAGAACATACAGAGTTAGTATACTACGAGTATAAACTCTACAGTGACAGTACTGTAATACTTAGTGAATAGTTATATTAATGTTACCCGGTATTGCATGTATATATAACAGCGTACGGGAAGGGATTACTGAACGTGAATTTGTCATGCTAGCTAGTTATCACGGTGAACGGTATGTTAATTGTGTGGTCTGAATGTCCTAAGGATTTTCCTGAGGTCCGGACATTGTGTGTTTGAATTGTTAAGAGCGATATATGTGATTTATGTATTTTATCTTGTATACTGTATTGCTCAACACCATTGCGTTTTATTTTACGCGAACGTCTTATGACTGAAAGTTTATACATCTAAACTGGAACAAGACTAACTGACCTTTAGGTATTATGAGAACCTAACTGATGGTCATTTGTTATAGTCTTAACTCAAGGATTGGTTATTGTATCACTGACTAAAGAGCTAACTTATAAAGAGGGGAATCTAGACTGTTTCGACTATCTGGTTGCGCATCATGATCACTATGAGAGACTTCTATGGGGAGTCACTCAAGGGAATCCAGTGTCCACATTCGACGATGGCGGAGGGCACTACCGTTGGTGCACAGGTTCGACCGGATCGGTCAAAATAATTATCCAGGGCCATAAGTTCATCTGGTAACGGTTCCATTGGAAGCCAGAGGACTACTGTCCATTATTAAGTTATTAAGGGTTGTCTTAACATGACGCCTGAGGTGGAATTTAATTGGAAAAGTTTAAGTGGTTGGTTTAAAGGATAAGGGCCAGGTGGCCAACTAACAAGTACAGTTAATTAATACGCGTATCTTGTTGGTATTGTTAGGGGTTATTGGTTTGATTATCTGGTTGTTGTTTACTATTTTGCACTGATGTTTTCAGGTGAACTATTATGTGATTGTCTAATATTTACAGTTATTACTGTTATTATTGTAAACTGGTATATCATGTAAAGAATCTAATATCTAGATGGCTAAACAACTTAAGGAATCTAGATGACTTAGGACTACATTTAGCATACCAGCATTTCGATTACTGAGCCCTTCAATGGGCAAAACATTTCAGGTTACTGAAGACTCAAGCCAGAGTGCGGGGAACAGGGTAGCCGATGTGTTTTAATAAACACTCTGTAGTTTTATTATGTATTGTATTAAGGAGTTTGTTGTACTCAGTTAGTTGCTCATTTACTTTGGATTTGGTTTGTAATATTAAGAGTGCTCAGTATCTTGTTCATCACAGCGTGAGGAGTTGAAGTTGTTGGAAGGAGTAAGGATGCCTTGTTACTCACAAGGGTGAGTAACGGCGTGTAACACCAAGGATAGATAGTTTTATTTTCCACTGCGAACGTTATTTATTATGCTACGACTTGCGGCGTTATTACAGGTTTAGAATTAGGGGTGTTACACCGGTTGTTAACAATTTTATTTCCTAATTTTAGTTCTAGTTATGGAAATATTTTACGGAATTTGTTAATTAAAAAAGAATCATTTAAGCCTTCAAATCTTTTGTTAAATTATGGTTACAAAACTATATGATTTACTAATATAGTTAATTATTAGAAGTATACTAGAACTAATAAAATGATTAAAATCTAACCATATCGATTTTAAAACTACACTAAAACCACACTGAAACAGATATTAATCGATCCTGATTAACAACATATAATAAAATTGATTACAAATATCAAATTTGACTAACCGTGAATGTGACGGTTAACCGAAAAACAGTTAATTGTTTATGGACGCTACTAATCATGCGGCCCGCAAATTATACATTTACGCGCAAGTGGAAGGGAATAGTAGTTGTGTCATTGACAAGTAGGATCTGAGTTGTCTACGGACCAATATTATATATGGCAACGTACCAGCGACCATTCACTTTGGTGCGTTCGCCTCTAATTTGCTTTTTACATTAGGCCCCGTTCGTTTTTGGTTGACCCATTTTAGATTAGGTTAATCTGGGAGGATTAATGTCATCAGCCCAAGTTCATTAGAAACAGATTCGTTCATTTTTGACATAGGGTCTGTATATGTGAGATGTGTAAATGATCACACTACCCATAAAAGTGGTCTTTTTGACATGGGGGGTCTGTATATGTGAGATGTGTAAAAGACCAAGGACAGCATAAAAGAGGGAACCAATAGCAATTTGCATTCGATCAACAAACAGAGAGAAAGGGGTTACCTGTAGGTGTAATGCTTTCCCCAGAAAGTGCACTGCAAGATAAAAGGAACTACAGTTAAATACAATGTAAATAAGTGATATCGAAGGAAACAATATAGAAGAATAGGGAGATGGATGGAACCTTAATCAGAATTTGATGGATACTCTTGAGTCTTCTCTCTAAAAGTAGTGAGTGGAGTACGCACCCCTCACGCGCCCCTCCCACCTTTCTACTTTTCTTTCGTTTGGGTGTTGTTCCCCCTAGCATCTCTGCGACCAAGCTCCTTGAGAGCTTTTCTCACCAATGACGGTGTCTTCCTCTTCTCCTCCGCTTTGGAACAAGCAGAAAATCTCAAAAAATCTTGGCCAGAAGGTGGACATGTCGTTCGACATTCAATGCCCTCTGGTGGAACTATGAGGACGCGGCCTTCCTCCCCCTGCACTCCCTCCTTGAAGCCGACTGGAGTTGTCAGCGACAATAATTCTTCTGAAGTTGCTTTTGATTACTCGGTAAGCTCATGTTCCTTGTTAGAATCGGATGAGATTATACTAGTTCCCCCTGATTTTTTAGTCGATTCTATTAGCAAACTCAGTTTAGTTTCTAACCCTAGTCTCTCTCCGCAAGTCTCGATAACCAAAAGCAAAAAAAATCCGATTAGCTTCCCTGTCCACAAATTTCCCCTAGTGTTCTTCTTGGCCCCCCCGATGGATTCGATTATAGCCAACTGTTCTAGAATGCAGCTCCACCCCGCTGAATCCAGCTTAATTGATGCTATGGATCTCTCTGGAGATCTTCCTTTCCCTGATTTCAACAAAGCCCTATTTGGTCGCCTTTAGAGCCCGAGTAGAGTTAACCCTAAAATCCTCCAAAATGTCCTTAATCAAATTTAGAAGCTTAAGACTTCCATCAGAGTAGGTGAAATTGCCCCCAATCGTTTCTCGATTCAGTTTGCGAATGAAATGGAAAGGCGAATCATCCTCAACAACGGGCCTTGGCACTTCCAGAATCGGCTTCTCTCGCTAATGGAGCTTAATCCTCTATGTAACCTTATAGAGCACAACCCTACTAAGACAAATATCTGGGTAGGTATTCATAAACTCCCTATGATTTTCTTTAACAAAAACTCGGTAGTGGAGTTAGGAAATCGTATTGGGAAGTTTATCGACTGTGCTGAAAGGATCAACCCTTTGACTTCTAAAACTCTTCGGTTGAAAGTTCAAATTGATGTTACCAAGCCCCTTTGTCATTTGTTGCTGGTGAGTACCCCTCAAGGAAAAAGAGTCTGCAGAGTCACGTATGAAAATCTCCCTTGTTTCTGCTACCGCTGTGGTTGTGTCACTCACACAATGCCGGATTGTGAGCTTCCGGAGGATAACCCCAATACCCCTGTAAAGTTTGGACCCTGGCTAAGAACTGAATATGCTGATTCTTCCTCAGCCATTTCTGAAGTCCAACTCCTCAGACAATGGAGGGACAAAGGAATTTTGGATAGCCTCACTGTCATGACTTCCCATTCTGAAGATAATCCCCTATGCTACCCTAATATTGTCAACGTTGATCTAACCCTCGCTACTTTACCTGTTAATATCACTCCTACTGATGTTCCCCCTCAAGATCCTGTTTCCCAGCACCTCAATCTGCAAAATCTCCTATCCTCGTGCCCCCCTAAAAAAGAACCCTTACTGCCCCCTCCTGGATTTGAACCAAGAACCCAAAGTTGCTCCACCCCTATGTGTACCTTATGCCCTACTCCTCAAAACTCGCCCCTTTCAAATTTCTCAACTAACTCCATCTCTTAGACCAAAGTAGGAGTTAACAATGTGGATTGGGAGTCTGCAGTCTCTTCCTTTGAGAGAGACTTTAATAAGAAGACCTCCTCCTTTGTCCCTAGCCAAGCTGTTTCCTCCCCCCCCCTATCCACCAGTTTAACCCTGATACTGCTTTAATCCTGTCTCAACCATTTTCAAGCTCTTTGGACCCCTTCCCTCCAGCCAACTCTTCTGATGGCATTAAGAGTCACTTCCCTGGTCACAACAAAGGCAAGACCAAACGCTACCCTGATTCAGCTCTTCTCCCCAGGCTTGTGGAGTCTTTCAAAACAAAAAAAAAAGGAAAACCAATTATCTCAGTCCACTGATGAACAATTCATCCATCCCTTTGTATGAATTGGAGGAGACTGAGTATTATGAGGCTATCCACAACAAGGCAGGCCCTGATGAGACTCAGGGCTGCCCCCCAAAATGAGCTACCTTTTTCTCAACTACCGGGGGCTGGGTCGCCCCTGTGCAGTAGCTTGGGTTTCTTCCCTGCTGAGGCTTCACAAACCCAAGCTGGTTTTTTTGATGGAGACCCACAAAAAGAAGGAAATTATGGACCTGATTAAAAAAATGGTTGGATTATGACGGTTATGCAGTAAGTAGCCTTGGAAGAAGTGGAGGCCTCATGCTTCTCTGGAATAGAGATGTTGATATCACCTTGATCAATTGGTCTAATCACCACATAGCTGCTGAAGTTAGGCTCCCAGGTATGAATATTTTTAACTTCACTGGTTTTTATGGGTGGTCTAAGTGGGAATCTAAGTATCTGTCTTGGAAGCTGATTCAAAAACTTAGAGGTATCATTAATATCCTGTGGATTATTGGTGGTGATTTTAACCAAATTTTGTTTGAAAGTGAAAAAAGAGTAGGGAAGTTGAGAAGGGAGGACCAAATGGTGCCCTTTAGGAATGTTACCACTAATGCTAATCTTGTTGACCTGGGGTTCTCTGGTTATCCTTTTACCTTCACTAACTACCAAGTAGAACCCTTTCTGTCTGAAAGTAGGTTAGATAGAGTTTTTGCTAGCCAGGATGCTCTCTCCTTTTTCCCTGGTCTATCTGTTCTCCACCTCCCTATGGAACAGTCTGATCATTGCCCTGTTCTCCTTAAGCTAGTGGGTAGCCACAAAAAGCCTAGTAGAATTTTTAGATTTGAAAATCTTTGGATAGAGGATAAGAAATGCGAAGATATTGTGGAGGATGTTTGGGGAATCTCTAATCGGGATCTGATGACCAATATTACTGCTTGCAAAAAAAAAACTGTTGGAGTGGAATGGGTGGTCCTTTGCTAAGATCAAGTACAAAATTAAGAAGAAGAGAGCAAAACTTGATATTATCCTGAAAGGCCACCAAAATCTTTGGGCTGTGGAAAATGGGAAGAGATTACTCTTAGAGATTGAACTTCTTCTTCTTAAGGAGGAAACCAAATGGAAACAACGTTCTAGAGATGTCTGGCTTAAAGAGGGTGACACGAATACTAGTTTCTTCCATTCTAGAGCCTCTTTTAATAGAAGAAGGAATGAAATTTTCTGTCTGGAAGATGAAGATGGTATTTTGAAGTATGATTGGCCCAACCTCAATGATATAGCTTCTAAGTTTTTTGGTAACCTTTTCAAAGCCTCGGAGTTTGAAAGTAGTGAGAGTTTTGAAGTTGCTGTGAAGAATCTAGTGCCCCCCCCATTTTATCACTGAACTTCAAAACCCCTTCATCCCTTCTGAAATTACCCAAGCCATAAAGCAGCTAGGATCCAATAAAGCCCTTGGACCTGATGGGTTTAATGGAGCTTTCTTCAAAACCTACTGGCACCTTGTTGGTAATCAAGTCATAGAGACTGTTACAAATATCCTTCTGGGCCACCCTCTCCCCCCAATCTCAATAATTACTTTATTGCCTTGATCCCTAAAGAGAAAGGGGCCACAAACCTCTCCAAATTCAGACCTATTGCCCTTTGCAATTATGTTTACAAAATTGCCACTAAAGTTCTAGCCAACCGTGTTCAGCACATATTACCCCACAATATCTCTCAAAATCAATCTGGCTTTGTCAAGGGTCGTCTCATTACTGACAATGTTATCCTTGCTGGAGAACTCCACCACAAAATAGCTAATTCCAAAGCAAAAAAACTAGGCCTCTTCTCCTGCAAGATTGACCTCAGTAAGCCTATGATAGACTTAGTTGGGGATTTTTAGATGATATTATTACAGCCATGGGTTTCCCAGATCAGTGGAGAATTCCAGTGATGAATTGCATCTCCTCTGCTAAAGGAATGGTCATTATTAATGGTTCTCCTGGTAGCACCTTTGAGCAACATAGGGGCATTAGACAAGGGGACCCCTTGTCTCCCTTTTTGTTCATTTTAGCTCAAGAGGCCCTTTCTAGATCCTTAAATAATGCCATGAGAGAAAAAAATATGAGGGTATCTTCTTAGCTATACAAGCTCCTCAAATTTCCCATTTGGCTTTTGCTGATGATATAATTTTCTTTGGGAAGGCCTCTGAGTCAAACCTCCTATTCCTCTTTGATACCATTTCTAAATTTCTGAAAGCCTCAGGTCATGTCATTAACCAATCTAAATCAGAAATTGTCTTCAGTCCAAAACTCCCTCAGTACAAAAATATTCATCTGGCTAGTCTTCTCAATGTCAGACCTGTGACCAATTTTTCAAAGTATTTAGGTCTCCCCCTCAAGATAGGGAGAAACAAAAAAGACACCTTTGGCTACTTGTTAGAGGCCCTTCAAAAGAAAGTGAGAGGTTGGAACAAACCTATGTCCCATGCTGCTAGATCTATTCTCACTGTTACTGTTCTCCAATCTATCCCAAATCATACTATGTCGCTGTTCAAACTCCCCCATAGTATTATAGATAAGATGAACTCTATCTGTTCTCAGTTCTGGTGGGTGGGGAGTTTACTATTTCAAATTTGGTATTAGGTAGCTTTTGTCTAATAATGATTGTGAGCTGTATCCTCTCCTCTTGCCTGCCGATTTCTATGGGGTCAAATGGGTCATTAATTTGGAAATCCCTTATCTCTGCTATTGATGTTATCAAGATGGGTTCCTTAAGAGTTATTGGGGACGGGGAAAACACTTGTGTCTGGAACCACCACTAGATAGCCAAAAATTTACCTGCCAAACCTATTCCTTTCCCTGCTAAAAACCCTATTCTTACTAAGGTAAGCCAGCTCCTCTCTGATGATAAACTTTCGTGGAACCAAAATCTTGTTGAAGGAAATTTTCACCATTTTGATCATCAAGATATTCTCCAAACCCCCCTGCCGCATAAATGCATTGATCAGTGGAGATGGACTGGTAACAGTTCTGGTGAGTACTCAGTCAAATCAGGATATGAGATGCTCATGACTCACAACCAGAGTGATGTTTCTTCTTCTATCCTTTCCAGAGCCTCCTCTATTCATAATATGCTCCACATAAATACCACCCCCCCTAGAACCCGTCTCTTTGCGTGGAAATTACTTCACAACATTATTCCTTGCCAGGCTAATCTCTCTAAAAGATTAGGAGGCAGTAGCAACTACTTTTTATGTGGGAAGGTGGATACGGTGTTCCACAGTATTTTTGAATGCTGGTCCTCTAAGGATGAATGGAGAAACATTATTGAAGTCGATCAGATCCTCGAGCATTGTCATTCTGACATCCAGGATTGAGTTAAGGATCAAACTCAGGTTTAGGGAAAGAATAAAACTTCCATGATTATCAACAGAATGTGGTGTATTTATGATGCTAGAAACAAAATCAAACACAATCCTCATCTTCCCATCTTAGAGTGTTTAAATTCGAACAAAGCCTTTATTGAGGCTTATCAACAGACTGCCAATCAATAAAAGGAAGATGTGCTATCAGATTTTTCTAATAATGTTTTGCACAATGAATCTATTCTTTCGGTTTGTTGTAATAGATCTTTCAATAGGAATATGATTTGTAGTGGAGCTTTTATCACTCAACCAGGAGAATTACAATTATGCTTCAACAGGAATACTAGAAGTGATGCTGATTCAACTCTAGTGGAACTGGATACAATTAAGTTTGGTGTCAGGTTGGCAGCCTCTAAGCACATCAAGGACGTGGTCATTATCATCAACACCAACCAAGTTATGAAGAAGGTGAAAGAACTCCTAATTGAGAAGCATGAAAACTCCTCTACCTTTCTGTTGGGTAAAAACCTAACGGCAAGTATACCGGTCGATTATAGCAAGTTTTCCTAGAAGTGTCCCTCCAGGTTATCGAATCCAAGGGAGGCAACGTTTTAGTTTGATTAATATTTAAGAACAAACTAATGAAATAACTCAAGTAACAGGGGGGTTTTGTTTGTTGAATTACTAAGTACTGAAGCAAAATGTAAATAAGAACAAGGGTAATAAATGCAAGAGCAACAGTGAGCAGAATAATGATGTTTCTGAATTAATGAGAAGGGAAAATTCTGGTTTACTAATCCTCCAATTTCTTCGGTTCCTTTCTCAGTGTGTTTACCAACATCTAGATTAAAATCCTAGATCAGAATTATTCCACGTTCGGTCTCCCGCTCGGTGGAATCTAATTAACAGCTAATAAATTTTAACTCTCGTTACAAATTTACTAATTGCTAACAGCTTTAAGAATAATCCAGTTTAATGATCAGTTAATATCCTAGAGGAATTACCATCTCTAAATTAACCGGTGCTGTTCCTGTTGTCTATTATCTACCGCAGTTCTCACTTATAAGCAGATAAACAGATAAAATCCAGTAATTGGCCAAATCACAAGATTTATAACAAAAATAAGGAACAGCACTTTAATCTGTTAAAATGGTAAATCACAAAGATAATGGAACCTCTGAATTTGGATTACATAGCAAACCGAAATTTATAGAAATTACTCAGACATCGGAGATAAAGAAATAATAACAATATTAAAGAGATTAGAAAGCGTCATCTGTTTGAAGGACGATGATGAATCCGGTCTCTGGCTTCTGCTCCGATCTGTCAATTGTCTGCTCGAAGAACTCTAGTCTCGAACTGGTCTCCGACGGCTTGAACTCTCTGCGGCTCTGGTTGAGAATTGTCTTCTGTCGTGTGATGTGTTCTGTAGCTGCCCTCCTCGTTCTCGTCTGTACCCATGTATATATATGCAGCGCCTCTGATTTAATGGATCTAAGATGTTAGCCGCCCCAAGCTTTCTTTCACGTGCCTGTCATTTTGAGAATTAATTGTCGTCTGAAGCTAGTAAACAATGACGATTTCATCATCAGCCCATCATGTTTTATCGTGCATGGCTCGTGCATGTCTACGCCTGCACATTATCTGCGCCTCCAACATGTATTGTCTGCAGTAACAAAGGACTGCGCCTCTGTATAAAATGTCTGTCCAAGAGCATGTGCAGTCCACCCAGCTGGACAAAGTCATGCTGTTGTTATTCTTTACGTGCCTGCCCATCGATTGCTTCTTTCCAATATAAAAAGGATACCATCAGAATATTAATCATCTCCACGTGTGCATGTTGAGCCCAGGTTTCCACATCATGCTGTCGATCCAGTTGTAACTGTCGGTCCAAGATTGCGGCTCTCAAATGATAATGGACGGAAGGAAGTCTGCGCCTCTGATCCATGTCTGCGCCCCGCCACTGTGAGAAAATGTCTGCGCTCCTCTGCATATATTGTCTCCCGAGCATGATAATAATATGGTAATCATGTCATGCAAATTAAATCCAGCCCTTGTGCGTGAGAATGAATCATTAATTGGGCTAGATGATCCACCGTACTTCACATGTAAAAGAGTACGTTCCCTTTTTTCCTTTTTTTTTCAATCATGCATGTGCTGTCTATATTTCATGTCATCGTTCTTCAACATCAAATAATTCCAACGACAGTCTGTGCCTTTGAAGTTTCGGATATTTGCACACGGCCCAGTGTCTTGCGTGAATGCCACCGTACAATATATATATATATATATATATATATATTACGTGTATCTTTTATCGAGCATTTTAATCTGTTTTAGCATAAAACCACATGTGAGGAATATTATAAATATTTAACATAATTAAGTATATAAGTAAGGAATTTATCATATAAAACAATAAAATATTAATCAAATTAAGTATAGAAATATAGATAAATTCCGCACTTATCATTTTCCTTTATTCTATTTTAGCTTTTGTAATGAAGTTAATGTTAGACTGATGGCTTGTAATGAATATTTTTCAAACTTTCCTGCTTACTTAGCTTCTAGACTCAACAATTTCATGTTTGAATGAAGAATTTGGGAGAAACACAACTCCCCTGTAAGGCTTATCTATGTCTTTAATCTAGAAGGAGATGGGCTAAATTATATTAGCTCCCCTTCTGACTTTTGTAGAAACATTGATCCTCCTGATAGGATCCTTTGCTATATCTGAATGTAATAAGGAACAAATTACTATAAAAAAAAGAAGGAAACAATATAGAAGAGGAGAAAATCAGGAACTTACAGTGGTTGAGAAATGTGGGGTTTGAAACTGTTGCTCGATAGGGTTTTTTATGGGTGCCGATGGCAATTACTTTCCCCCAAATTGAATGCAGTTGTTGGTGTGAATTCAATGAACAACAACCATACAGAAAGCTGGAGTTTGAGCTGGACAGGGGTAATTAGGACCAAATTCTTTCATTAATCTCCCCCTTGCAGATGAATTTACTGAAACGCGGGTATTGCCGTGTCTACACACCAGCTCCTCTCCTCAGGTTAATTTGTCATTCAGCTTCAACCATAGATGAAAAAAGAGGGAGATTCATCTCCAATTCATCTCTAGAGCAGTATTAATTGCATTACGGAACGGGGCCTAAAAGGACAGCTGTCACTTGTTTATTTACTTATTATTTTCTCTTGGTCCCACTAAAAATAAAATAGTGATCTATGATTGGTTAACTACTACTTAATAAGAGGAGAATCAGTATGAGGACATTCTCCCATTGGTAAGCTTGGATCTACTACCGACTTTTTTCTATTTATGGGCCCGTTTGGATTTTCCACCATAAAGCTAGGTGGAGAAGCTTTATGATAAAACTTAGGGTAGTTAATAATATGAGGTTGACATGGGTTAGATTTTTATCCAACCACAATTTGACATCTGTTTCAAAACTTTTTCAAAAGTGGATTAATGTTCAAATTGGCTGAGAAAGAACACATATGCATGCTGGTTGTGAATCTGTGATTGGGGATAACCTCCAACAGATCGGCAGAAATTGACTCACTCTTGGACAACTCAAACTATTTGTATTTATCACTTTTGTATTTATTAACGGGACTAAGTACCTTTTGTCATACAACAATTAAACAACATTGAAAAGTTGTACTACACTTAGGGGGCGTTCGATCTCCACTGTCAAACACAGGTAATGCTGCGAAATTTTACAGCTCACCACGGTTAACTCATTAATGTTTGACATGTGTATACAGTTTTGTTTTTATTCAATCAACAATTGACATGTGTCACCTTTTTACTGAAAAAAGTAACTTTATTTCTTAACGTCACCCAGCGAATGGACCCTTAATTAAGGACATTGTACGATTACAAAGACAATAAAGTAAAAATACTTATACAAAGTCTGTACACTAGATCTAATTAATACAGTAAAACAAAAGTTTCATAAATCAACTAACCCACCAAGCAACACAAGAATACATGGGGAATGTTCCTATTTTGAAGGCAAATTTGAAGGTACGGACGTTCCGTGCAAGAAAATTGTGTGAGCCGCTGATTTGGCAATCCCAGTCAACTGCTAACTCGACGCTTTGCTGACTGGGTTGCCCTTTTTATTATATTAATTTTAAATGTTGTAACTTTTAATATATAAGTCCAAAATAAAAAAAATTATATCATTATTCATCTAAATTCAAGCTCTTCAAAACAAGACCGGTCATGGATATGTTTTGACATCTTAAAAAAAACTTATTTTTACATGTGTATGATGATACACTAAAATTATATATGATTCATCAGTTTTGATATTATGATTCATTAAAATTGATATTATGATTCATTAACTAATAAGTGGTGAATTAGATTACAAATTTCGAACCCGATAAAAATCATTATTGTTTTGTAGTGTATTATTATTATTGTATGGTGTATTTTAAACTTTATATGGTGAATCATGTATTTTTTTATGTACCAAATATTTTTTTGTGTTGTATTATTGTTTAAATTTTTTCTTTTTATATGTGACTGATGATTCATTAATTTTGATATTATGATTCATTAAATTGATATTATGATTCATTAACTAATAAGTGGTGAATTAAATGACAAACTCCGGAACCAATAAAAAATATTATTGGCTTTAGTGTATTATTATTGTATTGTAATGTATTTTAAACCTTATATGGTGAATCATGTATTTTTCTTACGTACCAAATATTTTTTTGTGTTGTATTATGGTTTAAATTTTTTCTTTTTATATGTGATTGATGATTCATTAATTTTGATATTATCATTCATTAAATGGATATTATGATTCATTAACTAATAAGTGGTGAATTAAATGACAAACTCCGGAACCGATAAAAAAACATTATTGGCTTTAGTGTATTATTATTGTATTGTAATGTATTTTAAACCTTATGTGGTGAATCATGTATTTTTCTTACGTACCAAATATTGTTTTGTATGGTATTATTATTTAAAATTTTTATTTTTATATGTTACTGATGATACACTAAAATGATGTTATGATTCATTACATTTGATATTATGATTCATTGAAATTGGTATTATGATTCATTAACTAATAAGTGGTGAATTAGATAACAAACTTCGGAACAAAAAAAAACTTCAGAACAAATATTGAATCATTATTATTTTGTGGTGTATTATTAATGTTATATGGTGTATTTTAAACTGTACGTGGTGAATCATAAGTGTCGTTGATATATGTTGATATGTACATATAACTAACATAAATTTTTAAACTTGTCAAAACATATCAATGACTGGTCTTGTTTTAAAGAGCTTGAATTTAGATAAACAATGGTGCAAATTTTTTTTATTTTGGACTTATATTTTAAAAGTTATGACTATTTAAAGTTAATACAAATGTTATCCCATTTAATATGACACCTAAGCAGTCCAGTCAGCTACTGACTGGACTGCCACCTAGACAACCGCACTATAATAGAAATGACCTTCCCGCACAATCTACCGTCTGATTTTGAAAAGGGCAACCCTACCTCTTGATTGAACCATCATGAGCAAGGAGTAACCTAAAATAACAAAGAGGGGATTAAAGTTAATTAATACCTATGGAGTAGTATTCTCTGTGGTTTAGGAGTATAGGTACAAAATCTGGACACTTCATGCGGTTGATTTGTTTGGATTTAATTTAAACTATTAGATTATAAGAAAAAATGTTAAAAATTATTCAGTCACTTTTCTTATATCCATTTTTATTATTAAATGAAAAATATTATTGTATTTATTAATAAACAGACCTATTAATCAACCTAAAACAAAACTAATTACTAGCTTTTAATTATTAGTGATTGTTTTAATTCTATTAAAAATAAATTAGGTAATTGGGTTGGCGCTTGATTATTCCGTTCAATTACGTCACACTCATCCTTCATTTATCAAATCATTTTGGCTCTATCTTGACATATTTGATATTTTATTTGTGCCATAAATGGATGAGTACTTTGTAGGTTCTATGTGGATTCTACGTTCTACCACAATAATAATATGTCACATATAAAACAGCAGCAAAATAGTCAAACCAAAATAGCTACAAAACCGCCATATCAAACTGAGTTCTCTCTACAGTGACACCGTAGTACTAGACTGAAATCACCACATGCTTTCAAGTGTTTTGTTCTCTAAGGTTCATGCTTAGGGATGGCAATGGGTTCGTGGGTACCCATTTCATCCGGTCACCCGACCCGCTAAACCGGGTGAAAAACCCGCATAAAACGGGTGAAAAACGGGTGACGGGTGGAACGGGTACGGGTGCGGGTCGGGTGACGGGTGAACATTTTTCACCCATCACCCGACCCGCTCACCCGCATAGATTATATATATATTATATGTTAAATTTACTTATTATTCATTCTCCTTCACTCATGATTTTGTAACCCTAACTAGTGAACAAGGAACATTCATGCTCTGGGTGACTGCGCCATTCTTTATTCTCACCACTCTCGGTAATTTTACAGCCCTAGCATACTTGCTCTACGCAGTTTCTAATTATCTTCACTGAAGGTAATTGCTACCCTAACTGGAAAACATGGAACAGAGATGCTCTGTGCCTCTATTTTCTTTCTTCACTCTCGGTAATTTTGAAACCCTAACTGAAAAACAAATAACTTACATGCTCTACGAAGTTTTTCATTCTCTTCACTGAAGGTAATTTCACAATCCTAACAGACGAACATTGATCATACATGCTCTGCGCCTCTATTTTCTCTCTTCACTCAGGGTAATTTTGCAACCATAATTGGCGAACATGAAACGTACATGCTCTGTGCAATATTTCATTATTTTCTCTGAAGTAAATTTCGCAATCCCAACGACGAACATAGAACATACATGCTTTGTGTCTCTATTTTCTCTCCACTCACAGTAATTTGCAAACCTTTGTGGCGAATAAGGAAAAAGAAAAACAAACGGGTAAATGGGTAAACGGGTTCACCCGCTTCACCCGCGGGTGACGGGTGAAACGGGTGATGGGTGATACATAACGGGTGACGGGTCGGGTACGGGTGGAGCGGATGAAGTCGGGTGACGGGTGCGGGTGATGGTCCACCCGACCCAAACCCGACCCATTGCCATCCTAATCATGCTCTCTCATTCATTCTCTCTAAGGTTTTTTCTTTCTAGCTAAAACTACAACTTTCTCTCTATTACCTCCGTCCCGTCATAAGTGTCTTGTTTGCTTTTTAGCATGTTTTTCCACTTCAATATTAAACATATAAGATAAAATAATTTTAAAAATTATTATATAATATATAATTTTTTACATAAGGATTTCATTGTAAAACATAGATTTATAAAAATATGTTATCTTAAAGATTAAATATTAAAGTCAAATGACAATATCCAAATAGTAAACTAAACAATTTAACTGGGACAGAGGGAGTAAGTTTTTTTTTCACTTTTCGTAAAAACATCTGTGCTACTCATCGGTAAGTTTGAATGCGTGATTTTCATTATTCACAAGTAAATAAATTTAAGTAGCACACTATAATTATAAGCAGCCTTATATATACTACGAGACAACTACAAATTCTAATTAGCATAATCATAATGCTTTTTCCCCGATGTTTCTCAACAAACCCAACAAAGGTCAATCCCTCTCCTCCTTTTTCTATTCTCACTAAGCATCCAAATAGATCAACTCTAAAGAATTAGATAAAAAGTAAAATGTGACGGCGTTTTTACTTTTTAATGTATATAGATAAAGAACGAGATATTTTTAGAGGATAATAAAGTAATATTTTTAGGGAGTTGAATCCACTTTAGTTTAGTGGATGCACTTAAGAATATTAAATTAAAAAACAACCCAAAAGCCAACTAGGCGCACAAATGAGAACAAACCCAACACTAACCCATATAACTAAAAATGTAAACATACACAAGATGTTCATAGTGACAACAACTTGCTATCAGTGGACGTGCTAGCTTGCCCATAACGTGAGTGTGATAGATAGATTTAATTACCATAACTAGTTATAGCGGTGTCACTATAATTTTTCGCTAGACCAACTGAACATTTCAATATCTTAAATATGTTTATTGATATAATTAATATCAATCTAGATACATGTTCTCAAATTTAAATGTATAGAGACATATACACAATGATTTTGTTACCTGTTCTCAAATTCGATCTTAAATTCTTCAATTGCTCCAATTTCGTTAAACACTACAGATTCACATACACAAGCTGTGAATGAACAAAGAAGCAACGATTGTATGTTCCTCATTCGTCGATTAGGGTTTAATGACAATGAAGATAGACGCAGCCAGAATGTTCACCGGTGAAGAGTCTTTGTCGAGGTCGCCGGAAAAAAAACCTATATTCATCCTTCGCTGGTTAGGGTTTATCGACAATGGAGTCAGACACGGGTAGAAAATGTACTCTTGTGAGTCTGGTCAGCAGTGAAGAGTTTGCTCGCCTGTCAAGAGTTTGCTCGTTGAAGTCACGAATGGAGGATTTGCTCATCGAGGTCAGCGGTGAAGAGAGTGTCGCCAGAGAGATAGATGTGAGCAGTTTGGTATTTAATTCAAAGTTCAAACTAGAATAATAGATATGCATAATAGAATCCCACAAAATATGGTATCAAATCAATCATTATTTAATTATTAGTATAAGATGAAATATGGACCATCTAGTTTTATTTATTCTAATCTAATGACTATTAATAGGTCCAGGACATCCAAAGACATTTTTAGTCCTTAATATTATATATACTCCAAAGGTCAATCCCTCTGCTCCTTTTTCTATTCTCATAAAGCATCCAAAATAGAAACTCTGAAGAATTAAGTAAAAAGTAAATGTGAGAGCGTAGATATTTATAGAGGATAATAAAGTAATGAGTTTTTATTAAAGGAGCTTTCTCAATCTTTCAGTAGTTGCTCCTTTGTTAAATTGGTCGCTCTTGTAATGTTTCAGCCGACTGTTTGGCTCGTTTGGCCCTATCCTGTCCTAGAGGGTTTAGGAAACTGGTATCACCACCTCTTGAGTGTACGAAGTTGTTAGAAGCTGATAAGTTGTATGTACATTTTAACAATGGTTAATAAATAAAGATTTCCTTTAGATAAAAAAAGAAGAAGATAATAAAGTAATCTTTTTAGGGAGTTGACTCAACTTTAGTTTAGTGGATGCACTTAAGATATTATTAAAAAAAACAACCCAAAAACCAACTAGGCGCACAACTATAGCAGCGGGAGAACAATGTAAACACACACAAGATGTTCATAGTGACAACAACTTGCTATCGGTGGACGTCCTAGCTTGCTCCATAATGTGAATATGATAGATAGATTTAATTACCATAACAAGTTATAGGAGTGTCACTATAATTTTTCGCTAGATCAATAGAACATTTCGATATCTTAAACATGTTTATTGATATAATTAATATTGGAAAATGAGGTCAAAATCCTATCAATTGATCATTTTTGTTTTTAACTCCAAAAAAATAGCAATTCAGTTCTACTGAGTTTAGTGGCGACACTCAAAGAAAAGTAATGGAAGCAAGGGAGAGGTCATTTTTCTCTAATAGCCGTAGTTCCCTTTAAAGGTCACTAGCTATATGAGTGAAGTAGTGAGCATTGATTTTAAGCACAAGACAATTTTTGTAAAGGTGTGTTAGACTAGTCAAAATTGAAGATAAACTTTAAAACCCTGTTTTTCTATGAATTTGAGATCCAGATTTCATGGTGAGTTGATGATTCAATTACTTTGTTTATGGATATAAGACATAATTGGGTTTGTTGGCGATGATCCTTTACTGAAATGTTCCCTTGAAATAATAGATCGTAATCTTAAAGGCACTTGATCTGTCAATGGTTTTAATAGGTTGAATGGGATAAACAATGATGTTGCCTCTATGAAGAACATGATGGTTTCAAATAGGACACTATTGTCACTTGATCAACGTTACAAGGATTCCAGTCAAAGACTGAGAATATCACCATGATTGATGGTATGAGTTGGCGAATTAACATAATCAAACTCTCCTTTGTACTCTAGCGGCAGCTAGTGGGACAAATTGTTTAAGGTTTTTATAGCCCCCTTTAAATCGTAAACCTATCATCTTAGGGGTCACTCCATAGTAGCTTAAAAAATGCCCACTAGTTAAGGGGGATTAGTATGACTGCAAATCGTTGATATTAATCCGTGGGTAAAAAGAATCTGTTAGTGGCAGCAAATAAGGAAAGTACCCCATTTGTGAGTAGAAGACGTATGTATCCCTCACATGCATCATTATGGTTAAACAGAGTCAGAAGCGAAGGGTTGAAAAAAAAAACGTTCATCCAAAGGTAAAATGCGTAAACTTGAAGCTTAATATAGACCTTATTCCTGGCCCGTTACACTTTTGTGATGAGATTAATGTGCATAATTTACTGAAAAACAACAATTTGTGCCTAACAAACTGGGTGTTAGAGATTTGATAACAAGGAAATTTTGGTATTCATTATTTATCACTTTGACGCTTTTTCCATCGTTCAATCATCTCACGTCCCTTTTAATAAGAAAAACGGAAAACATTTAATCCTAACGGTCACCCAAATCCTCTACCAATGGCAATATACAAAGGAAAGAAGACCAAAAATCTCCATAATTGAATAGAACTGAAAGAAAAATCTTCTACGCCTGTACATTATTTCCCTCCGCCATCCACTATAAAATACCCTCCGTTTCGTATCCCTTCATCATTCATCGATTCTTTGTCGCCACGCACTTGTTCTGGTTGTGCTTCCGAATTCCTCGTTCACAGGTAAAGTTTTCCTTATTTCCCTCTTCATTTCCGTATCTTCTAGTCTCATCGAGAGGTAAGACTACTCAAAATGACTATTGGTGCGGGAATCACCATAGCCGGCCGTAACCTGTCGGTTTTCGGCAGGACCATACTCTCCGACTTTCACGACAACATCATCCTCACGCCGTACTCCTCAGATCATGTCCCTTCCGCCCTCTCCGACCCTCAATACTATGATAATTCTTTCGCCGGCGCCTTCATCGGCGTCGATTCCGATCACACTGGGAGCCGCCGTGTGTTCCCGATTGGCAAACTTCAGTAAGTTTTCCTTCCCTACCTCTCTTTAGTTTTTCCCTGTGTCAAATGTAATAGATGTTACCCTGTAATTCGCTTAATTTCCTACATTTCTCTTGTGATGGTTCCTGCTCTGTTACTACGAGCTTTTCGATGACAATTTAATTTTCTAGTTGAATTCACTGGTTCTATTTATCGCTGCGAGTTGAGCAATGTAATATACTAGTAATATCTTTAGCGTAAGCACACGCGTGCGGCGTGAAGAGTCCCTGGGTTCGTTTTCCCACTAATGGAAAATATTCCCTTTTCCAACTCATATTGTGAGCTTAAAGAAATTTGAAGCAGCCTGATAGTTGCACCGCCCCACCTTAATTCTACTATTGACGAGAGAATTGATTATTTATACCAACTCCTGACAGGCTATGAGTGATTTCTCTTAATTCTTTATCAGCAAGAATGTGCGAAGACAAATTTGCATATTTTGACAATTTATGGGCCTAATGCAATCTCTTTTCTGCTCTGCCTTGTTTTCAAACCTCTTTAAAAAAGTTCTACTAGCTCTACTGGCGATGTTGTTGTTGTGTCTCGGTGTAAAATTAATAAAAGCTCACTGGTAGAAGTTTATCTCAGATATTGTTACAGAAGGATGTACATATAACATCTTTTTATTGTTTTATTAGCTACTCAATAGGCATATGAACACCTGTTTGTTTCTCTAATATGTATGCTATATTTCTATTGTGTGCAGGGGACTTCGCTTTATGTGCGTATTCAGGTTCAAGATGTGGTGGATGACCCAAAGAATGGGCAAATGTGGACAGGATGTTCCCTTTGAGACTCAATTCTTGATCGTGGAAGCAAATGGTGCTGCAACTTCGGGGGAAACTGCTATAAACGGAGCTCACTCGAGCAAATGATGAGTTAGAGATTTGTTTGGAAAGTAGTGAGGAGAAAACTTTTGCTCGAGATTAAACTTTTACTTTATTGCTTGCTTCCATTCTGTAGGCTAATAATTTCTATTTCAAACCTGGAAACTATGTTGGTTATTGTTACCAAATCTGAGGAGTTAACCACATACATTTTCTTACGTTTTGCAGGTTGTCCGTCTGTGGAAGGATTTGAAGGATCACATCTGGTTTATGTTGTTGCTGGTTCTGATCCCTTTGATGTTATAAACAATGCGGTGAAGTAAGTTTGCTCTTACTTCACTAATTGAATTTGAGTTTGATGTGCACTAAGACATATACTTGTCTTAGGTAGATAAGCATGCTTTAACATTAACTCGTTCATTTCACGTACATTGTCTTCTCTCGTGTAAATATAAAGTAATTGCCAGTTAGCAAAGTAGAGTGATACCAAGGTTAGAGTAATAGAGTTGTTTATGGTTTGGTTCTTGCATAGCTAGTACATGTAAGGTTCGTGCATTGTGGTTTTCTCGTGATAAGAAGTGTTTAAATACTATCGTCACCGGTTTCTTTATCCATACAGGTTTAAAACTGATTGTTACATTGTGTGGTCATGGTAGTGACGTTTATGATTTGACTGAATGCAGGACAATTGAGAGTCATCTGCAAACATTTTCCCCACCGGGAAAGGAAACAGGTTAGTCTTTTTATCTTTGATAGATCTATTGAATCTCAACTGACTTACAAATCACGACTTTTAAATAGTTACTTTTGTTTGATTTCAGATGCCTGATATGTTGAATTGGTTTGGATGGTGCACGTGGGATGCATTTTACACCGAAGTCACGGTTGAAGGAGTAAAGTAAGGGCTCGAACAGGTGTGTGTGGTGCCGTACTTATTCTCTGTTGATTAGGAATTTTTGCCTTGCAAATCAAAGAAGAAAGAGCTAGCTTATGGTTTCTTTATTGGTGATACGTGTACATTGATTAGATTATTGCTCATTAGTAATTAATTTATTGTTGGGCGCAGTTTTGAAAAGGGTGGCATACGCCCCAAATTTGTCATAATTGATGATGCCATGGACCCCACGGCACCGGCACCGAGTTTAAAGCAGATAACGCTACAAAGTAAGTGATTGGAGTGAAGCTCTATCATTCTATAAGATTATTTTTATGGGAAAATTTTTGTAAAATATATCTTTCTCATGAAAAATGACATGCGGTGGTCTTTTTTGTAAAGAATTACGGACATGTATCAAACCAGTGTAATAAAGCAGCCCTGAGGTGGGGGTAGTTTGCTAGAAACCGTCCCGAGAACAGAGCTGCTTCTGCATTTTTTTGCTTGAAACCGCCCTGCAAAATTACCGAAAGCTGCCTTACATGCGGGACGGCTTCTTTGCAAAAATCACTCTCATCCGGAAAATCTTGATAGTCAATCAAAGCCGTCGATCAAGATTTTCTCCAGACTTCTTCTATCTTCAATTAGTTTTTCTAATTACTTCTTCTATCTTCAATTAGTTCTTCTAATTACTTCTTCTATCTTCTAAATTCTATCTTCAATTAGTTCTTCTAATATTTTTTAGCTTATAATTATTCTTCCCAACATATGTTAATGTTTATTATAATGTTATGCAATTTTTTTACATTTATAATGCTCACTAACAACATTTAAATTCGTAATTAATTTGTCCATTTAATTTATGAGTTGCAAAATCACCAATTTAGGCTTTAATTAATTATGTTAGTGTTTATTATAATGTTATACACTTTTTTTACATTTATAATGCTCACTAACAATATTTAAATTCGTAATTAATTTGTCCATTTAATTTATGAGTTGCATAATCACCAATTTGGGTGGTTTTATATCTTAATTAATTATGTTAATGTTTATTTTAATGTTATGCACCTTTTTTACATTTATAATGCTCACTAACAACATTTAAATTTGTAATTAATTTGTCCATTTAATTTATGAGTTGCAAAATCACCAATTTTGGTGGTTTTATGCATTAATTGTTTATGTTAATGTTATTATAATGCTTACTAACATAATGTAAATTTGTAATTAAATTGTTCTTTTATTTAATGACTTGTAAAATCATGAATTTTGGTGGTTTTGATGCCTTAAAAGTTTATGTTAATGTTTATTATAATGTTATGCAATATTTTTTACATTTATAATGCTACCTAACATCATTTAAATTTGTAATTTATTAAAATGCAGGTTTTTGATTGTGTCCTAATCTATACAAGCTAGCGAAGGTTTGTTACTCTTACTTGTTTCGAAAATAATGAATAGCCCTGTCATTCCTGTTATGAATTCCTAAAACATATTTATTACAATTTACTACTTGTTATCTCTCTTAATTGTTTATGTGTTATTGTTTATGTAGATGACTCAGCAAATCCAGCGCCAACCGGTCGAGGTGGGACCTGAGGACAATGAACTCTTTACATACCAATCCACTCACATATCAGTAGCCCTTTTTTCAAATGATTTGGTACGTTAATACAACGTTTAACTTTAGTACATTGTATTCAATATTTACATTGGATCATAATTTTAAATTGTCTAACCATGGCATGTAGGTACTACAAAATCCAAAATACACCGAGAGGAAGTTACGTTCCCGAAATCTGGAAGTAGAGCTTCCATATTATGGCCTTCATCATTACATCAGCGAAGCTGGTTTTCTGGGGCCAGGATTTTTTAGAATCAAGGCTGACAATGTCATCGTCAGCACACTTGTTGAAAGATGGAGACCAGAGACTCACACTTTCATGATGCCTTTTGGTGAGGCAACCATTACTCTTGGAGATGTACATCATTTTTTTGGGATGAAGGTGGAAAGAGATGGTGTCGTTGTTCGAATGAATCAGCTTGTTGCAGATTTGTGTGAAGAATTGTTGGGTCAAAGACCGGGACCTGATTCAATAAGAGGTTACAAGATTTCGCTGATGTGGTTACAGAGGACATTCGAGATCAGCAGCGATGATGAGAATGCATTCAAAAATTGGCCAGATGTGGTCCATCAGTGTTACACAAGAACATGGATCATGCGGTTGATCGATGGGATGTTGATGCACAGTTATGACAGTCGCACCATTGACTGTGGCTATCTGGAGTTGTTGAGAAATTTTTCTGAGTGCGGTCAGTACAGTTGGGGGTCGGCACTGTTAGCGCACACCTACCGTGGGTTGTGCAATGCCACCGAGTTTAACTCTACAAATATCACTACAGCCACTACGTTGATTACATAGTGGGCATATGCCAGACTCTCTGTCATTTTCGAGTTCCAAGAGTGGGTCTAAAAATAGAAACCGTGATCGGTTGTACGTAAGTGCTTGAAATAATATATTACATATAATTTAATAACTGCACTGCACTTCTTATCGTTGTGTTTTAATAAACTTTTTATGTGTTCACTTGTAGTTGGGGTAATCCAAGGGTGAAAACAAGGAAGTTGCAAGAAGCTCATGCTGTCATTGATTCTATCCCAGTTCCACCCACTAATGATCACGTAAGTATTATTGTATTACAAACCTATCAACAATTACTTAATTCCTGATATTTATGCGTCTTAAATATTTATTGTTATTTAATTTTTTAGTGGGTCTGGCAACCATACTGTGATGCCCCACTAGAAACAGCCGTTGTAGTTGTACCATTACTTCTTAACAACATAGTCGAGAGGTATCAGCCGGATCGGGTGATGAGAAAATTTGGACGTGATCAACCGGTATCAGCATTGCCACTGGATTGTCAGGGGCTAAGGTGGTACCACAACCAGATGCCATTCGGATTGTCAGGGGAAGACCTAGGTATTTTAGGATTCAAAATGAAATGGATGAAAATGAAATGATTCCAGAACGTAGACGTTGCCAGAAACCACCCCGAGAGCAGAGCTGCTTCTACATTTTTCTACTTGAAACCGCCCTAGGGCTGGGGCTGCTTCAGGCAAAATTACCAAAAGTTGTCTTACATGCGGGGCGGCTTCTTTGCAAAAATCACTCTCATCCGGAAAATCTCAACATCTAATCAAAGTTGTCGATCGAGATTTTCTCCAGATTTCTGACGGATAAGGTTATCCGCCGCATTGCAATGAAGTCGCCCTATGCTTAATTATTATGTTTATTGAAGTACTTATTTATTGTATTTTTTAATTGTTTCTCAACTTCTAATTACTTCTACTATCTTCAATTAGTTTTTCTAATTACTTCTTCTATCTTCAATTAGTTTTTCTAATTACTTCATCTATCTTCAATTAGTTCTTCTAATTACTTCTTCTATCTTCTAAATTCTATCTTCAATTAGTTCTTCTAATATTTTTTAGCATATAATTATTCTTCCCAACATATGTTAACGTTATTATAATGTTTTGCATTTTTTTTACATTTATAATGCTCACTAACAACATTTAAATTCGTAATTAATTTGTCCATTTAATTTATGAGTTGCAAAATCACCAATTTGGGTGGTTGTATGCCTTAATTAATTATGTTAATATTTATTATAATGTTATACACTTTTTTTTACATTTATAATGCTCACTAACAATATGTAAATTCTTAATTAATCTGTCTAATTAATTTATAAGTTGCAAAATCACCAATTTTGGTGGTTTTATGCATTAATTGGTTATGTTAATGTTATTATAATGTTATGCATTTTTTACATTTATAATGCTCACCAACATCATTTAACTTCGTAATTAAATTGTCCATTTATTTTATGACTTGCAAAATCACCAATTTTGGTGGTTTTATGTTAATATTTTTATTATTATTATGTTATGCAATTTTTTTTACATTTATAATACTTACTAATAATATTTAAATTCGTAATTAATTTGTCCATTTAATTTATGAGTTGCAAAATCACCAATTTTGGTGGTTTTATGCCTTAAAATTTTATGTTAATGTTTATTATAATGTTATACAATTTTTTTTCATTTATAATGCTCACTAACAACATTTAAATTCGTAATTAATTTGTCCATTTATATGCCCCGTCATGCACCGTCAGACCCCTCAATTATTTGGTCGAGAGCATGAGATTCGTTACATGCAATACCGTTTTAATATTTAAACTGTAAAACATTTAACAGTAATATCCATACAATAACACAACCATCAACACACATAATATACCACAAGTATAACCAATGAACAACAAAGCGAAACAACGAGAATAACAAACAAGTATTAATTCTCGTCCATGGTGTAGAAACCAATATTGTTCGCCACTGTACAAGTCTCAACTGTATTAATTGCTCAGTTATACCTAGTGACAATGTCTCGTTAAAAACGACACGTCTCTAATTACCCATAAATTATGGCGGGTCACCCACGGCAGTAGCCACTCCAGCGGTAGAGTCTCCGACCAACGAGCCATTCTAGCTCACAGGAAATTTTCTTGATACTTACGGACCCGTACGCGGACATCCTGGTATCGTTTTTGTGATCACAACGCGCACCAAGAGCCACATCCTCTTGGCTTTAATATCATTCCTTTAATTAATTATACCATCGCATCGCATTACCATTTTTTTTCTAACACAGCAGACTAAGGTCATTAGTCCAATCCGGAGTCTGTAAACTCGGGATCCAGTGTTAGATACGAGAGCGGCGTTTAAAAAGGCCAATGCTCCGTATAAAAGTCTCGGATAATATGTATATCTTATTATCCTAGTGCTACAACATTTTTCTGACGATCCTTATATTTCATATAAGATAGCACCATAGCCGCTAGTTCGTTTTATATATAGGTTCATATATACGAACCAATACTGTTAACTCAACAACAGTAATAATAAGCAGCTATAAATATACAGTTCATGCATATTAATTATCACATTCAGACAAACAATCTTATCACAGATCACACAGAAGTCTGAACTGAGGAAGCCCTCAGAGACAATCAGAGACACATAACAACATACCGTTCACCCTGATTGTATTACAGTGGAGTATGAATCAGCAAGATCCTATGCTCCGTGTGTCGTCTCTAACAGTCTAAACAATACATAACGCTACTGATTAGCATCCTGTGTAACAGTACAACTCTACGGTACCCTGCACCGCCACTAATACCTCCCGGTTAATCCCCCGTTATAAACTGTCAACGTTTGTCAGGTTTTCGGCTTAACTCGAGATTTGAAAAAAAAAACGTTATATTACATGTGTAGTCTTGTCTTGTATACTAGCTTACCTAATGTTGAACTTGTTATCGCATGTGACTTAACATACCCTTGTATGTCGTATAGTTTGTTTCTATATTGTATGCATGATTCTTTATCATGTATTACACATCTCACCTTAGTATTTATTATTCTAAGGTTTGTTTTGTTCTTTTTTTTTTTTTAAAGTTCAATGTGGTATAATTCATATATAAACAATACTTCCAATTATATCAATACTTATTATCACATGTATGCTCTTAACATTAGAATTCCTTATCCAATGTTTGTAATTCTTTTTCCCTTCATCTTATATCATTTTAATTATAAAAGTACATGGTTATTAAACCATATTATATTTTTTTCCTTCATAACATATATTTATTAATATACATGTATTATGGAACCCCTTATTATATGGCAAGTCTTAATAATATATATCCATTCTTTTTAATGAATACCTCTTATATTATAAATGTTATAACTCTTATAATAACATTAAAACCATATTATAAATTTCATTTAAAAATGTTAATATTTCCAAACAGCACCTTTTTTTTCTTAAGTATTTACAAAATCCTCCACATAATTAATATAATCTTATATTTTAGCTATATAACATATATTATGACATTTAAGTCATTAAAACAATTATAACTTATAGTTATATTTTGTTATAAATACCAAACAACCCCTTATATTTTCGTCTTTTACTATAAACCACTAAACTTCTATAAATCACAAATCAATCTCAAATTATATTTCATTGTTACACTCATAATATATACCTTATATTATAATCCTTAAACCTTAATATAATTATAACCTATAGTTTTTAAAGGCTATAATTTTTGAACAGCCCCTAGGACTGTTTTAATTAAATTCCCACCACCAAACTTTGTATATTTACCAAATCTTCCCAATTAATAATACATAGTTTTCCAATGTCAATAAAACTATATATTATACATATGTCTTTATAAAATCTTATATATAACTCCAAAAATTACCAAACTATACCAAAAGGTTATAAATATTATTCCTAACCTTATACTTTCTATAAATCTTGATTTTTACCCATTTGTAACAATGTCATAAGATATCATATATTATACTTATATAGTTCATAAAAACTCCAAATTTAACCAAATAAACTTCTAAAAATTCCTAATAACTTAAGGACTGTACTAAATCCCATTTAGTACCCCAAAGTTTTAGAAATTACATTATAGCCCCATCTCTTATAAATCTTTTACAATTTAATACTTATCTTAATATAAGGTAGTATTTTAATTTCTAAAATTCTCCAAACTTGGTCAAAGTCTCCTATATAGTCAACTTTGACTTATAATACCAAATGGGAACCAAACTTTCGGTAATCACCAATAATACCCCATAGTTTTCTATTTTTACAATTTTGACCCAAAACTTTATAAAATGTTATAATTTTTATTAAATCCATTTAAAAACCCTAAATTCCTCTAAATTAAGCCCACGACTTTATATTTTTCCATTAATTACGGTTTGGCCCCAAACTTAATTATATAAGCATACATCTAACTAAATAAGCTTATAAACTTAAATCAAAATGGCCTAATGACATGGCCTTATTACAACCTTGAACTTGCAAAATAAATTACACTTTAAATGTCTCAAAATATAGTATATACTCACAGCCTCACTTTGGTTTAAATATTTTTCCACATAATGTCATAATTTGACCATTATGTTAATTAAATCTCTTAAATGACTAGCTTAATTTATCTTAGTCATTTTTTTTCCATTTTTAGGTTAATATAACCCATATATTATACTCCACTCTCGGCATAATTAATATATATGCTAAGAAATCATAAAATCATAAGTTTTAAGGTGTTTATACCTTGATTTCTCCTTGTATGAACTCGGCTACTTGTAGGAAAATTCACCACATAATTTAGACATGTTTAATACACCAAAATAAGATATGGTTATACTCCAAGCTTGAGCTTAACCATAAGGAACAATTAATGTAATATTTAAGGCAAAAATCACCTTAAAAATGCAAGGGAACTTCAAGAGGATTTCGGCCTGATTTAAACACACCACAAGGTGTTAGATCCACCATATAGGCATAAGAAATAGCTAGACAACAACAAGCTGCCTTGGTATTAGGTTTTACCTTGGAAAAATACCTTAAAGAAGGGTATTTCCTTTGGATCTCGGCCACCCTTGCTCCAAATGGCTAACCAGCTGATTGAACATGTAAATATGAAGATTATGAGTGTATAAACTCATCAAAATCAGAGGAAGAAAATCGGATGAAGAGTAGAGAAGCTTAAGGTATGTTTTTACCTTAAAATGCAAATTTGGGAAACCTTGGTCCCTATACTTGCTTCAGCCGAAATTGGTTGGTGTTCTAACCTTAAAACACTGAGAATAAGCCATAGGAAGTGATGAGCCACGAGATCTAAGTGTTGGTGGTGAAGAGATGAAGAAAAAGAGCTAAAATATGCCTTAAAACATTACCTTAGAAGCTTAGGAGTTAGATCTACCTTCCATGCTCAAGAACAAAGCTTGAGAGAGTTTGGAAACTGGATGAGCTCGGTTGGAATGGGGCAAGCTCGGCTGGAATGGAGCAAGAGCCAAGGAAATAATTGAAATGAGCATTATTGAATGAAAAAGAGACTTTTGATTAGTTTATTGATTTGAAATGCCTAATGACTCATCAAGGGATAAGAGCCATCGGTTTATGGAGGGGAAAGGCAGGCTCAGACGGTTTTGGAGGCTGGTGGAGTCAATAATGGAGCAAATATGTATTGTTTAATCAAAATATTAGAAAGGTAAAGTAGTATCCTTAATTTAAGGGCTTGTGTTGGAGACTTGTCCCTTGTATGTGCAAGTGGTGAATCCAGCCTCTTCTTACTTGTAGCTGCCGATTTCATGAGGTCCAAGGGGTCAACTTTGACCTCTTGACCATTCTTAGTCAATGTTGACTAAAACGGGCCCCACTTTAGGGTTTTATTAATATTTTAATATTAAATTTGTAAAATTCTGGAATTAAATTCCTAATATGATATAATGTGATATAATATCATATTTAAAGGTAATTATAACCTTTAAGCCCATTAAAAACCAATTTAGAAGGCAATTTCACAAAAACGTGCTTTAAGGTGTTTTAGTGCACATTTTGTGTTGCCAGGTGTTTCTGGGCTTAGTTTTCTTTGAGAATAGTTTTGTTGTGTTCCTTAATTCATTATAATACTTAGGAATCCACTTTGGATCCTATTTGAGGTCATACAATCTTTATGGTGTCTTAAAGCACATTTTTTGCTTTACCGATCTTAAGGCATGTTTTGCCTTATTGAGATCTTTTAGATTGTTCCCCAATAATATTTGGATGTTTATTAATCATTTAGATCATTAATAGATCATTTAGTTAATTTTTAAAGGTTAGGGGTATTTCATATATGGTCTTTTGTTTTTTTTTTAGTTTTAAACCTTATACGAGGAAGGTTAATTTTTACTAGTTACTTATGTTTATTAATTTTTGTTTTAAATCAAAATATCCAAAATGATACTATAAAAAATAATAGACTATAATACTCTTTAATATTGTTTAATTTTTTTGTCAAATTATTTATCTTGTATATAGTATATAATATTTTTATATAATATCACTTTATATATACTTAATTCAAAAATACAACAAAATTTATGAAATATATTTTTGAAAAGTAAGTAGCAAAAGTTAAAAATTTCGTATATATGGGTTAAATTTGAAAACATAAAAAATACCATATATATGACAAAAAACTGTCTAATAATATGAAGAATAATAAAAGGTATATTTATATTAGAAATACCACAAATTTGATTAAAAATAGACAAAAATAGTATAAATAATGATAATTTAAATTTTATAATCTTACTTTATATAAAATTAGTTTTTTATTATAATATTTATATTATTAAAATTATTACATTAAAAATATTATAAAAAATTTGAATTATTATTCTCTTGACTACTTGGTATTTTTTAATTTTTAGTAACTTTATAGTTATATATATTTGATATTTTTAATTTTATAATATTTCAACCTATATATTAATAAACCTATAAATTTTTTTATTTTATTACTGTTTTTAATATATTTTAATAAATGTTGTGGTACCTAGTGAATTAAAAATATTTATGTGGTATCCCGTGAACTATGTTTATTAACAAGTAGAGGTATTTTGGTCTTAAAAATTTTCGGGTTAGTAATTTATGGTATTTGGTGAATTAAAATTATTTTTTGTTGTATCTGAATTTTTTTTAAAAAAACGATGGTATTTTATGAATTAACAAACTTTTTAGTCGTATCCCGTGAATTTTCCAAAAAAAATAAAAAAGAAAACTAAGAGGAACTATTCATATACAATGTGGTACTATTATATATGTTCCATTATAACATCCGAATTGCATTACAAGATCTGTATAAGCTGCATCCATTAATCCAAAAAATGGATTTCATAATCCCATACCAAAAACTGATTACATCCATCATACACATACAAAATGACTGAATTTTTAATACTGTATTGTTATTGAACAACAACAGATGTTGCATCCATAGTTTTAATAAAAAAAGACTACAACAGTTGCTATTCACCAATGCTTTCTCTTACATTCATCTTGGTGCTCTCTTGGATTCAGCCTTCTCCCAACGCTTCATCCCTTCAAGAAGTCAATGCCTCAACTTGGGCTTGCAAAGTGGCAATCCTTTGTTCCATGCATGCCACTTGATTTTGGAGCATGAAAATCTCTTCTCGATCAGCACGAACAACACTAGAATTAGCCTCATCGGTGATACTCTTTTCACAGTTGAACTGGATAGGTTTTGCTCCTAATCCATATTCTTTAATCTTTCCCGAGAAAACAAATACAATACATAAATAATGTAGGAAATCGAATGTATTTTGTTTTACAGTCTGATGTGTGATGTGGTGTGATATATATACATACGTTCTCATGGTACTAACACACTTTGTTTTCTCTATAATAAATAATGGTGCAAAGAACAGCATACTAACCTATTAACAAGACAACTTTCTTCTCGAAGCAACACATACACATAGATAACTGAGAACATTCAGAGACATGAGCGAATATAAAGATTGTGTCTATTATAGCAAAGATAAAGAGACGAAGATATTCAGTAATCAAGCGGGGTTATATATTATGAGATAACCATAGCTAAAACGATTTGTTATAAGTTGTATAGTGTAGTAGATATTCATAAATGAAGTGGGTTATATATTAAGAGGTGGTAAGCTGTATTGTATAACGACAGATAGATGAGAAATAATACTTTGAACAACTATGTACAACAACACGTAGTATATAAATGTTAAAGCATGTATGACTTCTACCCATATATTAATTCAACTCAATAACAAGTATATATATTATACCTCTGTCATACTGGTTGTCTGAGATGATAATGAGCTTCAACTTCTATCTCAACAGTGGATTCGGTAAATCAATCCACACCAGTTTTTTTTGTTCACATAGAAACGAGCAGCATCCTACATTTGAAGTGACGAGTTAAGCGGGGGGTAAACAACAATAAAACAAGTAAGATTAATTACAATAAAATTAACCTTAATACAAATACTCATAATATAATCAGAATAATTTTGATCGAAATAGGATCCGTCAAGTCTTCAATGACACAAACTAGTTAGTTCGCCACAATAATAGTGCAAGTCTTAGGTCGATGAATAAATAAAATTTCTATTTTAAGTTGTCTTATGACTCATGTGAAACTCTTCAGTCGTGTAGTGTGCACATATATCTTAGCAACGCGCGACAGTTTTTCCTTTCCAGATATATCCTAAAAATAGAAGAGATAAAACAATATAAACAAAACAATGGGTTGTGATTCTTGTGAATATATGTACAGCTTATGGAGCTCCAAACTGAGTTGCATAATACCAAGTCAGAAATTCAGAAACTCACAGAAACTATATATAACAACGTACTGTCATGGCAACGAATCCAAAACAACAAAAGTTAATAAGTTCAATCACATAATGGATCCCAAGGAGCTGAGTAAAACTGTTCTATAATTCAATTATTGATGACTACATTAGTAGCATGAGGAAGACTAATTTGATACAATAGTACTAGAGGTGATTTATTACCTTGAAGTCTTCATTGTACCTGCAATCAACCACTTATTTCCAAACATTGAGAGATACGTTCTTTGGGTTTTCTTGTATGTTTCAGTCTTTGACAATGCACAATATTTCATTCTAGTTCTCTTTAAATAGTATTTATTGGTTTCTTCCTTTTCTAGATGCATTCATCAAGAGGATCCTAACAATTCGTTTGCACTCTGGTTTAACACCCCAACCGCTAATCCTTCCATTATCCTCTAATCAATCCCATACTTACCCTTCTCGCAGCGGAATACTTACTTACTCCCGGCGGTGATACAACGCCGTTAACCCTCCAAGGTTAACAAGGCTACTACTACTTACCGTTTCGGTCTGATGATTAGAATGAAATACATACATACTACTTACTTTACAATACCAAATACTTAACTTACATTTGATTACCGAGTATCCAAGTTATACGAATTACAATCCAGTGCTACTTCCCAAAAATTAAGATTTATACATTCTCTCCTTACTATCCAATCATGAATTCATTATCTAAAATGGTGTACCACATGGTACACCGGCTACACAAAAGGCCTTATCCGTGTACAACTCAGTACACCGTTTCAATCCTACTATCTACCAAAAAGTATCACATTCCGTCCTTACCCTTCCGTCACGCCTCGCGGGTACCTGTGGAGTAAAAACATTCCCCCTAGGGGGTCAGCTTACGCTGCATATGATAACCGCATACCCCGCGTGCTAGCGAGGGTACGCCAACTAATTGGTCGAGTACATGCGGTTCGTTTCATTCATACATACATACATGCTTTATACCATACAATACAATACAATACATTCCATACACAAGGCATACATACATACAATACATACAAGAAGTACAATACAAGTCATCCATTCATACTTACCATACTCACCGCATCACAGAGATACAATTCTCCAATACATACAAAGGTCTTGTTAGCCTTATTAGACACCCGGGTTAATCGGGTGTTCAATACTTTTACTACGGGTCAATGACTCACAATAGTCAAGACCAATACAAATACAATACATACTTCTTACATACTTTACTTCCAGTTAAGTCGGTATGACCTCCGGGCAGGGATTACTACATCCCACCACCGGGCTTTAGGGTGGCCCACTAATCCAGGATGCTACCCATTCAAGGGGATTGGTCCAAGGAAAAGATTATAGCCAGGATTCGGATCCAACCTCTTGTGTTTCCTTATCCTCACGCGTGGCCGAAACTATATCGGGCTTCTACTCATTCCATTTTACTCATTACTCATGTTAGGAGTTAGATTGTTAGGAATTAGTAGAAGTCCATACTTTCCTTCCATACATACATACAATACACAAGTACTCATACTTACACATACACCTCATTCTCATTCATTCATTTCATGAATTATACAAACTATTTGTTCAAGACGAATACAACAAGAACAATATAGTTCAAACACAATTAAGTGCAATAAAGTCCGATTCATGCATTTAACTTATTGGTGATCACATAAGCACACAAATCGGGGTAACCAAGTTAGGATACAGGGCATGAAGAAATCATACCGTTCACCGTCGTAAGGTACTACCGGTTCCTTTGGAGCCCAACTATTGGATTCCTATACATACATGAAGTAGTATGATCAATGATCTATTATTGATCTACTTACTCCTTCATTGATATTCTCAATGTTTACTTACTACTTCATTACTTTCTTACGTGGTTATAAAACCATCCTTTTCCTTACTATTTCTTACACTTGCTTCCTTATTCATTTACTTACTTTCTTACCATTATTACCTCATTAATGGTGTATTACTACATATATATGCATATATGTATGTAGGCATATATATATGTATATATGATTGATATAATCATATAATTAAAACAATTTTTTTTGACTCGACCGGACTTGCGACCGACCTTGCAAGTCCGGTCCATTCCAGTAGGCTACATCGTGTGAAAATTCCAGGGCCGACCGACCTTGCAAGTCCGGTCCCAAGGTCGGTCCATTCCAGTAAGTTTCGTATTTGAAAATTTTAGCCCAACCGACCTTGCAAGTCCGGTCGCAAGGTCGGTCCATTCCAGCAGCTTGCATTACGGGAATTTTTTCTGGCCGACCGAACTTGCAAGTCCGGTCGCAAGTTCGGTCCATTCCAGAAGGTTTCTGACGGGAGAATTTTCTGGTCCGACCGAACTTGCAAGTCCGGTCGCAAGGTCGGTCGATTCCAGAAGGTTTCCCGTCTTGTAAATCTGGGCTGGACCGACCTTGCAAGTTCGGTCCTAAGGTCGGTCCGGCCCAGTACTTCAGTTTTAAAATCTGTTTTTGGGTGTTTTCTTTACCCATTGTTTCCCCAATCTTTACAAATACTTTCCCACATGATTTAGCACAGATTAAACCCTCTAAATCACCTTGGTTCATCCACCAAACTTACTACTCAATCCTTACATTCACTTACACATTTTTCCTCACTTCTCCACAACACTTATGCTAGTTTGTATTTCACTCATGCTACAGATTTTGGTTTTCCTCATCATGCTACAAATTTTTCATTCAACTTCTAACCTCCAATACTCTCTCAACTAATGCTATTCCTAGCATCCAAAATACATTACCTTACACTCTAGTTCCATCCCATTTACAAACTCATTCTCAAATCTGTTACAAGATACTAAACACTCCTTTTAAACTCTCCACATACTTCCTCTTCTTAAACAACTTAAGTCCTCTCATTCCTACACAAAATTTGACATAGTCTCCCCTATATTTTTAGCTTTCTCCACACATTATTTCAGCTCACGTTTTCTCATTCTCACAACCTGTTTATACCATACATTATACTCACAATTCAACACCACTACACACATTAAAATTCCTGCACATATACATATACTACCCATGGTTTTCCCAAGCTTTTAAACTTCATTTAAAAACTTCAAAACTGTTACATTCTCTTCTCCAATACATTACTACATACTCATTACTCATTACCATACACATTACTTGTTTTTGATACACAAAAACTGTTACAACACAATATACAAAACTAATTCAAGGTAAGGGTATTTACCTTGTTTTGTTAGTTTTTTCTTTCTTTCCTTTCCTCTTCCTTCCTTCTTTCCTTCTTCTTTGTTCTTCCTCACCCAATGCACAATACTACAACCACCATACCCATACACATTACCATTTAACATTCATTTTTGCACTAACCCTAGAATTTAATGTTTTAGGGTTTAGGAAAGAGCATTACCTTCCAATGGAGGAATGAAGTTCTTGACTAGCAAGAGAACAATATTCCTAGCCCAAGAAAGAGCCAAAATCGGCTGAAGCAACAAGGAACAAGACATTCAAAAACCAAAAATCTTTATAATGCCAATGAGAGCTAGGAATGAAGGGTTTTCGAATTTCTTTTTACCTCAAGATGATAAGGAGGTGAAGGTGCTTCTAATGGTGGCCTTGAATCCTCAAATGGAGAATACCCACCGAAATGAAAGTGGTTGTTTCGATTTTGAAATGATGAAAACGTTCTCCTTTGCAAGGGGGTTGCAATGGTATAATTTTTATTGGATTTGGAGGAGGTTTGAGTGCTCAAAGAGAGGAGAGAAGGAGAGGGCTGTAGAGCTCCCTTCAAATCGCCATTGACATCGCTTGAGGAAGAAGGAGAGAATAGAGATGGAGGGGGACACGTGAGAGAGAGGGATGGGTAGAGGAGAGAGAGTTTTATTTGCTTTTTACTTATTTCTTTTGTCCTCTAGTGAATTAGGAATAATAAAGAGAGGGAGAGGGGCTTATTAAATCGGCCCACACACACCCATCCTACAGATTTTTAACTTTTATTTACAAAAGTGGACACACTAAGTTTCTTTATTTGCATTCTCACCCCACAACTTACCGGTTGTTACAGTTTTCACTAACCGGTACCCGTTTTCCGGAATTTTCTCGTTTAATTAATTTTATTGGTTCTAAAGCCCCACTAATATTTATTAGTGACTATTTAGTTGACCAAAATTGTTACGAGTCTGTTTGACCCGCTTAAAGTCGCGTTTTCCCGGTTTCCTCGAAAAACACGCTTTAAGGTTCGTTTATGCTTTTAACCCATTTTAAAGGTCCGTTTCCTTCGGGATTTGTTCCCTTGTATTTATTTAAGTGTAATTAAGCCTTTAAAAATATAATTAGCCTAATTTATCACTGTTTTTAATTACGGGGTATTTCAATCTACCCCCCTTAAGAAACTTTGCCCTCAAAGTTGCTCAAGGTTACGGTTTACATTTCTACTTATTTGGCAAACCAGTTGCCACTATACATTCTACTACCACCTTACAAGGTGTTCACAATTCTTACACTACCAGCATATACAATTCAAATACCACACATCATACTCAGTTCAATTTCCATACACAGTACTCAATTCATACCCAATAATCCATTCAAATACCATACACAATACGCCATTCAATTCGCACATTCCACAATACATTCGCAATACACTTCACAATGTCATTCGTGTCATATACCGTACAACACAAATGCATTACTCATTACATACATACCATACACATACCATACTCATCGTACTACATACCGAATACTACTAGCACTACTTTGTGCCAATACAATACGATTAGCACTACATGTGCCAACCAAAATACAATTACAATACATACATACTACGCAATGCTAACCCGAAGCAATGCAAAAGCAAAAAGGCTCTACCCCCCTTAAAAAGGGGTACGCCCCGTACCCTCCGTGCTATACGGATACTAGACATCTAGTCTACAAATAGATTCGGGTACTTCGCCTTCATGGCGTCCTCTAATTCCCAAGTCGCTTCCTCGGCATCGTGGTTAGACCACAAGACCTTCACCATTCGTACAGATTTATGGCGAGTGTCTCTTGTCTTTGCATCAAGGATTCGCAGTGGAGTCTCGACATATCTCATCGTCGGCTCTAGGGATAAGTGTTCGGGTTCTAATACATGAGAGGGATCGGCTATGTATTTCTTGAGTTGTGACACATGAAAGACATCATGGACACGCCCCAATTCTTCAGGCAATGCTAGCCTATAAGCTACGGCTCCAATCCTCTCGGTAATGGCATACGGGCCTACAAATTTCGGGCTCAGCTTGCCCTTTTGGCCAAATCGAAAGACACCCTTCATAGGTGAGACACGCAAGAACACTTGGTCGCCCACGGTGAACTCAAGGTCGCGTCGTCGCACATCCGCATAGGATTTTTGTCTATCTTGGGCTGCTTTCATATTTGCTCGGATTTGTTGTACCTCAGCTTGTACTTGTTCCAAATACTCCGGTCCTATGATGACCGCTTCGCTTGACTCATCCCAACACAACGGGGTACGGCAAGGTCTACCATACAAAGCTTGGAACGGCGACATCTTAATCGAAGCATGGTAGCTATTGTTATACGAAAACTCGATAAGATGAAGCTTCTCAATCCAGCTCCCCTGGAAGTCTAAGGCACATGCCCTTAGCATATCCTCTAGTGTTTGGATGGTCCTTTCTGTCTGACCGTCGGTCTGTGGGTGGAAGGCGGTGCTAAGCTTCAACTCAGTACCAAGCGCTTCCCGTGTTGCTCTCCAGTATCTCGAAAGAAATCTGGTGTCGCGGTCAGATACTATAGTTTTCGGGACTCCGTGGTGTGGATGATCTCCTTGTCGAATAGCTCCGCGAGCTTCGCCACCTTCCAGGTGTCCTTCATCGGTATGAATCGGGCAACCTTGGTGAGACGATCGACTACTACCCAGATCATGTTGAGTCCTCCCTGGCCGGTGGGAGTCCAACAACAAAATCCATAGAGATATCGTGGAATTTCCACTCCGGAATGGGCATGGATTGCACCATTCCTCCCGGTCTTCGGTGCTCGAACTTCACCTTCTGGCATGTGAGACACCTCAGAACATACTCAGTCACGTCGTTTCATTCCTGACCACCAGAAGTACCTCTTCATGTCTTTGTACATTTTAGAGGCTCCCGGATGGACATGCAATGTCGAACAATGTGACTCTCGTAGAATGCGATCCCTTAGCTCAGCATTGCTTCGGGGGACGCATAATCTGCCATTCAAACGGATCAGACCATCTTCATGCAGTTTGAAGTCGTACTTTCGGCACGCGAAGGTACCATCTGTGATTTTCTGTCTGATCTCTGTGAAGTAAGGGGTCGCTCAACTGAGCGTCTCGCACCTCGTCAACCAAGCTAGAAGAAGCGAGTAGCGAATGGCGAGTGTGCTCGACGACGCTCGGCTACTACGTTTGCCTTCCCTTCTTTATACTGGAGGTTGATGTCGTAATCCGAGAGGAACTCCATCCACCTCCTCTGCCTTAGGTTCAATTCTTCTGGGTGAATACGTACTGTAAACTTTTGGTGTCGGAGTAGATGGTGATGCTTACCCCATAGAGATAGTGTCGCCATATCTTCAAGGCGAAGACAATGGCTCCTAACTCTAGATCATGTGTCGGGTAATTCTCCTCATGCTTTTTCAGCTGGCGGGAGGCATAAGCTACTACCTTGCCATGCTGCATGAGTACGCATCCCATGCCCTTGCCTGATGCATCACAATACACCTCAAATCCCTCTGTGCCCTCTGGAAGTGTGAGAATTGGCGCTGAGGTCAATGAGTCTTTTAGTTTCTGGAAGGATACCTCGCACTCCTTTGTCCATACAAAGGGTGCATCTTTCTTCATCAATGACGTCATGGGCTTAGTGACTTTTAAGAAGTCCTTTACAAACCTCCGGTAATAACCGGCTAAACCAAGAAAGCTCCGGATGTCGGTAATAGTCTTAGGTCTAGGCCATGATCGCACTGCTTCGATTTTGGATGGATCTACTGAAATGCCCGCGCTCGAGATGACATGACCGAGGAAAGATACCTGATCTAGCCAAAACTCGCATTTGGAGAACTTCGCATACAGCTGGTTCTTGCGCAGTGTCTCAAGTACTCTTCTCAAATGGTTTTCATGTTCTTCTGGTGACTTCGAGTACACAAGGATGTCGTCGATGAATACTACTACTGAAGTGTCCAGCTGATCACTGAATAACCGTTCATTAGGTCCATGAATTTGGCTGGTGCATTAGACAAACCGAATGGCATCACCGTGAATTCGTAGTGGCCATATCTTGTTCGGAATGCTGTTTTCTCAATATCTTGCTCTTTGATAGCAATTTGGTGGTATCCGGATCGGAGATCAATCTTAGAAAAGACGGATGCTCCCTTCAATTGGTCGAACAGGTCGTCGATGTGTGGCAATGGGTACTTGTTCTTTACAGTGACCGCATTCAATTCGCGGTAGTCGATGCAGAGGCGGAGACTACCGCCCTTCTTCTTCACGAAGAGGACCGGTGCTCCCCAGGGTGATACGCTCGGGTGTATAAACCCTTTGTCGAGTAAGTCATGTAGTTGTTCTTTGAGTTCTGCCATTTCTGCTGGTGCCATACGGTATGGTGCCCTAGCAATGGGACCAGTACCCGGTACAGGTCATCTCAATTCTCAACTCTGCTCTCTGTGGTGGCATACCAGGTAGCTCTTTCGGAAATACATCAGGGAATTCAGAGACTACTGCTACCTCAACACTGAACTCTGGATATCTCTCCAGGTCTTGCACGTGACATAAATACACTTCATGTCCTTTTCTGAGCTCCCGATACATTGCCATAGCGGAGATGACTGTAGTTGAAGGCTCTCTCGGTCTCTGGCGGTATGAAACAGTGACCCTAGATGGACTCTTGAGTAGCAATCGGTGCTCGGCGCATAGGATCCGTCCTTTGTGCCGCTCCAACCAGTTCATTCCAATTATCAAGTCGAATCCCAATCCGTTGAATTCAAAGAAGGAAATGGGAAACGCTTCACCTTTGATTTGAATGGTGGCTGATTTGTAATACTTGGTACACTGTACCCGCTCCTTCGATGGGAGAGTGACCAAGAAGTTCGGTAGCTCATCCACATCTAGCCCCAACTTCTTCGCAAGAGATGGCGATATGAAGGTGTGAGAGGCGCCGGAGTCGAATAATACTGAGGCTTCGATGCCGTTTACTGGGAAGGTTCCCGTTAGAATGGTGCCGCTCTTGCCGGCTTGTTCTTCGGTGAGGATGCTCAGGTTACCTTCCGAGTCCACAACCTATGGATTCATGAGATTATAAGTAAAGATGGTGGAACGCAAGTGGAATTTAATAACCAACACTGCTTTTATTGAATAACCAACCATCATACATACCGTGTCTCTAATACACGTTACTACTAGATTACATGCTACTACAAGATTAATACTTTCTAAAGGTAAGGTTCAGGCGTCCTGGTTTCTGTGTGTGGCATTGATTATTGCCGGTGGTGCCGTATTCAACTTGATCTTCTGGATCCCGTGATAACAACCTTGATTTTCCACCCATGATTAGAACATCTCCTGATCTCAATACTAATTTGTCTGCGAGGTCCACACGCTTCCGCTCGCTATACAAAAATACGGCGTCATCACCAATGGACCAAGACACTACGGGCACTCCTAGTTCAAGAGATTCCGCTGTCTCGTCCTTGTCTTGGTGTAAGCCAAGTCGTCCTTCTTTCTCATAGAAGTTGACGATACATAGGTCTGCTTCAAGTGTAGGGATTGGTTCATCTTCATACTGTTGTGCAACTTCTACAGCTTGTGTGACAAGCATTTGGAATTCTGGGGGTATTGCTGGAGGTGTTGCTCCGTCTCCTGCTCGCGTTGTTTGGTATGTCTTGGTATAAGGGTTCCAGTCCTTTCCCAAGCACATCATTTTCAGCTTCATTGCAGCTCCACCGGGGAATTCGGGTGTATAAAATCCTCCTGGACCCATTCCTAACTCGTTGCATCGTCGGATGGTTGAAACTTGTGCTTCGGGTGTCAGGTATCCTTTTAATAAGATCATACCTGGGCGGATGACCTAACACTGTTCGTTGTTGAAGTGGTGATTGGCGATGTCGGTCTCTTCATGAGGTGAGTTCGAAGGTATTGGGTAACAGATATGGAATTTCCCTAAGGTGGTAAATTTCATCTAGAGTGAGTTCTAGGCTTACTGATTCATTTCATGCTCAATACATACTTCCATGTTACTTACTCATGCTCAATTTCATACTTCAAGTACTTACGCATTCATGCTTTCATTCATACAATTACTTTAATACTTAGTCATGCTCTTCAAGGATTAAAGGTTACAGTGGTTACCCGGGCCGGACTTAGTCCCGGTCCCATCACGGTCTATGATGTGTAAGGCCGGCTGCCTCTGCGGTGCGCCCTTCTGCGGGCCTCGGGACCCCTGTCCCTGCGAGGTGTGCTGGGCATGAGCATCGCCAGATGCAACCTCCTTGCCTTCACGCTGCTTGTAGCCCTGGTAGTTGCCCTTGGGCTTAGAGTTCTCCGGGCATGCATTGGCACGGTGGCCCGGTTTCTGACAAGTGAAGCAGCGGATCTCCCTTTCTTGGCAATCTGTGCCGGGATGATCCTTGTTGCAGTTACGGCAGATGTAGCTGCGGCCATCAGATTGGTTCTTTCCTTGGCCAAATCCAGAACCTATAGCTTCCAAGTTAGCAAGGTTCGGTTATACTTACAATACTCTATATACATACAAATTCACAAGTGTACTAATTCGGTTTCGGGTTCTTACCCCTGTAGGGCTGAGACCTCAGTGGCTTCGCTGCCACTGGTGCGGTGTAGGCAATCTGTAATGGCTCAGCTGCCTTGCCCTTCTCAGCATGGGCACTGCCGTCTCCGGAAGTGTTCTTATGGTGGGAATGCTTCCCCTTCCTCTTCTTCCAAGGTTTGGATTGGTTTTGGTCGTCGGAGGTGTTTTTGTTGCTTGCCTTGCGCTTAAGCGCTTGATCTTCATCCCTCAGCTGGCATGTGATCTCCACTCGGGAGACAGCGTGGTAACACTCCTGAATTACTTAGGCATTAGGTTACACTTACATACGGGAATACTAATTTACATTACTCATGGCTTTTAAGGGTTCGACTTGTTTACCTGAAGGGAGGTAAACCGTGTGAAGCCCATGCCATACCGGAGTCGATGGCTCAATCCTCCATAGAAGCGGTCGACCAAGACTTGGCCGGTATACCCAAGGTCGGGTAGAAGTCGGAGAAGAGAGGTGAAGGTGCGGTAATATTCATCAACCGTCATCTTCTCGGTCATTTTTAGTGTGTCGAGCTCAAGCCTTTTCTTGGTCTTGACATGCTCGGGGTAGTACTTAGATCGGAGGAGAGAGGTAAATGCTTCCCATCCGAATGCGGGATCAGCTATGTGCTCGGCCTTAACGAGCTTCCACCAGTCCATAGCCGCGTCTTTGAGATAATACGCAGCTATCCTCACTCGAACTCCAGCGGGAGTCTCAAGTGTCTCGAATGCCGTCTCCATCTCGGAGAGATAGGCCTCGAGTTTGGCGGGGTCGCTCTCGCCTCTAAAGCATGGAGGTCGAAGGTCGGCGACAGCTTTTACCCAATTCGTTTCTCGGGGATGAGGTGGGTCGGGCTGCTGCTGTTGTTGCTGCTGCTGCTGGTTCTGCTGTGTTGCTTGTACAACGGTAATTACATCCGGTAGCATCTGTGCTACCGTGGCGGCGACGATTTCAGCTATCGTCTGCGCGCTCGGTCCTTCGTTGCCCCCTCCTCTGGGACGACCCGGACCACGTCCTGACATCTGAACAAGTGTGGATTACATTAGATGTCGTGATACTATGACCTCATGGTCTTGATTCAAACAATGGTATCGTCCTTGCAGACGTTAAGGGTATCCGTTGTTAACAACGGTAGTTCCAAGTTAGGTTTCTAATTATCCGTCTTAAGACGGTTGAAATCCTAACTCGGTAATCACTACACTTAGGATTCTAATAATCAGAGCGAAGTATCGCTCTGATACCACTTTTTGTAACACCCTAACCGCTAATCCTTCTATTATCCTCTAATCAATCCCATACTTACCCTTCTCGCAGCGGAATACTTACTTACTCCCGGCGGGTGATACAACACCGTTAACCCTCCAAGGTTAACAAGGCTACTACTACTTACCGTTTCGGTCTGATGATTAGAATGAAATACATACATACTACTTACTTTACAATACCAAATACTTAACTTACATTTGATTACCGAGTATCCAAGTTATACGAATTACAATCCAGTGCTACTTCCCAAAAATTAAGAGTTTATACATTCTCTCCTTATTATCCAATCATGAATTCATTATCCAAAAAGGTGTACCACATGGTACACCGGCTACACAAAAGGCCTTAGCCGTGTACAACTCAGTACACCGTTTCAATCCTACTATCTACCAAAAAGTATCACATTCCGTCCTTACCCTTCCGTCACGCCTCGCGGGTACCTGTGGAGTAAAAACATTCCCCCTAGGGGGTCAGCTTACGCTGCATATGATAACCGCATACCCCGCGTGCTAGCGAGGGTACGCCAACTAATTGGTCGAGTACATGCGGTTCGTTTCATTCATACATACATACATGCTTTATACCATACAATACAATACAATACATTCCATACACAAGGCATACATACAATACATACAAGAAGTACAATACAAGTCATCCATTCATACTTACCATACTCACCGCATCACGGAGATACAATTCTCCAATACATACAAAGGTCTTGTTAGCCTTATTACACACCCGGGTTAATCGGGTGTTCAATACTTTTACTCCGGGTCAATGACTCACAATAGTCAAGACCAATACAAATACAATACGTACTTCTTACATACTTTACTTCCAGTTAAGTCGGTATGACCTCCGGGCAGGGATTACTACATCCCACCACCGGGCTTTAGGGTGGCCCACTAATCCAGGATGCTACCCATTCAAGGGGATTGGTCCAAGGAAAAGATTATAGCCAGGATTCAGATCCAACCTCTTGTGTTTCCTTATCCTCACGCGTGGCCGAAACTATATCGGGCTTCTACTCATTCCATTTTACTCATTACTCATGTTAGGAGTTAGATTGTTAGGAATTAGTAGAAGTCCATACTTTCCTTCCATACATACATACAATACACAAGTACTCATACTTACACATACACCTCATTCTCATTCATTCATTTCATGAATTATACAAACTATTTGTTCAAGAAGAATACAACAAGAACAATATAGTTCAAACACAATTAAGTGCAATAAAGTCCGATTCATGCATTTATCTTATTGGTGATCACATAAGCACACAAATCGGGGTAACCAAGTTAGGATACAGGGCATGAAGAAATCATACCGTTCACCGTCGTAAGGTACTACCGGTTCCTTTGGAGCCCAACTATTGGATTCCTATACATACATGAAGTAGTATGATCAATGATCTATTATTGATCTACTTACTCCTTCATTGATATTCTCAATGTTTACTTACTACTTCATTACTTTCTTACGTGGTTATAAAACCATCCTTTTCCTTACTATTTCTTACACTTGCTTCCTTATTCATTTACTTACTTTCTTACCATTATTACCTCATTAATGGTGTATTACTACATATATGCATATATGTATGTAGGCATATATTATGTATATATGATTGATAATCATATAATTAAAACATTTTTTTTTTGACTCGACCGGACTTGCGACCGACCTTGCAAGTCCGGTCCATTCCAGTAGGCTACATCGTGTGAAAATTCCAGGGCCGACCGACCTTGCAAGTCCGTCCCAAGGTCGGTCCATTCCAGTAAGTTTCGTATTTGAAAATTTTAGCCCGACCGACCTTGCAAGTCCGGTCGCAAGGTCGGTCCATTCCAGTAGCTTGCATTACGGGAATTTTTTCTGGCCGACCGAACTTGCAAGTCCGGTCGCAAGTTTGGTCCATTCCAGAAGGTTTCAGACGGGAGAATTTTCTGGTCCGACCGAACTTGCAAGTCCGGTCGCAAGGTCGGTCGATTCCAGAAGGTTTCCCGTCTTGTAAATCTGGGCTCGACCGACCTTGCAAGTTCGGTCCTAAGGTCGGTCCGGCCCAGTACTTCAGTTTTAAAATCTGTTTTTGGGTGTTTTCTTTACCCATTGTTTCCCCAATCTTTACAAATACTTCCCCACATGATTTAGCACTGATTAAACCCTCTAAATCACCTTGGTTCATCCACCAAACTTACTACTCAATCCTTACATTCACTTACACATTTTTCCTCACTTCTCCACAACACTTATGCTAGTTTGTATTTCACTCATGCTACAGATTTTGGTTTTCCTCATCATGCTACAGATTTTTCATTCAACTTCTAACCTCCAATACTCTCTCAACTAATGCTATTCCTAGCATCCAAAATACATTACCTTACACTCTAGTTCCATCCCATTTACAAACTCATTCTCAAATCTGTTATAAGATACTAAACACTCCTTTTAAACTCTCCACATACTTCCTCTTCTTAAACAACTTAAGTCCTCTCATTCCTACACAAAATTTGACATAGTCTCCCCTATATTTTTATCTTTCTCCACACATTATTTCAGCTCACGTTTTCTTATTCTGACAACCTGTTTATACCATACATTATACTCACAATTCAACACCACTACACACATTAAAATTCCTGCACATATACATATACTACCCATGGTTTTCCCAAGCTTTTAAACTTCATTTAAAAACTTCAAAACTGTTACATTCTCTTCTCCAATACATTACTACATACTCATTACTCATTACCATACACATTACTTGTTTTTGATACACAAAAACTGTTACAACACAATATACAAAACTAATTCAAGGTAAGGGTATTTACCTTGTTTTGTTAGTTTTTTCTTTCTTTCCTTTCCTCTTCCTTCCTTCTTTCCTTCTTCTTTGTTCTTCCTCACCCAATGCACAATACTACAACCACCATACCCATACACATTACCATTTAACATTCATTTTTGCACTAACCCTAGAATTTAATGTTTTAGGGTTTAGGAAAGAGCATTACCTTCCAATGGATGAATGAAGTTCTTGACTAGCAAGAGAACAATATTCCTAGCCCAAGAAAGTGCCAAAATCAGCTGAAGCAACAAGGAACAAGACATTCAAAAACCGAAAATCTTTATAATGCCAATGAGAGCTAGGAATGAAGGGTTTTCGAATTTCTTTTTACCTCAAGATGATAAGGAGGTGAAGGTGCTTCTAATGGTGGCCTTGAATCCTCAAATGGAGAATACCCACTGAAATGAAAGTGGTTGTTTTCGATTTTTGAAAGGATGAAAACGTTCTCCTTTGCAAGGGGGTTGCAATGGTATAATTTTTATTAGATTTGGAGGAGGTTTGAGTGCTCAAAGAGAGGAGAGAAGGAGAGGGCTGTAGAGCTCCCTTCAAATCGCCATTGACATCGCTTAAGGAAGAAGGAGAGAATAGAGATGGAGGGGGACACGTGAGAGAGAGGGATGGGTAGAGGAGAGAGAGTTTTATTTGCTTTTTACTTATTTCTTTTGTCCTCTAGTGAATTAGGAACAATAAAGAGAGGGAGAGGGGCTTATTAAATTGGCCCACACACACCCATCCTACAGATTTTTAACTTTTATTTACAAAAGTGGACACACTAAGTTTCTTTATTTGCATTCTCACCCCACAACTTACTGGTTGTTACAGTTTTCACTAACCGGTACCCGTTTTCCGGAATTTTCTCGTTTAATTAATTTTATTGGTTCTAAAGCCCCACTAATATTTATTAGTGACTATTTAGTTGACCAAAATTGTTACGAGTCTGTTTAACCCATTTTAAAGGTCCGTTTCCTTCGGGATTTGTTCCCTTGTATTTATTTAAGTGTAATTAAGCCTTTAAAAATATAATTAGCCTAATTAATCATTGTTTTTAATTACGGGGTATTTCACTGGTAAAATTAATTTGGCCTAAATAATAATAAGAATGTCAAACATGGTTAGCTATAATAAAATGAATAAGGGCAATTATATGGAAATATATATATATATATATATATATATATATATATATATATATATATAGGAAGTGTTCTTTTTAGTTTCTTCCATGTCATCCCAACACTTATACTTCAGCCCAATCATGTTCTTTTTCTTAACACTCTCTTCAATATACTTACCAAGTAGAATACTAACTCTTCTTATAAGTTGACCAAACTTATTCAACTCCAACACTTATACTTCAGCCCAAATGTAACAAACAACACATATAGCACTATTTGAACAAATAAGAGAATGAACCAAGAGAGAAATAAGGGAGAAGGATGACTGAGAAAGGACTAATCCTAGAGAACAGAGAGTGAGAATAAATGAAAAAGAAGCGGTAACGGTTAGAGTCAAAGTTCGGGAAGAATAGGAGAAGAGATGAAATTTAAGTCACGTTTTATTCTAAATTAATATAGAAGCTATCGTATAAATTTATATTAGTGTTTGATGAGTATTAAATCTGTGTTCCTGACTTACTGGTTAAGAGATTGAACATAGTTACCCTACAGTTTACAGTTTAACCTTAATATGGCCTTTTTTTCGTAGAATGTCGGTGTTACTGTGGGTTTTCATGTTTCCCTTTTAATGAATTTAATCAATATATCACACCTAGCTAGAAAGAAATCGGATTCTGATATATGTACAAATTGACGAAAATATGCAGCAACAAATTTATGGTAATACCCAACCACCATATCAAATGTATTACCAGAATTTGCAAAAGATGGTACTGCTGCTTGTATTTACAACAGTTTGGTTTTGTACTCTGAATAATTTATATGAAGCAATTGTGAGGAGATATGTTAGTGTTACAACTTGGCAGGAGATCAATTCAAACAGAAAAAAAAAACAAGAAAAGCAACAGGATGAATAAACAATTAATTGAGAAATGCACCAATGTCAAGCCATCCATTTTGCAATGCATGAACAACATCAAAAAAGAGGCCGAGACAAGGGGGCGGGTGGGTGTTTGACCCCCCAACTCCCTCGGGTACATGCTAACATCAGTTGTAATTTTTTTTGTTATATAGTTTATTTATGTTATTAGATATTTGTTCGCCCCCAAAACATTTTGTAAAATATCACCATGATATCATCAAATTCTATTGGTATTAATTTTACTTCTATTAATATGTAATATTTGTTCAATAATTATATTGTAAAAATTTTTTAGTCTATAGTACATAAGAAAACTCTTAATATTTTAATTTTAGCAACATAGTCTAAAGTAAACTAGTTATTATGTCAGTCGTAGTAATCATGTACCCTACTATCCATAATACAAGTGTTTTAGTTTTTTATTACAGATTTTACAAATTAAAATAATATAAGAATTACTCAAAATCATTTTTGAAGAAGTTTTTAACTACTAGTTTAGAACTATTGTTCTATATTATTGACATTAACTTACAACTTTGTATACCCGTTTTTTAAACGAGAAATAAAAAAGGTAAAATAAACTTCTTTATTAATTAATTTATATATTTCAATTCTAATATAATTTTTATGTCAATTATAACTAATATCAATTTTTAAAATATAAAAAATTTATTTAATTTTAAAATTAAAATTAATTTTAAAATATTAATTATATTATTAAAAAAAATCTCGCCCCCTTAAACAAATTTTCTGACTCCCCTGAATCTGGTAATACATTCTTATACAGACACATCTTTAAACACAAAATAGGAGTCAGATTAACTCTATAGAGTATTATGAGTCAATAACATCGTTCTTATGGATAATGATGACCTCTTACTCATCAGTGACACAAACAACAGTTATTGTGGAAAATTAACACTCTCATATCCTTTACCAACTAGCTTTTCCCCGAATCCAACAAAAACTAGTAAAAAGCATGCAAGCAGCATGTAGTCGCAACAAGGAGCCGCAGCAACCTGCTAATTTCAGCAAGGAGCAGCAGCGTACCATTTGTGAAAATTCAAAAACCAACAGCCAATGACAACACTTAGGCAACCAAAATCAAGTTTATGATTTATACACAGAGTGCATACTCAATTATTAGTGAGGTCACTACGCGCAGTCGGAATTCCAATTCACTCAGTCGGAAAATAATCATTTTGCCCCTATTTTAATATCTTTCAAAATTACTATATTTACCCAAAATTTGTGACGTATTACGAGATGCACCCAAATTTTATTATGTAAAGGAAGTGAATACGTTATAAAATCATATTCAAATTCATAAATCTTTTTATAGTTAGAGAGATAAAGAGAGGATATAGTTTTTGAAGGTTTGAAGAAAAACATCTTCGGTAAGAAGAAGAGCAAAAAAGATGGAGGAAATAACGAAGGTGGCTTTCCAGAAATGCATGACAAGTATGCAGATGATGTTAACACCGATGAGTACTCACGAGTGACTCATTCTAAGGTAACTTTCCTTGTTGATTTAGCAATTTATGTAAAAATGTAGTATGAATTTGTTAAAAATGTCTGAGAAAAGCAAAAAACGAATTCTCACTAGTAGACGAGGGCAGGTCCCGGCACGCCCCCAGTCATACCGTCGTCGACGCGCCTCCACTTATATGGGTGCCCCGTGCCCCTTTCCATCCTGGCGCCGGCGCACCGCCCTCGTTACCGGCATCAGCGCTGACCCTTCTATGTCAGCGCCTGCACCGCGGTATCTTCTTCGTTGTTGCCCCGTCTGTCGTGCCGTTTGTACAGTTGTATTTGTCTTTTAGTGTACTTTGTGATGATCTACTCTGTTGATAATTTGTACGATATATGTGTTATTTAATCTAAAGTACGTAGTAATCCCATTTACAAGTAGTATCATGTGACTAAACAGAGTATTTTCTGCTTAGGGTGAGAATGATTTTGAATTTGATGACGAATTAGTGAGCATAGGTCATCTGGTAAGTACGAGAAAATTATTTTCGGAAAGAGAGGAGGCTGCTAGCCATGCGATTCAAACCGGTCGGAATAATAGCATTTACTTAATCAGACGGACTAATAGAGACGGCGGTGAATTAATATTGACGTGTAAGAGGTATGCCAAGCATAGACTGTGGGATAGCAAAGGTGAATCGTCATCATCTAGTCAAGGGCCATGGCGTGCCACGAAGAAATGCAACTGCCCATTCCACCTAAGCGTCAGGGGTGAAGATCGTACGGGCTGGTCTATCCTAGTGATGCAACCGACGCACAACCACGAGTTGGCTAGTAATCCCCAATCACACTTCATGCGTGCTCGCTTTAGTGTGGACGAAAGAGCAAGCATGAGAAGTCTGCATAGGAGCGGTGTTGCGCCTAGGCAAATGTGGGCTCATTTGCATGACAAGACCCTGAAAGCACGACCGATAAGGCCTCAATTCATAATCTTGTTGCAAAATTCAGAAGAGAGGACCGTGGTGGACATACTGATGTGGCATCCTTCATGAACTTATTGGATGAACGTAGTTACAGTTGGTGGTCCGAGAAAGCGAAAGTAAGTGTGCACACGTTTATTCATTGGTTGTTTTTATGGATGTTCATCACTTTGATTGTTTGTACTCATTAAATGTAATTGTTGCAAGGAATATATCTAGGCTGGGTCATGTCTTCTTTGCTCACCCTTTTTGTAACGCTCACTAAGATGTTCCCTTATATGGTGCTCATCGATAGCACTTACAAGACGAACATGTACAAGATGCCGCTAGTGGAGTTCATCGGAGTGATATCGTGCGGCAAGAACTTCAGTATAGCATTTTGTTTTACGGTTAGAGAGATGAGTCTGCATACACTTGGATGCTTAATCAGCTGATGAAGGTGTTGACCTATCTCCCATATGTTTTTGTTACTGACAACGAGAAGGCGCTAGTGAAATCCCTTTCAATATGTCCTTCTGTCTCACATCTTCTATGCCGATGGCACATCTCCAGGAACGTGGCTGCGAAGAGATCAGATATTAGAGGTTGACACAACTAAAGCCGAAGCAATAGTGTACCAGTGGCAATGAATAGTTTACACCCCTACTATCGCGCAGTACGATGAACTATATAGAAAATTGGTGCAGTCGTATGGAGCCAAACATCCCTGGGTGGTGTACTTGTGTACCACATGGCTATGCCAGCGCGAGAAAATTTGTCAGGCATGGGTTAAGAGATACATGCATTTCGGCAACACATCTACCAACATGTTTGCTTAAGTTCAATTTTGAATACATTTTCTCATTTAACTTTTATAGTTGTCTCATTTATCTATAACTAATGACCTATTCATTTATAGGGTGGAGAGCACGCACTCTGCACTAAAGTGCTGGCTTCACACATCCACTGGATCTCTGGATACTTGCTTCGACAATATACACAGGTTCATAGAAGGTCAGCACTTTCACATTAAACAAGACTTTGAGTTTTCCCTTGATAAAAGAATTTTGGAAGGCCAGCAAGTCCCATTTTTGTTTCTGATCGGTCAAGTGAGCCTTAAATGCATGGAAATACTCTAGAACGAATTGAGAAACGACGGTTACGATATCGATCATACAACGGCGTATCAAGATGTTTGTACGTTTACTTCAACGATGGGATTACCATGCGCATATTGTATGTATCAGTACATTCAGGCCGGTCTGAATATACCAATTGAAGAAGTGCACATCTTCTGGTGGACACTCAGATATGACCATCAGCAAGAGTTTGAAGCACCACGTCAAACATATGATGAGTCGTACACCACTGAGAACTCTCATGTGTAGGTTTGTGGTACGAGGATCTGTCTGATCGGTTTGATCCTATGTTAATCAAACAAGCGTTCAACGTGTGGAAGCCACTCTGGGAGCCTACGGATGATCACACTAGTTTACATCCCCCAGAGGTAAAGGTGCCTAAGGGTAGGCCCACTACAAAAAAAGGCCTAACACTAGGGACAAGTCCGAGCATGAGCATTTAGTTCTTGGGAACCGTGGCCCGCCCTTACAACATTGCCAGTCTCAGCAACGCTCTACTGCACCAGAAAGTCAAAGTGAACGTGGGCCGATGATGCAACACGGTCAATCACAGTGATGGTCATCCGGGCAACTGAGTCAAACTGGAGAAGGCCCGATAATGCAACATAGTCAGCCGCATCAACGTTCACCATTGTTGACACACTAGAGCCCATGGAACTCCTCTCTGTATTGGAGTAGGTTCGATCCGATATTACTTGATTACATTACAGGTTATATGGAGATACCGGGCGATGGAAACTGTGGTTTTTGAGCTACTGCCGATTTTGTGTATATGATGAAAGGCAATGGAAAGCGATTAGACGTGCATGCATGGATGACCTAGAGCGTAGATAAGACTTGTGGTTGACGCGATGTGAACGGGATTGGTACGAAACAGTATGCACAACTGAAGTGGTTAGGAGACTCGTTTGTACCCACGCAACATTGGATGGAATTTCTCGATATTGGCATTATCTTGTGCATTGTGTACAACATTGCTATTATCAGTTTTGCACCAGGTGAGCATTTTGTGGCAGGAGGCTTGTTTGGATTACCGCTACATGATGATCAGGGGTTGGGTCACCCAGTTGCAGAGGTCAGTATTACATTGGTGTGTGACCAAACTCATTTTATTAGAGTACAAACAGGCGATGGTTGTCCGGTCACGTGCATGAATCCCATGTGGTGACGTTGGCATGAACCCGCGGTTACGCATTATCTGGATTCGTATATAGCGCGCACAACATACATTGGTATCGTTTGTTTCCCCCGCTTGGTGAACCAGACAAAATTGTTTTAGATGATTAGAGTGTTTGAATTTAATAAATTTCTTGTTCACAGCAAAAAGATTAAAAGTGTTGGAATTTAATTAACATCTAGTTTGACAGTAAAACAACTAAGAGTGTGTTGATAGGTTTAGTGTCTTCTTTTGATTCACAATGTATAGGTGATAGAGTGTTCTACAACATCGGAATACTTGAAAGTTAGATAAATGTTTGGATAGGTTTAGTGTCTTCTTTTGATTAACAATGTATAGGTGATGGAGTGTTCTGCAACATCAGATTACTTGAAAATGAGATAAATGTTTGAATAGGTTTAGTGTCTTCTTTTGATTCACAATGTATAGGTGATGGAGTGTTCTAAATCGGTTTACTTGAAAATGAGATAAATGTTTGGATAGGTTTAGTGTCTACTTTTGATTCACAATGTATAAATGATGGAGTGTTCTGCAACATCGGATTACTTGAAAATGAGATAAATGTTTGGATAGGTTTAGTGTCTTCTTTTGATTCACAATGTATAGGTGATGGAGTGTTCTGCAACATCGGATTACTTGAAAATGAGATAAATGTTTGAATAGGTTTAGTGTCTTCTTTTGATTCACAATGTATAGGTGATGGAGTGTTCTGCAACATCGGATTACTTGAAAATGAGATAAATGTTTGGATAGGTTTAGTGTCTTCTTTTGATTCACAATGTATAGGTGATGGAGTGTTCTGCAACATCGGATTACTTGAAAATGAGATAAATGTTTGGATAGGTTTAGTGTCTTCTTTTAAGTTATGGACATTTACAAATTCCCATCTAAAGTCATTTTTTGAGCAATCTCCACCGGCAAACCAATATCAGTCACTATTTTTCTATACCATGACATTCTGGGAGATTTGGACATTAACAAATTCCCATCGTATATAGATTGTCTATCATTTCTACCAATTTAACGAACTTATAGACAAGGAAATTGTTGACATGTGGGTATATTTATGCAAGTTTGATAAACCCACATTAAAAACAACATCAATTCCACTAATATCACGTCCATTGAAGAAGAATCTATTGTAGATAGAGTTCTCATCTTCTCTTGACACTTACATATTCGTAGTTGTTACGAAGAAATTGCTCATCTTTAACAAACTTAGAGACGAGGAAATTGTTGACTTGTGGGGTATATTTTTGAAAGTTTGATCAACTCACATTAAAAACAACATCAATTCCACTAATATCACGTCCATTGAAGAAGAATCTATTATAAACAGAGTTCTCATCTTCTCTTGACACTTACATATTCGTAGTTGTTACTAAGAAATCGCTCATCTTTAACGAACTAAGAGACGGGGAAATTGTTGACATGTGGGGTATATTTCTACAAGTTTGATCAACCGACATTAAAAACAACATCAATTCCACTAATATCACTCCATTGAAGAAGAAATATATTATAAACAGAGCTCTCAACTTCTCTTGACACTTACATATTCGTAATTGTTACTAAGAAATCACTCATCTTTAACAAACTTAGAGACGAGGAAATTGTTGACATGTGGGGTATATTTCTCCAAGCTTGATCATCCCACATTAAAAACAACATCAATTTCACTAATATCACGTCCATTGAAATCTATTATAAACAGAGTTCTAATCTTCTCTTGACACTTACATATTCGTAGTTGTTACTAAGAAATCACTCATCTTTAACAAACTTAGAGACGAGGAAATTGTTGAATTTAATCGACGTCTTATTCAACAGTAATACAATTAAGAGTGTCGGAATTTAATCGAATTCTATTTTGACAATAAAACAATTAAGCTACTTTTGAAAGTAGTTATACTAATCAAATTTGGGTACGTCCTCTCATCGCACTAGCCCTGTAGCATGAAATGTGTGCTCTACGGTTTGTCTCACCCCTGCCTCGTATCACATCGGGGTCTTCAAAGTCTGAATCATCATCATACTTGACAAGAATCCCAATTCTTACAATTATTTCTTCAAGGTTGAAGTAGTTCTGCAACATTAGGTGTACATCTACATGGGTTAGTATGTGGGCGATAGAGTCGTTGTATAGATCTTGGTCCATCCTAAGGTAGACAATTGAATAGACGTGCAATTGATGGTTATCAAAATGTGATCTCACAATTTGATTTAATGACGATGTGAGATGGTTAACGCTTCTTGGGTATTGTATGTCTGCATCGATCACTGCCCAACATGGACCTCATTCGAAATGTGCCTCGTGCTGTGTAACTGATGTGTAATGATTCACATGAATAACAAAAGGAATCGACATCCTAATGACAAACAAACAAATGAGTTACTTTAACAGCAAATAAACAAATATAGTACACATACATAATAAAACAAGAGGTTTAATCATCTATAATCGAAAACAATGTAAAAAAAAAGTCTAACAACCATACCCATCCCCACCACCCCCCTAACCCCCACTTCCATCTCCACGGCCCCCATCATCCCCACGCCGAGCTGCAGCGTCCATGTGCTTACGGTGCACACCCTTTTCTCTAGGCCTGAGCCCTTTAGTGCAACGGCCAGCAGTGCCCATAGGGGCCCGCCTCTTGCCAGGCTCAGATATGAGCACTTTAACAATAGAGGAATCCAACTCTTTCAAACCATCTTTGACCACCAAATTCAAGATATGAGCAACACATCTCATATGTAAAAATTTGCTATCCATCACACTACCACCCCAATGATTTATCCTTCTTCCTAGATAGCGAACAACCCCATCATTCGAACTCGCATTATCCACAGTAATAGTTAATATTCAATCCCCATTCAACCAAACATCCTTCAACAACCCTTCCGATGAACTCACCGGAATGGCTAGCTATAGAACAAAAGTTAATATTCTCTTCTGCAATGTCCAAATCTCATCAGTAAAATGAGCAGTCAAGCACATATAACACAGATTTTGACCAGAAGTCCAAGTATCAGTTGTGAGACACACTAGAGATGTTATCTTACCAAAGAAATCCTTCAACTTCTTTCGTTCATCAATAAACATAACAAAGATATCTATAGTGATAGTGGACCTCAAAGGAACAAAAAATTGAGGGCAAGCAACCATACAGAATTCTCGAAATCCTTGATGTTCAACAAACATAAAAGGTAGCTCATCTATAATTAGCATTCTAGCCAAAGCCTTTCTAACAGCTACTTGATCAAACACCCAATCCTTCAGATGACCACTAGTTATAATACTACCATCTGATTGGACCGTAGACATGACCTCTAAAACAAGAAGCTTTTTCCTTTTATCCACATTACATGGATATTTTTTGTACTTGTTAAGATGAGTTCTCAAAACACTAGTACCATTTTTTGATGTTTGATGACATTCACTATCACTATGTATGCATGTGTAGCAATTAGGATCAACAGAATCATTCTTATCTTTAAAATGATCCCAAACTACAGATGTCCTTTTCCTCAATCTAGTAGGAGGATTGCTACTTACAGTCTTGTCAAGAGGATCAATTTTATGTAGACATTCAGCAGTTTGAACTGATTTATTTCTCATATCCTCCTCCACAACCATAGTAGTTGTTTTGTTGCTAGACATAGTTTTGCAATTGAAAAGAAAACATAACGCATATGTCCATATTAAAAAGCAAAAATAAATGCCACAAGCAAGACGATGATGAGTTCCTTTTCAAAAGAGATCACAATGAGTTAAATTTACTAAATCAATAACACCAGTGAAATATATGTCATAAGCAAGAAGTCGAAGCCTTGCAGTACACTTACATAATCAGAGGGTCGGTTGTAGTTTTTGTTTGATCTCTCAAGTCATTCAACCAATTAGAGGTTGTCACCTAAAGACCGCCGCAAAAAAACATGAACAAAAGACATCAATGATCATGTTAACAAAGATGAAGGGCAAAATCAAATAATTTGACCGGTATAAACTAAATAAATACCTCTGCTCATAAATCATCCACAAAAGCAACCGAGAATGTAGGCACTAGACCAGCTTCGTTAATGACACAGATAATGCAATTTGTACCGGAATCTTCCAACTCCCACATCATGCAAGCAGTTGCAAAAAATAAAAAACCATAATAAAGGATGTCATTAATCATTCCTTGAACTCCAGATTTTATATATGTAAGCCACAATTTCAGAGTCGATGTTACTCTTCAATATGGGAAAGAAATTTCATATCATAGTTTAACTCCACATCACATTGTATTTAAGAGCATATAAAATTAAGTTATCAAACATTTTTCAAGAAGAAACAAAATTGAACAGATTAAATCAAATACATTGAAGAAATCATCAACTGACGCAATAGACAAGATGATAACTCCCGTCACTTGATTTTTTGGTAGCAAGCAGTTTTAGACAATTCTTTCTAGCTTTCTTTCCGTGATAAATTAAAATGGAAACTAACTAAAAGATGCACCTGAAACAGCACTGCTTTTCTGCTGCTGTGTTCGGCAAGTGAGAAGGCAATAGGGATACTATATACATCAGCATACACAAATCATCGCTACTCATCATCATAACACATATGAACTAATTAATTAAATACTACTCCATGAATTAAATTCAATAAATCTTGAATCAAATTTACTAGCTAATTCTGCTTAATACTTCTATGTAATTACACAAAGCATCAATACAATTTTAACTCAATGCACTTTTCTGGTGACAAGTACCTTCAATCTACATACATACAAGCACACAGACTAGATGCAGTTCATTATCTCTGCGAACAGATACAAACACAAGAAGGGAATTTGCAGGCGCAGAGCACATATGTTCCTTGTTCAAATCAGCAAAGTGAGTTTGAGTATATAACATGTTGTAGAATGAATGAGACGCATAGGTACATTAGATACAGTAAGATTCATCTCAACGCACCAGACACAAACACAAGAAGAGAATTTGCAGAGGTGCAGAGCATATACGTTCCTTGTTCGACAATTGCTAGAAGTGGGTTCGAGTATATTACTTGTTGTAGAATGAACGAGATGGGTTTAGGCTTCAGTTTCGTCTTCAATCTGGAGGTATTGGTGGTGACTGGTGAGCGAGATGCTGAGTGAAGAATACTGAAGAGAAGAGAATGAAGAAATGGCATGAGTGACTGGGTGATCTCAACACACCAAACACAAACACAAGAAGAGAACTTGCAGTGGCGCAGAGCATATACATTCCTTGTTCGACAATTGCTAGAAGTGGGTTCGAGTATATTACTTGTTGCAGAATGAACGAGATGGGTTTAGGGTTCAGTTCGTCTTCAATCTGGAGGTATTGGTGGTGACTGGTGAGCGAGATGCTGAGTGAAGAATACTGAAGAGAAGAGAATGAAGAAACAACATGAGTGACTGGGTGATCTCAACGCACCAAACACAAACACAAGAAGAGAACTTGCAGTGGCGCAGAGCATATACATTCCTTGTTCGACAATTGCTAGAAGTGAGTTCGAGTATATTACTTGTTCCAGAATGAACGAGATGGGTTTAGGGTTCAGTCTCGTCTTCAATCTGGAGGTATTGGTGGTGACTGGTGAGCGAGACGCTGAGTGAAGAAGACTGAAGAGAAGATAATGAAGAAACGGCGTGAGTGACTGGGTGAGAACTTTTCCGCGTTGTTAGGGTTGCTGCGTCGTCTTGACTTGGGTTGAAATATTGGGAAAAGTACTTTTAAAAACATAATTAATATGCATAATTAACCGGTTAATCCGGTTAACCAGTTGGGCTAAATCTGATAACCGAAACCGTAACCGTAACCGGCTTATTTAATTGGTCTGTTAACTGAAACCGGAAAATCGGTATGGTTAACCGAATTTTCGGTACAGTTTTCCCACTTTTGGTGTCGGTTATATGGTTACGGTTTTTTTTATAACCCCTAGTTACCAGCAACTGAACATGTTTCTATAGATATTTATTTATCGTTAAATCTTGGCTACAGGTAACTGTTGCTACTGATAGCTGCATTTTAGGGTATATTTATCATTTGTTTTGTTTGTTTATTAACTTCTGATGATTAAAATGACCAACAGACGCTAGAGAGAGAAAAACAAGGCAAATGTGCATGTGCCTTTGTATGATATGACACTGTAAAGCGTGTTGAGTATATTATTGTATTAAATCAGTATTATCAATATACAAAGATATAACTATTTAAAAATTCACAAATTTTAAATGGATGTAATTTTTGATATATAAGTGCAATAAGAAAAATAATTAAAGTAGTGTTCACCTAAATTAAAGCTCTTCAAAACCAGACCTGAAATACCCCGAACTTAAATATAGGGATTAAAATTAATCTAATACTTAATTAAGGGCCTAATGACACCTAAGTAATATTGGTAAGGAAAAATAAATCCAAAAGAAATGAAGAAATGCTTAAAAAGCGAAAAACGCTAAATAAGCGTTAAATAACCATAGGAGGTATGAGACCTCGGTTAGTGTATTATATGGATTCTAAGGGCTTAATAAGACCTAAATAATATTAGGGAACAAATCCCGAAGGAAACGGATCCTTAAAATGGATTAAAAACACAAACGAATCATAAAGCACGTTTTTTCGAGGAAACCGGGAAAACGCGACTTTAAGCGGGTTAAATAGACTCGTAACAATTTTGGTCAACCAAATAGTCATTAATAAACATTAATGAAGGTCTAGAACCAATAAAATCAATTAAGCGAGAAAATAGTAAAAACTGTAAAAATCGAGAAGTTGTGGGGTGAGAGTGTAAATAAAGCAAACTAGTGTGTCCACTATTGCAATTAAAATTTTAAAAGCCATATGGGCTGTGGGGGTAGCCGATTACACTACTCTCTCACACTCTCTTAATTTCCCTCTATGTACAAAAGACAAAAGAAATAAAAAGTCAAAAAGTAAAACTCTCTCCCACCCTCACATTTCTCTCACTCACGTACTGCACACCTCCTTCTTCCTCTCTATTTTCTCTTCTCCTCTCTCGTTCCAGCGATGGCGATTTGAGAGCCCTCACACAGAGCCATCTTCTTCTCCATTTTTGAAACCTCAAACCACCACCAAATGCTATAAAAATTATACCGTTGGATTCGTATCGCTTAGGAGGTCATTCTACACCCTTCAAAAATCTAAAACCTCCAACTTTATTTTTGAGGGTATAATCGTTTGAGAGCTTGAAGGGCACCATTTGAAGATCCATCTTCTTCTCCATGTTCTAAGGTGAGAAGTAGATCAAAGCTTCACTCTTTTCATCTTTTCCTTGTAAAAATACAAAACTCACGTAATGTACCACTATTCCATTACTCAGCCGGTTTGGCACTTTAAAGAGGAGTTGAAGCCTTGTCATTTTCTACTCAAAAACTCCATTAGAAGCTCAAGGTAAGAGTTCCTAAGAATTTGAATGGTTATCATCATCTAGGGTTTAAAACCTACATAGAAAATTTAGTAGTTGGGTGTGTAAGTTTGTACCTTGTTACGTGGTGTAGCTTGGTGTAAATAAATCAAGAAAAACAAAGAAGGAAAGAGGAGCAAGAAAGGAGGAAGAAGAGAAAAGGAAAAGAAACAAAGAAACCAAGGTAATGTGAAGCCTCTGTATAACTTTAATGTTTGTGTATGTGTAGGAATATTGTTTTAGCAATGAACTAAACTATTGTAACCGTGGGAAAAGAATGGGTACACTAATGTGAATGATAGTTGTAGTTGAAGTTTTGAAAACAAGAAAATAATATGCTAAGTGTAAATGTGGAGTGTGCAAGAGGTATTAGGAATATATGTGAGAATATTGTATATGTTGAACAGGTTGTGAAAGTGTTGAGTGTGCAAAATTATATGGTGAGAACACTTAGGAATGTAGGGAACCTCTGTCAAAATTTAGTTAGAATTTATACACTTATGTGCTGTTAGAAAGGAAAGAAACAGAAGAGAATTACAGTGAAGGAAAGAATAAGGTTTTTCACTTTGTTTTGTAACAGGAAGGAAGAGTGTAGTTGAGAGGGGTTGTAAATGGTAAAACGTGAGCTGTCAACCTAAGTTAGGATAGTTTGAGAGTCAATTTAGTGAATGGGAAGAAGAGAAGGAAGGTCTGTAGCATTTCTGTAAGAAGTAGAAATTGTAACAGAGGAGAAACTTACAGTGAAATGAGTTTATGTAACAGATTTTTATAGTGTTGGTTTGGGCTAGTTTAAAATGCTTAAAAAAGTTAAAACATACTAGATTATATGTAGAAATATTAGGGAAGAGATTGGTAGAAGTTTGGAGTTGAAACAAACTCAAAAACTCATATATGTTACAATACTGTAACTAGTCCGGGTTTGCAAACCAGCGCACAAACCCGGACTAGCCTAAAAACACGACAGAAAGTTTTTACAAGGGATGGTCCGGGTTTACAAACCAAGACACTAACCCGGACCATCCCAAAAACACACCCGTAACATACCAAAATAAGTGGTCCGGGTTGGTGTCCGGGTGCACAAACCCGGACCACACAAAAAACTCACCCGTAGCTCACAAAGTCATGTGGTCCGGGTTTGTATATTAGGAAGGAAACCCGGACCAAGTAAGAATTTCACCCGTATGTAGTTCAAACGAGTTGGTCCGGGTTTGTAAACCCGGACACCAACCCGGACCAACACTAAATTCCACCAGAATGTATTTTAAAGCTCAAGTAAGGATGGGTAAGGATGGGTAATGATATTATAAGATGATTAAGACATAATTAATGATGTTTAAAGGTCATTAAGGCTATAAACAAGCTTAGAAAATAATTGTAAGTAACTTAAGTAAATGTATTTAAGTAACAAAGAGTTAGTAAGTATGAACTAGGAAACTTTTGGAAAGTAATAAGTAAGGTTAATTATGGATAATTAACCATCCAACTGTACGTATGTGATAGGAATCAAATAGTTGAACACCGAAGGGAGTCGGTGAGTCCAAAGTCAACGGTGAAAGGTATGATTTCTTCATGCCCTGTATCCTAATCTGGTTACCCCGATTTGTGTGCTTATTTGACCACCTAATAAGATAAATGCATGAATCGGATTATATTGCACTTACTTGTGCTTGTTTACATTGTTCTCGATATTTGTCTTGAACAATAGTTTGTATAATTCATGAAACATATGAATGATGATGATGTGTAATTGTACCTTGTAGTGTACTTGTATATTGTGTTGTATTGGTATGGATGTGTATATGAATAATGTATTTGTGTATGTGGTTGGATGTTGACTTCTACTAATTCCTAACTACCTAACTCCTAACTTAAGTGAGTAAATTGGAATGAGTAGAAGTCCGATATAGTTTCGGCCACGCGTGAGGATGAGGAGACACAAGAGGTTGGATCCGATTCCTGACTCTTAAACTGGTCCGCGGCCCAAATCCCTTAAATGGGTAGCATCCCGGATTGGTGAGTCAAGTAAAGCCTGGTGGTGGGACGGTGTAGTCCCTGCCCAGAGGCCATACCGGCTTAACATGAGTAAGAGTAAGTAAGTATGTATGAGTATGAGTATGTATGCGTATGTATGAAGTAACGAGTAAAAGAGTAATCTCCACCCGATTAACCCGGGTGGACCAATGAAGCTAACAAGAATTGTACTTGTGTATGTAATGAGTATGTGTATTCGGAAGAAGGTAAGTATGTATCGGATGGTTATATTGTATCCCTTGTATGTAATGAAGTGTATGTATGTATGCTTGCGTAAGTATTCTTGTATTACGTATAAGAGCATGTATGCATGTATGTTGTGTGAAATCAACCGAATGTATTCGACCAAGTGGTCGGCGTACCCTCACTAGTACGCGGGGTATGCGGTTATCATGCTCGGCGAAAGCTGACCCCTTCGGGGGAACATTTTTTAGTGTGCAGGTACCCGAAGCGGATGTGTTCAAGGTAAGAGACCGACGGCACAACCTTGTACCTAGAAAGTAAGCAGTTGTGAGGAATGGGTAGTAAGTAGTCTCCTAGTGAGTATGTATGAGTTTGGAAGAGGTATTATACTTGTATGAGGATCCTAGTAGACTCGGTATGTGAATTAAATTGTATTGTACATGGAGTAAGTATCGAACGGAGCATTGTTGTATTTGATTGATGAATGGAGTATGTATTATGGATGTGTAGTACTCGGGATTCCGGTCCATCAGACCGATGCTGTATGTAGAAGTAGTAGCCTTGTTAGTCACGTGGGTGACTAACGGCATTGTATCACCCACTGTATGTAAGAATGTATCCGCTGCGTGTAACTGACGTGTAAAGAGATTGGACGGTAAGCAATGTATTAATGGTAGGGGTGTTACAAAAAGTGGTATCAGAGCGAAGTATCGCTCTGATGACTGGAAATACCGAGTTTAGGAAATACCGAGTTAGGAATTAGAGGCTTAGGGCTAAGGGCTGAGTGATAGCATTAGGGAGATGCTAGTTAGGAACTCCCGGTGTGTACCGGATACCTACAATACCAGACCTGCCCTCCGCAAACCCCATTGTATAACTTGGGAAAGGGCGCCAGAGAGAAGGAAAGTCCTCTCATACTCGGGAAAACCCGATCTGGCAGTAATGAGATAATCCTATAAGAGGAAAGAACTTGACACATAGTAGATTCCAAGAATTGGAAGTCCCGGAAATGGATTCCGGTTGAACAACAATACCCACACTTAATGGCGGTAGAATGAGCACTCCAACCATAAGGAGGCTACAACATGCAACAACATGGGGCGACATGCTCAGCAGTCGCGGAACCTGGCTAACCAACCAGCAACAGGAAAAGAAGCACTAATCGTGCAACGAAATGGGAAAGGAGCAGTGATGGAACCCAAGACACAAGTCTACGGAACAGTAATAGCTAAGTAATACCACCAACGGTATGCTAGCTGACTAAGGACATAGTCAGGAGTGATTAACTCCGAAACTACAACGCCAAAAAAATTACAATACCTGGCCGACATAGCTTACACAGCTACAAGGATATCCAAGGGATATGAACCGATAGGACTACGAGAGTAGTGCCTAAACAAGCTAAGGCTCAATAACCACGGTAAACCAGTGGGAACGAGCAACAAGGAAAAAGATAAAACTAAATAAATGGTTACCTCCAAGGATTGGGGTAGTACCCCGACCAAGACAACCATGTCGAGATCAATGGGAAGCTACTTAAAAGGATCGAGTACCCCAAACATAGATCAATATGATCTAGGGAAGAGTCAACAAGACTATTAAAAACAAGTGGGAACCATACCAAGACCGGTATAGGTCTAACCAAAAACCAACAGTACCACGCACTTGCCACGGCAAGTGCAGTAAGAACAGGAACATGTAGAGGAACTTAAATACACCACAGGTACATAGTAATGTACCGTGACAGCAGTGGAGCAACTATAGGATCACAAATCCTGAAGGCTAGAGGAATCGAACCTTGAAAAGGCCTGACGGCCTGACCATTGTATTAAGAACATACCAGTCAGCGGGAAGCTGGACTTGGTCAAGACCACAGACATGGCTATGCCATGAAGAACATCTTTTAACACCGAACCGTTATTTTCAAACCGAGTTTTCTTTCAAAACCACAAACCTTCTTTTAAAACCTTGGATTTTTAAACAAAACCAACAGAATTACGGTGAGTATCATAGATTGATACAAGAGGAGCTGACAATAGAATACTTCACCTAGGCGTGTGACGAACACTACGAGTGTACCCGTTACGGGATGTGGGACAACCGCACTCCGAAGGAGCTTGCGGGCCTGACATATAGTTGGGTAAGTGGTAACGTATCAATATGGTACCCCACGTATGTATACATGTAGTGTGCGACGCACGAGAAGTAGTCAACTCCGTTCTACGGACCATGAGTAAATTTTAACCAGAATGACTGGACACCGCAAACAATCAAGGAGAAGGAAACTCAGTTGAGGAACAAGTGTAAGGAGCTCAGAGAATCCATCTGAAGATAAGGAATGAAGACTGAGAAGTGCAAAAAGCACAGAATAGTAAGTATAGACATTGGATACGTCTCGAGGACACCAAACAAATACGTGATAGCTGGAAGGTATACCCAGCCTAAACACAGTAAGGCAGTTGCCTAACGTGAACACCACAATGCCCAACAAACGGGACAGAACTTCCAAGAGCAATCACAAGATTACTACGAAGCACAATCCATAATCGGAGAGGATATTTAAACCTAGTCTCAAGCACTGGGAGCAAGTACAGACGGTCTACCCAACGACAGGAGACGTTACAACCCAAAAGGGGAATAACTTAACTACAATACCGCAAGGCGGTATAATGACAACATATCGAAACATTAGCCGGAGGTAACGGCATAATCTAACAACACCCAGGAGAAATCCTTGAGGGTGACTGGATTAACAACAGTCAAACAAGCGTCAAGACAAGAATACAGGAGCTGGAATGAGCACTCGGTTAAGACACCGAAGGAATTTCACTTGACAGGAAATACCCTAGTCTACAAAGGCACTGATCAGCACCAGATTGCCTAAGAGTCTCCTATGAACGGAAGCGTGATGTCACGACTTACCATGGAGCCCAATAATATCTCAACCTATGACGGTATACATGGAGTGGAGACAGGTATAAGCAGCCTGCAAGGGGCATAGCTTGCAGCAATACGGCTCATAAGCCGTAAACCAAATACGTTATATGAACTCAAACGGTTGCGAAACCCACACCATTGGTAACAAGACTTGCAAGAGGGATTGCCTCATACGACAAGAAATCAACAACTGGACCATAAATTCAAACCCAACATCCTGAGTGGCTTGGAGTAATGGCCAACTCAATGTCACTGTCACTAGAGCATCAGCCTAGTATACAGCTGACGGAGTTCTTAATTACCGCCATGCCTTCTGTAGCAATGGTAGCACAGAAGCATGAGAATCATGATAATGCCAACATTGGCCTAGTCCACACTTGGACACTACAAGAAACCCAAGGGAAGGTACCCCTCGTAACCGAAGACCACCAATGCGGTGATGATGTGAACCTTAGAAAAGGCTTCCATCTACTATAACAATAAAACTACGCAATAGATATTGCCAAGGGGTGACGGAATAAGGAAATGAGATTTCCAAACCATTACGACTTAACGGAGTAAGCATACTCCATATGCACCCAAACATGTGGTGGACCATTGTGTAAACACCAACATAGCAAACCTTGTCATTAGACCTATGAGTGGAGACAAACCCCTCAACAAGAACTTTCATTTATCAATGACAGAGTACTCTTCAATTGGAGAACGGGACCAGAAAACCCTTGAAGCTTCATGGGATGTCCCGGTGATGTACATACAAAAATAAAACCGCACAGCTAGAGCCTATAACCAATGCTCAGCTTTGGGAGGACAGTAATTGTCAAAAACAATCAATGTGAGTGCACATTGCACACCATGAATGACCAACACTCAAGAGAGCTTGTAACCCGGTAAATTGCTTTATCCTTGGTCAACCAAGATACTTGGTAAATTGTATCACAAATGGTGATAGAAGGTGAGGTAAGTTAACCTACACATAAAACCTAAGTGGAATAAGACATCTCCACGTTGGGAAGATAATAAGATTGCCGTATGCTACGACAACCGTCATACACACAAACACAGGAAACTCCTAGTGTATGTACACCATAAGGAAATGGTGCCAATGACAATGGCAATGAGTAGAGAGAAACTATCACAGTAACAGAAACAGTAAAAACAATGTTGTACAATGAGTAAGAATACGGTGCGCAACAAGCGACCGCTATGAGGAAGTAGCAGATAATGACACGGAGTATAAGTATGAGATGACATACAGAAATATTCTTTCCTATCACATAAGTGACTTACTGTCAAGCGTTTACGCCTCTGCACTCTGTATGACTGAGTGTTTTGGCACTGCACTTGTTCAGCTAAGGATCTAATGAGATGGCTAGGGATATGGAGAATGTAAATCGTAGTAAATCTTTCCTTTCACCACAAACATGGCATAAGCCAGTCAAGCAAGCTTAGCAACAGACCGTGCGGCCTAAAGGCCAAAGAAGCACGAAGAGTGTACAACACACTAACAATCACAAGATGTGAATTCCATTGGAATAAAAGGTGAAAGGAGACATATCAAAGTCACTAGGACCGACGCATAGAAATGCAAGGTCATACAAGTAAAGAACACTTGTACTGAACCAGAAGAACTGGTATAATTTAGAAGCTAGTGACAACGGAGGAAGCACTACAGTTAAGTGGTGACTTAACCTCGCCTGACAATAAGTCGGAGGAGCTTAATGAATAATCGTGGAAGCATAAATAGCATGTGCAGTAGATTACCAGAGAGCTGGTTATAAATCTTAAACTCGTTGAGTTCAAACACGGTAAAAGAATACCGCAGTTGTTTAGTAAACCTTATTCCCATAATAGACGGATGAGAAGGTGATGTGTAGCACATTAAGGATAACAAGAAGGGTGAATAACCCAAGTTATCAGGGTCACGCAGCAGAAGCTAGTGGGCCCTAGCTAGGAGATAATATACCTAGTAAGTATAGCAAAATGGCTATTAATGCCTTGAAGTCGATTAGGCTAGAACCGAATTAAATATGAGTTAAATAAACTCATATACGAACTCCTGGTGCAAAGACTAAACCATTGGTATGGTTAAGATCCCTTGACCAGAGCATATTGTATAGTATACGGTAGTGAAGCTAAACGCTTCAGTTTGCCCAGACTAATTAAACCAAAGTTTAATAATAATAAAATATGGTAGATTACGTGGGTGTAATCCCTTTTAAGGGGGGTAGAGCAAAAACCGCTTAATGTGAATTTTATAAATAAAACACATAGACCATAATGTGCATAGCACAAATGAGAAACGAATTGATGATTGATGCCTATGTTAAATAAACATAAGTATTCATTCATATTGAAATGGTGGTAATTAGGCATGAGAGATGCAAATACCATAGGATGGATATACCTACCTTGTAACACCATGTAAGAGTATTAGTAAAAGGAAAGTAATGAGTAGTGGACGGAGCTCCACAAGTATTGTAGCCTTTGGAGAAGTAGTACGAAACGAATGAGAGTAGTAGACGAATGAAGTCTAGGGGTAGTGTATACCTAGGTAAATTATTTGAAGCAAATTGAAGACAACTAAATCTCATAGGTATAGTATTCCTTAGTTAGAATAATGGAGATGATGGTGAGTAATGGATGGAAGTAGTGAAGGTTGATGAAATGAGCATTTAGGTATTGAACCACGGAGTAAAGCATTTGGGAAGTAGAGTGAGGATGATTGATGGACTAAATTCCATCCCTTGGAGTTGTATGAATTTATAATTATGACTAGGAAGAGTAAAAGGATATAAAATGCAAATAATTGAATTATCTGTTTGTTTGAAACTGATGTGGGAAGTCGAACTTGATCCTGATCAGATCAAGGGAAACCGAACACAAATTGGGGTGGAGACATAGTTCAACACTGATGCTGATCACATCAGGGTCGAATGATTCTTGAAGCTCCCCTTAAGTGGTCACAAGAATCACACATAGGATAGAAGTAATGAATATAAATTGGAATTTGGAGTTGTGTGTTTTAGAAAATTTCTAATTAGTAGTTGTAAAAGAATTTTTCTTAGACTGGAGAGTAAGTAATTGTTGGAAGTTATACCGGAGAAGATAGTAGTGTAGCATGTTATATTATTCCAAGGGCAACAGGACATAGAGGAGTCCTGTGTCGAGATGACCTGAGTGCCTTCGGGATTGTGATGTGTATTGCATTGCTTTGGGGATAGCTTTGCACTGTATGTATGTATAAAGTTTGTAATGAGGAACCGGACGGTTGATAGTAATATGGATTGGAGTAATTATTGTACATTGTTATGGTATGGAAAGGAGAAACATTGAGTAATGAATTTGGGAATTGTAAGGAGGAGGAATGTATGGCTTCGGTATTAGGCAAGTATAAATGAGTAAGTATAGAAATCCCATAACCGCGAACAACTTTGAGGACAAAGTTCTTAAGGGGGGTAGATTGAAATACCCTGAACTTAAATATAGGGATTAAAATTAATCTAATACTTAATTAAGGGCCTAATGACACCTAAGTAATATTGGTAAGGAAAAATAAATCCAAAAGAAATGAAGAAATGCTTAAAAAGCGAAAAACGCTAAATAAGCGTTAAATAACCATAGGAGGTATGAGACCTCGGTTAGTGTATTATATGGATTCTAAGGGCTTAATAAGACCTAAATAATATTAGGTAACAAATCCCGAAGGAAACGGATCCTTAAAATGGATTAAAAACACAAACGAATCATAAAGCGCGTTTTTCGAGGAAACCGGGAAAACGCGACTTTAAGCGGGTTAAATAGACTCGTAACAATTTTGGTCAACCAAATAGTCATTAATAAACATTAATGAAGGTCTAGAACCAATAAAATCAATTAAGCGAGAAAATAGTAAAAACTGTAAAAATCGAGAAGTTGTGGGGTGAGAGTGTAAATAAAGCAAACTAGTGTGTCCACTATTGCAATTAAAATTTTAAAAGACATATGGGCTGTGGGGGTAGCCGATTACACTACTCTCTCACACTCTCTTAATTTCCCTCTATGTACAAAAGACAAAAGAAATAAAAAGTCAAAAAGTAAAACTCTCTCTCACCCTCACATTTCTTTCACTCACGTACTGCACACCTCCTTCTTCCTCTCTATTTTCTCTTCTCCTCTATCGTTCCAGCGATGGCGATTTGAGAGCCCTCACACAGAGCCATCTTCTTCTCCATTTTTGAAACCTCAAACCACCACCAAATGCTATAAAATTATACCGTTGGATTCGTATCGCTTAGGAGGTCATTCTACACCCTTCAAAAATCTAAAACCTCCAACTTTATTTTTGAGGGTATAATCGTTTGAGAGCTTGAAGGGCACCATTTGAAGATCCATCTTCTTCTCCATGTTCTAAGGTGAGAAGTAGATCAAAGCTTCACTCTTTTCATCTTTTCCTTGCAAAAATACAAAACTCACGTAATGTACCACTATTCCATTACTCAGCCGGTTTGGCACTTTAAAGAGGAGTTGAAGCCTTGTCATTTTCTACTCAAAAACTCCATTAGAAGCTCAAGGTAAGAGTTCCTAAGAATTTGAATGGTTATCATCATCTAGGGTTTAAAACCTACGTAGAAAATTTAGTAGTTGGGTGTGTAAGTTTGTACCTTGTTACGTGGTGTAGCTTGGTGTAAATAAATCAAGAAAAACAAAGAAGGAAAGAGGAGCAAGAAAGGAGGAAGAAGAGAAAAGGAAAAGAAACAAAGAAACAAGGTAATGTGAAGCCTCTGTATAACTTTAATGTTTGTGTATGTGTAGGAATATTGTTTTAGCAATGAACTAAACTATTGTAACCGTGGGAAAAGAATGGGTACACTAATGTGAATGATAATTGTAGTTGAAGTTTTGAAAACAAGAAAATAATATGCTAAGTGTAAATGTGGAGTGTGCAAGAGGTATTAGGAATATATGTGAGAATATTGTATATGTTGAACAGGTTGTGAAAGTGTTGAGTGTGCAAAATTATGTGGTGAGAACACTTAGGAATGTAGGGAACCTCTGTCAAAATTTAGTTAGGAATTTATACACTTATGTGCTGTTAGAAAGGAAAGAAACATAAGAGAATTACAGTGAAGGAAAGAATAAGGTTTTTCACTTTGTTTTGTAACAGGAAGGAAGAGTGTAGTTGAGAGGGGTTGTAAATGGTAAAACGTGAGCTGTCAACCTAAGTTAGGATAGTTTGAGAGTCAATTTAGTGAATGGGAAGAAGAGAAGGAAGGTCTGTAGCATTTCTGTAAGAAGTAGAAATTGTAACAGAGGAGAAACTTACAGTGAAATGAGTTTATGTAACAGATTTTTATAGTGTTGGTTTGGGCTAGTTTAAAATGCTTAAACAAAGTTAAAACATACTAGATTATATGTAGAAATATTAGGGAAGAGATTGGTAGAAGTTTGGAGTTGAAACAAACTCAAAAACTCATATATGTTACAATACTGTAACTAGTCCGGGTTTGCAAACCAGCGCACAAACCCGGACTAGCCTAAAAACACGACAGAAAGTTTTTACAAGGGATGGTCCGGGTTTACAAACCAAGACACTAACCCGGACCATCCCAAAAACACACCCGTAACATACCAAAATAAGTGGTCCGGATTGGTGTCCGGGTGCACAAACCCGGACCACACAAAAAACTCACCCGTAGCTCACAAAGTCATGTGGTCCGGGTTTGTATATTAGGAAGGAAACCCGGACCAAGTAAGAATTTCACCCGTATGTAGTTCAAACGAGTTGGTCCGGGTTTGTAAACCCGGACACCAACCTGGACCAACACTAAATTCCACCAGAATGTATTTTAAAGCTCAAGTAAGGATGGGTAAGGATGGGTAATGATATTATAAGATGATTAAGACATAATTAATGATGTTTAAAGGTCATTAAGGCTATAAACAAGCTTAGAAAATAATTGTAAGTAAGTAACTTAAGTAAATGTATTTAAGTAACAAAGAGTTAGTAAGTATGAACTAGGAAACTTTTGGAAAGTAATAAGTAAGGTTAATTATGGATAATTAACCATCCAACTGTACGTATGTGATAGGAATCAAATAGTTGAACACCGAAGGGAGTCGGTGAGTCCAAAGTCAACGGTGAAAGGTATGATTTCTTCATGCCCTGTATCCTAATCTGGTTACCCCGATTTGTGTGCTTATTTGACCACCTAATAAGATAAATGCATGAATCGGATTATATTGCACTTACTTGTGCTTGTTTACATTGTTCTCGATATTTGTCTTGAACAATAGTTTGTATAATTCATGAAACATATGAATGATGATGATGTGTAATTGTACCTTGTAGTGTACTTGTATATTGTGTTGTATTGGTATGGATGTGTATATGAATAATGTATTTGTGTATGTGGTTGGATGTTGACTTCTACTAATTCCTAACTACCTAACTCCTAACTTAAGTGAGTAAATTGGAATGAGTAGAAGTCCGATATAGTTTCGGCCACGCGTGAGGATGAGGAGACACAAGTGGTTGGATCCGATTCCTGACTCTTAAACTGGTCCGCGGCCCAAATCCCTTAAATGGGTAGCATCCCGGATTGGTGAGTCAAGTAAAGCCTGGTGGTGGGACGGTGTAGTCCCTGCCCAGAGGCCATACCGGCTTAACATGAGTAAGAGTAAGTAAGTATGTATGAGTATGAGTATGTATGCGTATGTATGAAGTAACGAGTAAAAGAGTAATCTCCACCCGATTAATCCGGGTGGACCAATGAAGCTAACAAGAATTGTACTTGTGTATGTAATGAGTATGTGTATTCGGAAGAAGGTAAGTATGTATCGGATGGTTATATTGTATCCCTTGTATGTAATGAAGTGTATGTATGTATGCTTGCGTAAGTATTCTTGTATTACGTATAAGAGCATGTATGCATGTATGTTGTGTGAAATCAACCGCATGTATTCGACCAAGTGGTCGGCGTACCCTCACTAGTACGCGGGGTATGCGGTTATCATGCTCGGCGAAAGCTGACCCCTTGAGGGGAACATTTTTTAGTGTGCAGGTACCCGAAGCGGATGTGTTCAAGGTGAGAGACCAACGGCACAACCTTGTACCTAGAAAGTAAGCAATTGTGAGGAATGGGTAGTAAGTAGTCTCCTAGTGAGTATGTATGAGTTTGGAAGAGGTATTATACTTGTATGAGGATCCTAGTAGACTCGGTATGTGAATTAAATTGTATTGTACATGGAGTAAATATCGAACGGAGCATTGTCGTATTTGATTGATGAATGGAGTATGTATTATGGATGTGTAGTACTCGGGATTCCGGTCCATCAGACCGATGCTGTATGTAGAAGTAGTAGCCTTGTTAGTCACATGGGTGACTAACGGCATTGTATCACCCACTGTATGTAAGAATGTATCTGCTGCGTGTAACTGACGTGTAAGGAGATTGGACGGTAAGCAATGTATTAATGGTAGGGGTGTTACAAGACCAGTCATGGATATGTTTTAACAACTTTTAAAAAAATTATTTTTACAAGTATAAATATAATACACTAAAATGATAATATAATTCATTAATTTTGTATTATGATTCATTAAAATGATATTAGGATTCAGTAAGTAATAAGTGGTGAATTCAATTACAAGTTTTGGAACCGATAAAATCATTATGGTTTTATAGTGTATTATTATTGTTGTATGGTGTATTTTAAACCTAAATCTGCCACTACAAACCCTAAAAATATCTTTGACGTTTTTAATTAGCTTTCATTGGGTGGGTTTTGGGGGTAGGGTAATCTATTTAAAATTTGTTTAGTACTTTATATTGTAGCAACTAACTCGCCTAAACCCGCTACTGCAAACCCTAAAAATTCCTTCGACGTTTTTTAGCTTCCTAGGGTGGGGTTTGGGGTGTTTTGGGGGTAGGGTAATCTATTTGGAAGTCGTTCTATACTTTACAATGTAGCAACTAACTCGACAAGTTCTTAGACCCTAAACTCACCCCTACAAACCCTAAAAATGCCTTCGATGTTTTTTAGCTTTCTTAGGGTGGGTTTTAGGGTATGTGGGGTTAGGGTAATCTATTTGGAAGTCGTTCTATACTTTAATGTGATGATGTACATATCTTAATGTGACGATGTACATGTTCAAATGTGAGAATGTACATGTTCAATTATCAGAATGTATATGCTTTAATGAACATTTGTACATGTTTGTATGACCATCTGTACAAGTTTTCTCCCTTATATGTTCAAGTTTCATTCTAAGAATGTACATATTTAATGATTTGTACAAGTTTATGTGACCATCTGTATGTTTTTAATGCGAGGATGTACACGTTTTTACGTGAGGATGTACATGTTTTAATGAACATTTGTACAGGTTTGTATGACCTTCTGTACAAGGTTTCTTTTACGTTTTGTGCACTATAACCCTAAGCACCGTCAATTTTACTTTTTTAAAAAATTAAATACATTTTTTCTTTTCACTTGCCAGGTCAGCATACAGGTCGCCATATGTAGCCAGGATGGCTACATTCGGATGTAGCTCAGACCCATTGATGAAACTGGAATTCTTGCCTATAGGTGACTGTAGCCATGATGGCTACATTTGAGGGTATTTTAGTCAAATTAAAACAAAAAGGTGGGAGGGGAGCAAAAGAGGGGAGCACACTGATTTGCTTTTTCTTTACATTTTTTTTGTGTAAAGATTTTTTTTCTTTTTCTTTATCTTTATCACTACAACAATAACTTTAAATTGTTGTAATTTTTAATATATAAGTCCAAAATGAAAAAAATATCATTGTTCACTTACATTAAAGCTCTTCAAAACAAGACCAGTCATGGATATGTTTTGACAAATTTTAAAAAAAATTATTTTTTGATACACTAAAATGATAATATGATTCATTAGTTTTGTATTATGATTCATTAAAATTGATATTATGATTCATTAAGGAAAAAGTGGTGAATTCAACGTTTTCTAACTTTTCTAGAGTGATTTTTGGGGTGTTTTGGGGGGTAGGGTAATCTATTTGGGATTTGTTATGTACTTTATATTGTAGTAACTAACTCGACAGGTTTTAAGGGTTTGTGATAACAAGTTTAGATTCGTTAGACCCTAAACCCACCCACTGCAAACCCCTAAAAATGCCTTTGACATTTTAGCTTTCCTAGGGCGGGGTTTGAGTGTTTAAGGGGGTATGATAATCTAGCCGTTCTATACTTTACATTGTAGCAACTAACTCGACAGGTTTTCAGACCCCTAAACCCGCCACTACAAACCCTAAAAATGTCTTCGATGTTTTTTTAGCTTTCCTAGGGTGGGTTTAAGGGTGTGTGGGGTTAGGGTAATCTATTTGGAAGTCGTTCTATACTTTAATGTGATGACGTACATATTTTAATGTGAGAATGTACATGTTTTAATATGAAGATATATATGTTCAAATGTAGATTACATTCAATTATCAATGTATATTTTAATGAACATCTGTACATGCATGTATGACCATCCGTACAAGTTTTCTCCCTTATATGTACAAGTTCTAATCTAAGGATGTACATATTTAATGATTTGTACAGGTTTATTTGACCATCTGTATGTTTTTAATGCGAGGATGTACATGTTTTTACGTGAGGATGTACATATTTAATGAACATTTGTACAGGTTTGTATGACCACATGTACAAGGTTGCTTTTACGTTCTGTGCACTATAACCCTTAGCACCGTCAGTGTTTTTTTTTTTAAAAAAATCATTTTTTCTTTTTACTTGTCAGGTCAGCATATATAGCCAGGATGGCTACATTCAGGTGTAGCTTAGACCGGTTGTTAACAATTTTATTTCCTAATTTTAGTTATAGTTATGGAAATATTTTACGGAATTTGTTAATTAAAAAAGAATCATTTAAGCCTTCAAATCTTTTGTTAAAATATGGTTACAAAACTATATGATTTACTAATATGGTTAATTATTAAAAGTATACTAGAACTAATAAAATCTAACCATATCGACTTGACCGGTTTAAAACTACACTAAAACCAATAAAACCACACTGAAACAGATATTAATCGATCCCGATTAACATCATATAACAAAATTGATTACAAATTTCAAATTTGACTAACCGTGAATGTGACGATTAACCGAAAACCCAGTTAATTGTTTATGGACGCTACTAATCATGCGGCCCGTAAATTATACATTTACGCGCAAGTGGAAGGGAATAGTAGTTGTGTCATTGATAAGTAGGATCTTAGTTGTCTGCGGACCAATATTATATATAGCAACGTACCAGCGACCATTCACTTTGGTGCGTTCGCCTCTAATTTGTTTTTTAGATTAGGCCCCGTTCGTTTTTGGTTGACCCATTTTAGATGAGGTTAATCTGGGAGGATTAATGTCATCAGCCCAAGTTCATTAGAAACAGATCCGTTCGTTTTTTTGACATAGGGTCTGTATATGTGAGATGTGTAAATGACCACACTACCCATAAAAGTGGTTTTTTTGACATGGGGGGTCTGTATATGTGAGATGTGTAAAAGACCAAGGACAGCATAAAAGAGGGAACCAATAACAATTTGCATTTGATCAACAAACAGAGAGAAAGGGGTTACCTGTAGGTGTAATGCTTTCCCCAGAAGGTGCACTGCAAGACAAAAGGAACTACAGTCAAATACAATGTAAATCAGTGATATCGAAGGAAACAATATAGAAGAGAACAAAATCAGGAACTTACAGTGGTTGAGAAATGTGGGGTTTGAAACTGTTGCTTAATAGGTTTTTTATGGGTGCCGATGGTAGTTACTTTCCCCCAAACTGAATGCAGTTGTTGGTGTGAATTCAATGAACAACAACTGTACAGAAAGCTGGAGTTTGAGCTAGACAGGGGTAATTAGGACCAAATTCTTTCATCAATCTCCCCCTTGCATATGAATTTACTGAAACGCGGGTATTGCCGCGTCTACACACCAGCTCCTCTCCTCAGGTTAATTTGTCATTCAGCTTCAACCAGAGATGGGAAAAGAGGGAGATTCATCTCCAAATCATCTCTAGAGCAATATTAATTGCATTACAGAATGGGGCCTAAAAGGACAGCTATCACTTGTTTATTTACTTATTATTTTCTCTTGGTCCCACTAAAAATAAAATAGTGATCTATGATTGGTTAACTACTACTTAATAAGAGGAGAATCAGTGTGAAGACATTCTCCCATTGGTAAGCTTGGATCTACTACCAACTTTTTTCTATTTATGGGTCTGTTTGGATTTTCCACCATAAAGATAGGTGGAGAAGATTTATGATAACACTTAGTGTAGTTAATCAATATGAGGTTGACATGGGTTAGATTTTTATCCAACATCTGTTTTAAAACTTTTTCAAAAGTGGATTAATGTTCAAATTGGCTGAGAAAGAACACATACGCACGCTGGCTGTGAATCTGTGATTAGGGATAACCTCCAACAGATCGGCAGAAATTGACTCGCTCTCGGACAACTCAAACTATTTTTACTACCTTTTGTCATACAACAATTAAACAACATTGAAAAGTTGTACTACACTTAATTAAGGACATTGTACGATTACAAAGACTATAAAGTAAAAATACTTATATAAAGTCTGTACACTAGATCTAATTAATACAGTAAAACAAAAGTTTCATAAATCAACTAACCCACCAAGAAACACAAGAATACATGGGGAATGTTCCTATTTTGAAGGCAAATTCGAACGTATGGACGTTCCGTGCAAAAAAATCGTGCCAGCCGCTGATTTGACAGTCCCAGTCAACTGCTGACTGGTCGCTTTGCTGACTGGGTTGCCCTTTTTATTATATTAACTTTAAATGGTTGTAACTTTTAATATATAAGTTCAAAATAAAAAAAATTATATCATTATTCATCTAAATTCAAGCTCTTCAAAACAAGACCGGTCATGGATATGTTTTGACAAATTAAAAAAAACTTACTTTTACATGTGTATGATGATACACTAAAATCATATATGATTCATCAGTTTTGATATTATGATTCATTAAAATTGATATTATGATTCATTAACTAATAAGTGGTGAATTAGATTACAAATTTCGAACCCGATAAAAATCATTATTGTTTTTTGTAGTGTATTATTATTATTGTATGATGTATTTTAAACATTATATGGTGAATCATGTATTTTTTTTACGTACCAAATATTTTTTATGTTATGTTATTGTTTAATTTTTTTCTTTTTATATGTGATTGATGATTCATTAATTTTGATATTATGATTCATTAACTAATAAGTGGTGAATTAAAAGACAAACTTCGGAACCGATAACAAAACATTATTGGCTTTAGTGTATTATTATTGTATTGTAATGTATTTTAAACCTTATATGGTGAATCATGTATTTTTCTTACGTACCAAATTTTTTTGTGTTGTATTATTGTTTAAAATTTTTCTTTTTATATGTGATTGATGATTCATTAATTTTGATATTATGATTCATTAAATTGATATTATGATTCATTAACTAATAAGTAGTGAATTAAATGACAAACTCTGGAACTGATAAAAAAACATTATTAAACATTATTGGTTTTAGTGTATTATTATTGTATTGTAATGCATTTTAAACCTTATATGGTGAATCATGTATTTTTCTTACGTACCAAATATTGTTTTGTATTGTATTATTATTTAAAATTTTTATTTTTATATGTTACTGATGATACACTAAAATGATGTTATGATTCATTACATTTGATATTATGATTCATTGAAATTGGTATTATGATTCATTAACTAATAAGTGGTGAATTAGATAACAAATTTCGGAACAAAAAAAATTCAGAACAAATATTGAATCATTATTATTTTGTGGTGTATTATTAATGTTATATGGTGTATTTTAAACTGTACGTGGTGAATCATAAGTGTCGTTGATATATGTTGATATGTACATATAACTAACATAAATTTTTAAACTTGTCAAAACATATCAATGACTGGTCTTGTTTTAAAGAGCTTGAATTTAGATAACAATGGTGCAAAATTTTTTAATTTGGACTTATATTTTAATAGTTATGACTATTTAAAGTTAATATAAATGTTACCCCATTTAATATGCCACCTAAGCAGTCAAGTCAGCTGCTGACTGGACTGCCACCTAGACAACCGCACTATAATGGGAATGACCTTCCCGCACAATCTACCGTCTGATTTTGAAAAGGGCAACCCTACCTCTTGATTGAACCATCATGAGCAAGGAGTAACCTAAAATAACAAAGAGGGGATTAAAGTTAATTAATACCTAGGGAGTAGTATTCTCTGTGGTTTAGGAGTACAGGTACAAAATCTGGACACTTCATGTTGTTGATTTGTTTGGATTTAATTTAAACTATTAGATTATAAGAAAAAATGTTAAAAATTATTCAATCACTTTTCTTATATCCTTTTTTATTATTAAATTAAAAATATTATTGTATATATTAATAAACAGACCTATTAATCAACCTAAAACAAAACTAATTACTAGCTTTTAATTTTTAGTGATTTTTTTAATTCTATTAAAAAATAAATTAGGTAATTGGGTTGGCGCTTGATTATTCCGTTCAATTACGTCACACTCGATTGATCCTTCATTTATCAAATCATTTTGGCTCTCTTTGTCTTGACATTGTAACACCCCTCTCCATAATCACGATATAATCTCTCACGTAGCAATAAATAAAACGTCTCACAGCGGAAAATAAATAACAATTACAAAACTCACTCGGGTGTCACCGGCCATTACTCGCCCATGCGAGCAACGAAGCCAAACTACATCCAACTTCCAACATAAACAAACCGCTAACCGCCGTGATAACGAGAAAACTCCTATACATCATACTAAGTCCATAAACCATAAACAGCGACAAGTGAGCGTCTACCCAATCTCAAATATACATAATCTTACCATAATACAATTCATCATCCTCATTGTTATACAACATCTCCATGTGTGGTAACAAAAGTAAAACTCCAATTACCCTATTCCCGCTCTTCGGCTTCAACAATGATCAACAACCTGTAATGGTGTAGTATCAGCGATAGACGCTGAGTATGCCAGGCCTGGACCCTAATGGTCACTTGTCATTTTAACCATCTTATTATTAGATTGGTTTCATGCTTTACCATTTTACAGTTATAATCAATACTGCAACATATATGCATAAGTATACATAATCATCCATTCAAATATTCATAAACACTTAACCATCCATCCAATCCAAACATTCATTCAAATATCACAAACCACAATTATATATCAAACGTATCGAATAACAACAATACAATGTACAATGTACAATGTACAATCGCCGTAGCGTTCACCTTCCATTGTCAATTTATTTTAGTTTGGCCTTCAAGGCCCCATCCATATGTACAATGTACATTCGCCGTAGCGTACAGTTTCCATAGTTAATTATGTACAATGTACATTCGCCATGGTGTACAGTTTTCATATTTAATTTATCTTAGCCTTGTAGGCTCCATCCAACCATGTTTAATTATTACCAGTTGATACCAGAAAGTGGTATCAGAGCGTAGTTGCGCTCTGATGACTGGAACAGAGGAGTACCGAGTATAGGAAAACCTAAACTTGAGAAACGGGGTTACGGGTTAGTTTGTGAGGCTCGTTAGTTAGGGTCCATTTTAATCCGTAGGAAAACGCTGGAGAGGTAGAAAGCCTCCTCACACTCGGGAAAACCCGATCTGGCATTTACACAATGGCATATAATCAATCCGGTAAGGAAAACTAGGTACCCCTATCTTTTCATTGATGTTTCGGCTTAGTGTAGGGTACGGGGGCGTACCCCTCTTTTAAGGGGGGTAAGCGCGTTTTGTTTGTGTATTGATTTATTAGGGTGCATTCCCACAACCACATGTTGATGGTTAGTAGGTTTGTGTGTTTTGGATTGTGTGTATGTGAATGGTATGTACGTGTATGTACACTGTGTCGTGAATGAATGTTGTGTGCCTTTTGATTACAGCCGTGCATGGGTTACGTATTACTACTATCTTGGATCACTATGAGAACTGGTGAGAAACCATTAATGTGGCAAAGTGCTTATGGGTAGTGAGAATTATGGTATATGGGACTTGATCCCTTGGTTAGCATGAATGAATGCGGGACTTGATCCCAATAATTAACGAGAATGGAAAACACCAGTTAAGGAAGAAAGACTTGAAGTCTCTTTTAAGGGGGGTAAGTTGAAACACCCCTAAACAAATAAACACATAAAATCATAAACGACTGAGGGCTATCCGAGAATAACGTGTCACATAATTCGGGACACGTGATAATGCATGAACAATTAAATTAAGTACGGACATATATATGTCCGAGAACATGAGAACGTGACATATTAATACAGTCGTGTACATATATATATACGTGTATAAAAATACATATACGTAACGTTACAACATTACAACGTTGTATATAATAATTAATAATAATAACGTCGCATAGTTACACATAACTAATAACGTAACAAAATAAGGTAGTCGTGTATAAATTAACAACGCGACGTATTATATAGTCGCTCATACTTATAAATAAGCTTTTATATAGCTTATACAAAAAAAAAGAGCAGAAACGCTCCCACTGAGGTTCGAACCCAAGACCTCCCGTACCTTCCCCGAATGTTTAACCAGTGGAGCTATGCTCGATTTCAGTAACATATCCCAACAACTTAATATCAGTATTAAGTCGAGTAGGCTAACTACAAAAAAAAACAACAAAAGGAATCAAACACGTACTCCCTGTAGCGCCAATTCTTTCTTCTTCCTTGATGAAGCACCAGATCGAACAAGAAGGAAACAGAGACACCCATGCCGTTACCGGTTGCTGAATTTGAGGAACTGGACAAGGAAGTATGGGCGTGCATCAGAGTGTGAACTCCACAACTGCCACATGTGTTGAGTTAGACTTCAGTAAAAAAAAATGGCAGACTTAAGATTGGCACATCAGAATAATCCTTTCCCTAACTCCCACGACATTAAATCGAGATTAACACTCCCCATAAATCCCTGCAACTGAGGAGCTAATCTAACCCATAATTCTCTGTTTCAGAGACACAAGAATCGCCCCCTCTCTACCTCGTGCGTGCCCTCCAATTCCCCAGGCTGTTCCCTGTCAAAAAATCACTCAACAGATTCCTCCTACCTATTGTCCTCTGATTAATACCCTTGCTTGGCTATTCTCCTCCCTCCATGGCATGCGGTGCCAGTCAACAACTCAAGTGCTGTTGTTGCTCATGCAGGAAGGTAAACCCAAGCCTTCATGGCACTTTTGAATTCCTTCTGTTTTGCCGTTTCAATTCGAAGAAAAAAAAACTGACATCATGCTCTTGCATTTCTCTTGTCAAAACCAGTGAATCCCAAATCCCTTGGTCTCTCTCTCTATCTGCTTGATCGAGCTGGTGCCCAAGTCCTCTTAAGATCTGAAGCAATAAACTCAAAAAAAAATAATGCTCAGGTGAGACACTGAACTCCAAGGGAAAAGAAAGAAAGATCTTGCTGTTTCAACCTTCTGTTTATTTTCCGTGTCTGAGGTTCATCAACGTGTAACTAACCTCCTCCCCCATCTTTGCTTGATTTCACCTGGAAATGCTCAGCCCGTGAAGGGTGCACCACTTTTGTTTCAACAAGACAGACACACATCAGCAGGTAAATTACCCACCAGTCTCACAACCTGCTACCCTCCTCTTTTCTTTTCGAGACTGACCTCTAAAAGAAACAAAAACTGTCTCAGCTGTTGAGTGCTTAAGGAACTGAAGTCCCACATTTTGCCAAGGGAATAGCCAAGGAGAACCTGTCAAGTTACCAACTGGTGAGTTATGCCTAAACTGATTTCTAGATCAGAAAACAGAAAGAAAAAAAAAAGACCAAACCTACCAAATATGATAAACATATCAAATCTGTAGCATGAAGTCTCAGTGCACTAGATGTCCTGGGGTGGTTTCAAATTGCTAATACATTTATGACCTCGTGCATGCACCTGACTGTGGTTGATACGTGAGGATGTGAAAGAAAGAAAAAAAACAGAAAGTAACTTCAAGGAAGGAAAACAGTGAGAGAAGAAATGGAGCAGTTAGTTTCAATTCTGAGTTTTTTTTGTCTGTATAACTGAGTCCTAGTGCAGTTATCAGAGCCTTACTAACTTAATGATGCATCTAATAACATACTAATGCACCTAGATAAGCCCTATCCACGTTAAAAAAAAAAAAAGAAGAAGATTTAAACAAATCTGCAAACAACCAAAGAGGGTATAGCAGAGGGTTTGGTTTCTGTTGTAACTTCAGTGGTTAAACTGGGTGTTCTAACTGTTGCATACCCAGAAGTAGTATGGAGTTAGATTGACTTGTTAATGAGCCTAGAACCTAGCTAATATATTTATTCAGGGGAGTAAGCACACAAGAAGAAATGAAAACCAGTTAGTACACACAAGTGGCGAAATAAATAACAGTTTCAGATTTCTGATTTTTAAATGTCTTCCTGAAAACTCATGCCCCTGTATAACCTGATTACAGTTGGCTTAAGGATGTTGAGTTGGTTTAGTGATAGAGCCAAGTCAGTACTGATGCATTGTTTAAGTTGGTATACCCCCTTGAAAGATAGAGGACAGTTTAGCAACTAGAAGAAAGAATGAAAAGGAAAACCGTAAGAGAGGAAAGAGCAGTTCAGTTTGGTTTGTTAGCTTCAGTTTTCTGTGTGAAATCTTCCTCATAGGTATTGCCCTTATGTTCCTGACATATTGAGGGTTTAAAACAGCTATAAATACTAACTAAATAGTACAGTGACAGAGTCGAGATAAAAAAAACAGAAGAAAGAATGCATTAGATCTCTAGCTTCAGGTTTCAGTTTTCTTCAAACTCATGCCTCAGTATAACCAGTTTAACAGAAGGCAATAAGGGTGTATTAACTTATTATGACCTACTACATTGTTATCATATAGGTCTACTTGTCAGTAACAAGAGAAATGAAAAGAAAGGAAAAGCTGAAGAGAGTTTATCTGTTACATTTCAGTTTCACCTCATTAGCAGTTTTTGATTTCTGCTTCCTAGGTTGCAGTTTGTAGAAGTTCTGCAACTTCAGTTTACTGTCTGGGGTGGTCTTAAGAATGAAGAGGTAGTAAAACACACAACTAAGTAGTTGAGCAAGTTGGGAGAAAACAGAAAAGAAACTGAAAGGGCAAAAAGGAAAGCGATAGCAGAAAGATTTCATCAGTTTCAGTTCTTAGTTTCTGTGAAACAGATATCTTTTTTTTTCAGAAGCATGGCCCTTATTGTCTTGAGTCTGACTAGAGACTTGAACCTATATTAAAACTCTTAACTAAAGGGCTGAACTGATTGGGGAAATAGAAGTCAAGGTAAGGAACTAGAAGGAAAGGCAAAACAGAACCAAATGAGACCTCAGTTTTATCAGTTTTGAAGTAACTCAGGTCTCAGTTTTCATGTTTTGGTAATGAAACTTCAGAGGCTTTTAACAGTGATACCTTGAACTGGCTTTGGTTGGGGACTGGTCTAATACACCTAGCAATCTGGTAAGGTAAGTTAGGGAAAACAATTGGAGTCAGAATAGTACATAAACAGAAAGGAAACATAAGAAAATTATCAAGTCAGTTCAGTCCCGATTTCTGTGCAGAGGATTTAGTGAGTGTTGTTGGTGAAATTTTGAGTTTAATTAGAGATTAAACACTTGACTGGGTAGACAAGTGCTTGGGAATAAATTGAGAGACAGATAACAACTTAAAAAGAAAAGGGGGGGGGTAAAGTAAGGAAAACCTGTTTTCGTGTTCAGTCTTTCTGAAAATGGTTTTGTTTCTGTGTACCTGTGCAGACAAAGAGATGTATCCGATCTGTTGTAACTTTGTACAGAGAGATTGGATGGGGTGTATTGGATGCTAGATAATATAAACACCTCAATGTACCCTGGTAAGGTTATAAGTACCTAGGGAAAATTAGGAGTCAGCACCAAACAGGAATGTATGTTTCTGCTCAGTTTTTGTTTCAGAAATGCTTGCCTCTGTGTAACCGAAATTCAGAAGGGTAGGGGTGTGGTTATTAGCCTGATATTAAGCCCAACACCTAGCTAATCAACCTAAGTAAGTCTCTACAAGAGTTGAGTGAGGCATCCATTGAACTAGAGAATAACAAGAAACAAGAAGAAATATCTAGAACTGTAGTTTCAGTTTTTTTTCACTGGTATTATAGGTTCTGTATCACTGTGTTACTAGTTGTGTAAGTGTGATCCTGAGATTATATGAACTCAACTAGTAGCTAATGAACATAACCAGAATACCCAAAGCATGTGGAGAAAGCATACATCGATTACTACAATAAATGTGAATTAGATAAGGTATTACAAAGACTTGTGTTTTCAAATTTTGAGACTTTTGGATTTTTGTATAATTGGGTTATAGGGGTATTCTAGGGTATATTATCACTATCAAGGTTAAAACATTGCTCACCTATTTACCTAAGGGGAACTGTACACCCTACTAACTACGCACATAACTATACTTGGAATCGCAGCGGAAAATAAACAACTAAACGATAACTAAACGATTGGTGCTACAATGCCGTCAACCACCCACGTGGCTAACAAGGCTGAATAAATACAATGTACCGGTCTGATGATCAGACTCCCGAGCATAGAACTAACAACCATATATATAACAATATAATACCGAGTATTTACATAAATCCTTCACTGTATACTTCACTGTAAACCGTCACCAACAAGTATATAATACGCCACGGGTGCACAGGCGCAACCCGGGCAACATCCAAAAGTACTTCAAAAGTAAACTACTCTCTAGGACCTAGAGCCACTCTGCCTCTTCGATCCTCATCCTGCAATAAAAATATGGAGCCCCCGAGGGGGTCAGCACCTTTGCTGGTATGGCTAACGCGCAGCCCATCGACTACCGGGATACGCGCAACCAATTGTCAGGATGACATGATATTTATTTTTAAACACACAACACATACATATATAACATAACAAGGGTATTGTACACATCATAACACACATCACAAACATACAAATCCTTTTAGGAAGAGAACCAACACAGTTAGTCCCCATTGAGAGCTTCGAGAATGTTGCCACGCTCATACTTAGCTCGTTACATAACTCGTTACCGTCCGGTTAGATTGAACGGTTAACTTAACACAAGGTGCCCCGGATATAGTGATCCAAGCACACCGAAACAAAACACATAGTATGCCCCTGTGGCCCGACGTGAGTCAGTAAAATAGCCTTGGTTAAGCTAAAGGGAAGGTTAGAAACCAAATTGGAAACTTAACCATAACATACAGAGAGAATCGAACCGGTTATGACATCGACTCCCATACTCACACGCGTGGCCGGAACAGACCGGACTCCTCACTTCCCCCGTTAGCCCATGTTAGTAGTTCAACATTGAGCACAACAACAATTCACAATAATAGGTCAAGTCTTGTTAGACACTCACATGGGAAGAGAGAGTCATAATTAACAACATAATAATATTTAACAACTGTAAACTCTTTACATGGTTTAATCTTACAAAGTCATAAACACACAGAAAACAAACAACACACAAGCCGGTGTAAACCGGTAGGCAACAGACTGCAAGAAAACCATACCTTGGTCCTTGCCTCGTTTGATTTCCACCTTGAGAGAATCCTAAACACATTAGTAATGTCGGTTAATTATTTATTTAACTCCAAACTTACTAAGTATTTAACATGATTGTATGACATGTTTTAATGCCTATCTTACCCTAGGTTACCTTCATTATACACCCTAGGGTTAACTACATAAGTCACATTCTTTTCTGTTTTTTTTTTTTACAAGTTTTGGTCCGACCGACCCACCGTCCGACCCACAACTGGGTCGGACCCTCCCAGTGGTTTTCGGGTCTGAAAACTTACCTTGACCGACCCATGTCCGACCCAACCTTCTGGGTCGGTCCATTACAGAACCCTTTTACTCCTTATAATCATGCCCGTCCGACCCACGTCCGACCCACCACTGGGTCGGTCCATGTGCGAACATTTTCCTTCCTTTGAAACTTGACCGACCGACCCATGTCCGACCCACCCTTTTGGGTCGGACCATCACCGAACATTTTCCTAACATCTAACAGAGGCTCGACCGACCCAAAAACTGGGTCGGCCCCTGGGTCGGTCGCCTTCTAAACTTACCCAAACTTGCCAATTCTTCACCAAACTTCTCCTAAGGCCTCTTAATGCTTCCTAACAACATTTGGTAACCTTACATCCACATACAACATCCATGAAACTCATTTTCTAATTCCTTAAATCATTTACTTATTTCCTTGTAAAAATTCCTTAACACTTATGTTATTTTATACTAGGTTCCTAGATGGTGTTTCTCACCTATGGTAACTACTATCCCAAAATGCTTTCTCCTTGATTTAACATCATCTCCCAAGCATCATCTCTCACAACTATCTCCTTATATCATTACTTCAAATCCTTTTCAAGTTCATACATTCTCCTTAGTTTACCAAAGTTTGCCTAAGTCTTTACCTAAGTCCAAAATGACTTTGGTACATACTAAAATCTCAAGATCATGCCTAAGTCCTATTACACTCTAGAATACTTCCTAGTTCATCATAATTCCTTTAAAACATCTTGAACTCCTTATTCATTTCCTACACTTTCTAACTCACCAAACCTTATGTAAACACTTAGAACTTCTTACTTCCTACCTAGATTTTGACATGGGTTCCCCTAGAACATTACCATGCCTAAACACTTTACCTTCTCCTTTAAACACACAAGAACATCCAAAATCACCAAGAACACTCTCATACACAATTTCACCAAATTTACACCACATTACAATATAGTGCACAATTTAAATTGCATGGCACTTAGGCCCTTAAAATGCATGGCTCTTAGGCCCTTAAAGTGCTTAAATCATAAACACTGAATTTCCACAATATATATGCCTTTAACCTGCAAATACACTCAACATACACATATGCCCTTTACTAGTCTCTTAAGAACACTTTACTAAGTCATTCCCCATTGGCTCTTTAGATAGTTTTAATAAGCATTATAAGCTCATTTCTCCTAAGGCATTAAAATAGCATTAGGTTAGTAGATTTACCTCTTTTGCAAAATACTTCTTTCTTGTTTCCTTTAGAAACCAATAGAGTACTTGATTCTTTGACAAGTTCTAAACAATATACAAACTTTATAATGAGTATTCAAGCTATAAGCTTCATCTCATTGTAAACCCTAATTTGACATTGTTTCAAAACATTAATGTAGTTGTTTTACCTTGTTCTTTGAAGAGAGTTTGGATATCAACAAGAGAGGACTCCACCTAGTCCATGAAGAGTTGAAATGAAGCTAGAACAAGTCACACAATGAGCTATATCAATGTGTATTTTCGGACATGACAAAAACAAGGAGGAAAGATTTTTGTTTGAGATTCCTTACCTAGAAGCAAGGAGAGTAATAATATGTCAAAATATAAGCTCAAGCTCCTTCAATGGTGGAACACCTTGGCACCGAAATGGAGCTCTTGGAGTTTTGAGAAGATAGGAATGAAGAGCTTGATGAGAGGAAGAGATTGGTGGTATTTGTTTTTGATTTGGACAAGTGAGCTAGGTTTAGCAAGTGGTCAAAGCTTGTGTTTTAATGGTGGTAGTGGTTTATCGTGAGAGAACAAAGAAGAAGGGAGAGATGAGTGGGAAACCGTGTGAGCAAGGAAGGAAATGAGAGAATGAAGATAGAATTTGCTTTAAGAGATATTTATGTGTTAAAAGGTAAAAAGTAGCTTATTTACTTATCTTATCTTACTTAATACATTAATAAGAGAGTGGTGAGTCACCCTTAAAAACCGGCCCCTTATAGTGTGGGGGTTTAGTCTTTGTTTGTCAATTTAATTACTTAATACAACATATGTTACAAATTAGCTTATAAAAAGTACTATTCACCTATACAAGGCACATAGAAGTGAAATTTTTGATTTCCCACTAATATAGCCACCCAAATGTGATACTATATAGTACACATATATATTTAAGAGTAATGATGGACATTTAGCCATTCAAAACTCATTTACAAGACAATTTTTCAAAAACGTGCTTTAAGACTTCTTAAAGCACATTTTGTGTTTTAACTTGTTTTCAAGCTTGGTTTTCTTTGGTAATTGGTTTAATATGTTCATTAGTATATAAATGAAGTCTTGGTAAGCTCATTAGGTTACTCAAGTTTATCCCAAGCTTAGAGCACATTTTAGCTCTTATTGACTTTAAAGCACATTTGTGTTTCCTTTTGTTTAAATTTGTTTAGTAAGGTTTCTAAGACTCTTTTTAGTCTTGTTACACCCTATTTAGGTGTTTAAACAACATAACTAGGTTTGGGGTATTTCAATCTACCCCCCTTAAAAGAACTTTGTCCCCAAAGTTCATACTTCCACATAACTTTAAACATTAGAACATGAGAACACATATTAACAACACTTCTATATCACATTAACAACATCTTACATCATATCGGACACGTGGTCCAAACAACAAAACATCACAACATCATTCAGACTCAGCGGTCTGCAACATTAACAACATGACAATACAACACAGACAATGTATTCAAATACATGTCATATACATAACCGAAACGGCTCTACCCCCCTTAAATAGGGGTACGCCCCGTACCCTATACATACAAACACTAAGAAGTAAACAACGACGGGTACTTCGCCTTCATCTTATCTTCCAGCTCCCAAGTGGCCTCCTCAACGTCCTGGTTAGACCAGAGAACCTTCACTAGTCTCACAGACTTATGGCGAGTGTCTCGAGTCTTAGTGTCCAGAATCCGTACCGGAGTCTCCACTGATCGCATGGTCGGCTCTAAAGTTAGCCTTTCAGGCTGAAGCACATGAGACGGATGAGACATATACTTCTTCAACTGGGACACATGAAATACATCATGTACCTTGCCCAGCTCGGCGGGTAAATCAAGTCTATAAGCTACCGGGCCGATCCGCTCCGTCACAATATAAGGTCCCACATATTTTGGGCTCAACTTGCCTTTCTGGCCAAAACGAAACACTCCCTTCATGGGGGATACTCTCAAAAATACCTGATCGCCCACGGCGAACTCCAGGTCACGTCGGCGCACATCTGCGTACGACTTTTGTCTATCCTGAGCTGCTTTCATATTAGCCCTGATCTGGCGAACTTCTGCCTGAACTTGCTCAAGATACTCTGGTCCTATAATGACCGTCTCACTCGACTCATCCCAGCATAATGGCGTGCGGCATGGTCTACCGTACAATGCCTGGAAGGGAGACATCTTGATCGATGCATGATAACTGTTGTTGTAGCTAAATTCGATCAGATGTAACTTATCAATCCAGCTGGTCTGAAAGTCAAGTGCACATGCACGTAGCATATCCTCAAGTGTCTGTATGGTGCGCTCACTCTGACCATCGGTCTGTGGGTGAAACGCCGTGCTCAATTTCAGTTCAGTACCAAGTGCCTCTCGTGTAGACTTCCAATATCTGGATAAATCTGGTATCTCTGTCAGATACTATCGTCTTTGGTACACCATGATGTCTAACAATCTCTTTATCGAATAATTCTGCCAATCTTGCCACTTTCCAGGTGTCCTTCATCGGAATGAATCGAGACACCTTGGTCAGTCGGTCAACTACCACCCAAATCATATTCAGACCTCCCCTTGTAGGCGGAAGCCCTACTACGAAGTCCATAGATATGTCATGGAACTTCCACTCCGGCACTGGCATTGGCTGCACCATACCACCAGGCCGTCGGTGCTCAAACTTGACCTTCTGACAAGTGAGACACCTCAACACATAGTCATTTACATCCTTCTTCATTCCAGCCCACCAGAAGTATCTTTTCATACCTTTATACATCTTTGAAGCTCCGGGGTGAATCGAAGTAGTAGAACAATGGGATTCACTCAGTATGCGCTCCTTCAGCTCAGCGCTACTCCTGGGTATACACAATCTGCCATTGAGCCTAATCAGGTCATCATCGTGGAGTCTGAAGTCATACTTCTGACCCTCGAATGTGCCATCAATAAGCTTCTGTCTGATCTCCATCATATACTGATCCGTCATCTGAGCACTCCGCACCTCTTCAACCAAGCCAGTATGAGAGACTAGCGAATGGAGAGAGTGTGCTCGGCGACTCAATGCGTCAGCTACCACATTTGCCTTACCCTCCTTGTACTGTAAATTGATGTCATAATCATTCAGGAATTCAACCCACCTTCTTTGCCTCATGTTCAACTCCTTCTGAGTGAACAAGTACTTTAAACTCTTGTGGTCAGAATAAATCGTCACACTTACCCCATACAAATGATGTCGCCATATCTTCAGTGCGAAGACAATGGCCCCCAACTCTAAGTCGTGGGTAGGGTAGTTCTCCTCATGCTTCTTCAGCTGTCGGGAGGCGTAAGCCACGACCTTCCCGTGTTGCATCAACACACAACCCATACCCCTGCCTGATGCGTCGCAATAGACCTCAAACCATCTGGACCGTCTGGTAATGTCAGAACCGGTGCAGATGTCAGAGCATCCTTGAGACTCGCGAAAGCCCTCTCACAGTCGACTGTCCACTCGAATGGTGCATCCTTCTTCATCAAGGAAGTCATCGGCTTCGAGACACTGGAGAAGTCCTTCACAAATCTCCTATAGTAACCTGCCAGACCGAGGAAGCTCCTGATATCGGTAACTGTCTTCGGCCTAGGCCAGGTGCGCACTGCATCTATCTTTGCCGGATCAACAGCGATCCCGGCCTCAGATATCACATGTCCAAGGAATGATACTTGGTTCAACCAAAATTCACACTTAGAAAATTTAGCATACAGCTGATTCTTTCTCAAGTCTGCAATACATCTCTCAGGTGGCTTTCATGCTCACCTTCGATTTCGAATACACAAGTATGTCATCGATGAAGACTACCACTGATTTGTCCAACTGATCTTGGAACAAACGGTTCATTAAGTCCATGAACTTTGCTGGTGCATTTGATAAGCCAAACGGCATAACGGTGAACTCATAGTGCCCATACCTAGTTCTGAAAGCTGTCTTTTCGATGTCACTGTCACGGATGGCAATCTGGTGATATCCGGAACGTAGGTCTATCTTGGAGAATACTGATGCTCCCCTAAGCTGATCAAATAGATCGTCGATGCGTGGTAAGGGGTAACGGTTCTTCACCGTAACAGCATTCAGCTCCCGATAATCAATACATAGGCGGAGGCTACCGTCCTTCTTCTTCACGAAGAGACCGGCGCTCCCCATGGTGACACACTAGGGCGGATAAAGCCCTTGTCGAGTAGGTCTCTCAGCTGCTCCTTGAGCTCTGTCATCTCTGCTGGAGCCATACGGTAAGGTGCTTTCGCAATGGGTCCGGTGCCCGGAATCAAGTCAATCTCAAACTCAACCTCTCGTGCTGGCGGCATGCCCGGCAGTTCCTTAGGAAATACATCAGGAAACTCCGACACTACCGGCACATCTGGGCTAAACTCAGGGTCTCTCTCTATGTCCTGGACATAGCAGAGGTATACATCACTCCCTCGTCGTAACTCGTGACATAGCCATGGCGGTGATGATCTGAGTCGAAGGCTCCCTGGGCCTCTGGCGGTAAGATATGGTAACCCCAGATGGACTCCGAAGAAGCAGTCGATGCTCGGCACACAGGATTCTGCCCTTGTGCCGCTCCAACCAGTTCATCCCGACAATCACATCAAAGCCTAGTCCGTCGAACTCTATCAAGTCGATCGGAAACTCTCATCCTGATTCGAACAAGCATCGGTAGTAGCGGGTACATCTGATCCGCTCTTTCGACGGGAGAGTAACCACGAAGTCTGGCATCTCTTCACCATCTAACCCCAGCCTCTTCGCAAATGATAGCGAAATGAATGTATGTGAGGCTCCAGAGTCGAACAAGATCGATGCATCCACGCCATTCACTGGAAAGGTACCGGTGAGGATTGTGCCGCTCTTGCCGGCTTCTGCCTTATTGCAGACACTCAGTATACCTCCCGTTCCGAGTGCACAGCCTAATTCATTGGCAAACTAATAAGTATTGGGTAACAACACGGTTTATATGCTTCAAACAACTCCACTTTATTCATTAACACACTCCTTTTTACAACATTTATTGGCTTATACTGTCGCCATGATCCACACTTACAACATCCTTAATACATACTGGTTTGTCACATAATTATACAAGGCTTAAAACTGTCTGAAAGTCAAATTCAGACGTCCGGGTTTCATGTGTGTGGCATTGATCACTGCCGACGGTGCGGTATTCAGTTTGATCTTCCTGATGCCATGGTATAGCATCCTTGATTGCCCACCCATGATTAATACATCTCCCGATTTTAGCAATAGCTTCTTTGCGAGGTCAGCACGCTTCTGCTCGCCATACACAAATACTGCGGTATCACCAATGGACCAAGACACCACGGGTACTCCCTTACTTAGAGACTCGGGTGACTCGTCCTTGTCTTGGTGCATACCCAACCGTCCACCTTTCTGGTAGAAGTTTACAATGCATAAATCTGCTTTTACACTTGGAATTGATTCCGTTTCAACTTGCTGAGCAATTCCCACGGCGTGGTTAACGACCGCGTGGAACTCCTCTGGTATACTTGATACTGTTGCTCCATCTTCAGCTCGAACTTCTTGATATGACTTGGTGTAAGGGTTCCAGTCCTTACCCATGCACATCATCTTCAATTTTGCATCCTTGCTCCGTTCGGGTATTCGGGTGTGTAAAACCCTCCTGGTTTTGCTCCAAGTTCGTCGCATCGTCTGATGATATGGATTTGTGCCTCCGGTGTCAGGTATCCATTTAAAGTATCATACCTGGCTGGATGACCTGACATTGCTCCAATGGAAAGTCGGTGATGTTGATGGTGGTTTCTCTCAGGGTTCGGTGTGGGTGGGATTGGATAACATATATTGAAAGTTCCTTTAAGTTTAGAGTACTCTAATTAGGTAAATCTCACACTATACTTTATTCATTCACTCACATGGTTGTTTATTTAAACTCACTCACACACATGCATGAAATGCGGTATGCAGACACTTATTACATTCAACAACTTAGGCGGTACCTGGTCTAGAAGAGGGCCCTGGCGCCTCAGACCGGTCCACCACATTCAGGGTGGCCTTGTTGGACCCCGACCCCTTCCCCTTCTGGGACTCCGTGTACCTCTGATCTGGGGGTGGCTGGTTCGCCGTCTTCTGGCCATCGGTGGTCGCAGTGGCCTTACCCTTCCATTGCCCCTTGGGCCTGAAGTTCCTACTGTTCGGGTTCTGCCAGCACTCATGGTCGCGGTGACCCATCTTCTTACAGTACCGGCACTGAACATCATTACCCTTGCAGTCCTTGCCGGGGTGGTCGCCGTTGCACCACTTGCAGTAATAGTGGCGCTCCGGTCCAGAGCCCGTGCTAGCTGCTATCACAATACACCATTAATACTTGTTTCACAACTTATTAACATATACTCTAACTCATCACACAGGTTTAGACAATTACCCTTAGGTGGGTAAGAACGTAGGGGCTTGGCCGCATACGCATAGGTGAGCTGCAGAGGCTCATCAGCAGTGGTGGTCTGGGCTGGCCCTTGCCACCCTGTTGCTGTCCTTTCTGGGACTGGGGTATGATTTCTTCTTCTTCCCTCCCCACTGCCCTTGCGTGCCTTGGCCCTCGTTCTGAGCCTTGCGCTTGAGCGCACTCTCCTCGTCCCTCAGACGGACGGTGATCTCCACAATAGCAGCGGCATGATAGCACTCCTATATTTAGGGTGTCAGTTATGCCCCGCCAAATAAACTCACATCACATTAACACATTGTACACACTTATTCACATTACACTGTAATTCCTTTACCTGCAAGGTGGTATATCCTGTAGGCCCCATGCCGTAGCGTAGGCGATAGTTCAGTCCGTTGTAGAAACGGTTCACAAGGATCCGGTCTGAGTAACCCAGATCCGGTAGCAGGTGGATTAGTCCGATGAAGGCTGAGTAGTACTCATCTACCGTCATCTTATCCCCTTGCCTCAGGTTGTCCAACTCCAGGCGCTTGGCCTCTTGCACATGTATAGGGTAGTATTTGGCTCGCAGAAGAGCCGTGTACTCCCTCCACTGGAACGTCGGATCAACAACTCTACCCTCGCGCACAAGCTTCCACCAGTTTTGTGCCGAGCCTTTCAGGTAGTAAGCAGCAAGTCGTACCTTGACCTGCTCAGGTGGTGCTAGGGTTTCGAAGGCGGTCTCCATCTCGGAGATATACGCCTCGAGCTTACGGGGATCGGTCTCCCCACTGAATGAAGGCGGCCTCAGATCAGCCAACGCCTTGACCCAATTGGTCTCTCGTCGGCGGTGGTGGTGGTGGCTGAACTCCAGGCTGTCGCCCTTGCTGTATAGAGCAGCGACTAGGTCGGGTACCAGCTGAGCTACGGCGGCTGCAACTGCCTCAGCCATGGTCTGTGCCGTAGTATCATCACCCTGGTCACCCATACCTCCAGTACCGCGCCCGCGGCCTCTCCCTCGTGGTCTACCTGCCATCTGAATTTATATGAACATCTCATTAGCATTACGCTTGCACACTTATCGGTCCAACGATTGTAACGCTTCCCGATAATATGGTATCTCCACACTTAGTTAGTGGTTAACCTTTCCAAATCTGTTCACTTAGGTAACTGTAGTTAGGTTTCCTAACTCGGTATATCCCTAAGCTCGGTATTCTAGTCATCAGAGCGATACTTCGCTCTGATACCACTTTTTGTAACACCCCTACTACGCACATAACTATACTTGGAATCGCAGCGGAAAATAAACAACTAAACAATAACTAAACGATTGGTGCTACAATGCCGTCAACCACCCACGTGGCTAACAAGGCTGAATAAATACAATTGTACCGGTCTGATGATCAGACTCCCGAGCATAGAACTAACAACCATATATATAACAATATAATACCGAGTATTTACAAAATCCTTCACTGTATACTTCACTGTAAACCGTCACCAACAAGTATATAATACGCCACGGGTGCACAGGCGCAACCCGGGCAAACATCCAAAAGTACTTCAAAAGTAAACTACTCTCTAGGACCTAGAGCCACTCTGCCTCTTCGATCCTCATCCTGCAATAAAAATATGGAGCCCCCGAGGGGGTCAGCACCTTTGCTGGTATGGCTAACGCGCAGCCCATCGACTACCGGGATACGCGCAACCAATTGTCAGGATGACATGATATTTTTTTAAACACACAACACATACATATAACATAACAAGGGTATTGTACACATCAAACACATCACAAACATACAAATCCTTTTAGGAAGAGAACCAACACAGTTAGTCCCCATTGAGAGCTTCGAGAATGTTGCCACGCTCATACTTAGCTCGTTACATGACTCGTTACCGTCCGGTTAGATTGAACGGTTAACTTAACACAAGGTGCCTCGGATATAGTGATCCAAGCACACCGAAACAAAACACATAGTATGCCCCTGTGGCCCGACGTGAGTCAGTAAAATAGCCTTGGTTAAGCTAAGGGAAGGTTAGAAACCAAATTGGAAACTTAACCATAACATACAGAGAGAATCGAACCGGTTATGACATCGACTCCCATACTCACACGCGTGGCCGGAACAGACCGGACTCCTCACTTCCCCCGTTAGCCCATGTTAGTAGTTCAACATTGAGCACAACAACAATTCACAATAATAGGTCAAGTCTTGTTAGACACTCACATGGGAAGAGAGAGTCATAATTAACAACATAATAATATTTAACAACTGTAAACTCTTTACATGGTTTAATCTTACAAAGTCATAACACACAGAAAACAAACAACACACAAGCCGGTGTAAACCGGTAGGCAACAGACTGCAAGAAAACCATACCTTGGTCCTTGCCTCGTTTGGTTTCCACCTTGAGAGAATCCTATACACATTAGTAATGTCGGTTAATTATTTATTTAACTCCAAACTTACTAAGTATTTAACATGATTGTATGACATGTTTTAATGCCTATCTTACCCTAGGTTACCTTCATTATACACCCTAGGGTTAACTACATAAGTCACATTCTTTCTTTTTTTTTTTTTACAAGTTTTGGTCCGACCGACCCACCGTCCGACCCACAACTGGGTCGGACCCTCCTAGTGGTTTTCGGGTCTGAAGAATCTTACCTTGACCGACCCATGTCCGACCCAACCTTCTGGGTCGGTCCATTACAGAAGCCCTTTTACCTCCTTATAATCATGCCCGTCCGACCCACGTCCGACTCACTCGACTGGGTCGGACCATGTGCGAACATTTCCTTCCTTTGAAACTTGACCGACCGACCCATGTCCGACCCACCCTTTTGGGTCGGACCATCACCGAACATTTTCCCAACATCTAACGAGGCTCGACCGACCCAAAACTGGGTCGGCCCCTGGGTCGGTCGCCTCTAAACTTACCCAAACTTGCCAATTCTTCACCAAACTTCTCCTAAGGCCTCTTAATGCTTCCTAACAACATTTGGTAACCTTACATCCACATACAACATCCATGAAACTCATTTTCTAATTCCTTAAATCATTTACTTATTTCCTTGTAAAAATTCCTTAACACTTATGTTATTTTATACTAGGTTCCTAGATGGTGTTTCTCACCTATGGTAACTACTATCCCAAAATGCTTTCTCCTTGCTTTAACATCATCTCCCAAGCATCATCTCTCACAACTATCTCCTTATATCATTACTTCAAATCCTTTCTCAAGTTCATACATTCTCCTTAGTTTACCAAAGTTTGCCTAAGTCTTTACCTAAGTCCAAAATGACTTTGGTACATACTAAAATCTCAAGATCATGCCTAAGTCCTTATTACACTCTAGAGTACTTCCTAGTTCATCATAATTCCTTTAAAACATCTTGAACTCCTTATTCATTTCCTACACTTTCTAACTCACCAAACCTTATGTAAACACTTAGAACTTCTTACTTCCTACCTAGATTTTGACATGGGTTCCCCTAGAACATTACCATGCCTAAACACTTTACCTTCTCCTTTAAACACACAAGAACATCCAAAATCACCAAGAACACTCTCATACACAATTTCACCAAAGTTACACTACATCACAATATAGTGCATAATTTAAATTGCATGGCACTTAGGCCCTTAAAATGCATGGCTCTTAGGCCCTTAAAGTGCTTAAATCATAAACACTGAATTTCCACAATATATATGCCTTTAACCTGCAAATACACTCAACATACACATATGCCCTTTACTAGTCTCTCAAGAACACTTTACTAAGTCATTCCCCATTGGCTCTTTAGATAGTTTTAATAAGCATTATAAGCTCATTTCTCCTAAGGCATTAAAATAGCATTAGGTTAGTAGATTTACCTCTTTTGCAAAATCACTTCTTTCTTGTTTCCTTTAGAAACCAATAGAGTACTTGCTTCTTTGACAAGTTCTAAACAATATACAAACTTTATAATGAGTATTCAAGCTATAAGCTTCATCTCATTGTAAACCCTAATTTGACATTGTTTCAAAAACATTAATGTAGTTGTTTTACCTTGATCTTGAAGGGAGTTTGAATATCTAGCAAGAAAGGACTCCACCTAGTCCATGAAGAGTTGAAATGAAGCTAGAACAAAGACACACAATGAGCTATATCAATGTGTATTTTCGGACATGACAAAAACAAGGAGGAAAGGAAGTTTTTATTTGAGATTCCTTACCTAGAATCCAAGGAGAGTAATAATATGTCAAAATACAAGCTCAAGCTCCTTCAATGGTGGAACACCTTGGCACCGAAATGGAGCTCTTGGAGTTTTGAGAAGATAGGAATGAAGAGCTTGGTGAGAGGAAGAGATTGGTGGTCTTTGTTTTTGATTTGGACAAGTGAGCTAGATTTAGCAAGTGGTCAAAGCTTGTGTTTTAATGGTGGTAGTGGTTTATCGTGAGAGAACAATGAAGAAGGGAGGAGATGAGTGGGAAACCGTGTGAGCAAGGAAGGGATAATGAGAGAATGAAGATAGAATTTGCTTTTAAGAGATATTTATACTTATAAAGTAAAAAGGTAGCTTATTTACTTATCTTTACTTACTTAATACATTAATAAGAGAGTGGTGAGTCACACCCTTATAAAAACCGGCCCCTTATATTAGTGTGGGGGTGTTTTAGTCTTTGTTTGTCAATTTAATCACTTATACCACATATGTTACAAAATAGCTTGTAAAAATCACTATTCACCTATACAAGGCACTTAGAAGTGAAATTTTTGATTTCCCATTAATATAGCCACCCAAATGTGATACTATATAGTACACATATATATTTAAGAGTAATGATGGACATTTAGCCACTCAAAACTCATTTACAAGACAATTTTTCAAAAATGTGCTTTAAGACTTCTTAAAGCACATTTTGTTTTTAACTTGTTTTCAAGCTTGGTTTTCTTTGGTAATTGGTTTAATATGTTCATTAGTATATAAATGAAGTCTTGGTAAGCTCATTAGGTCTTAACCAAGTTTATCCCAAGCTTAGAGCACATTTTGGCTCTTATTGACTTTAAAGCACATTTGTGTTTCCTTTTGTTTAAATTTGTTTAGTAAGGTTTCTAAGACTCTTTTTAGTCTTGTTACACCCTATTTAGGTGTTTAAACAACATAACTAGGTTTGGGGTATTTCAGGAAAACACAATAGACGAGTTATATCTATTTTAGGTAAACTTGTTACATAACTAACACTTAAGGTGCTCTAAAACATAGCTAAGGAAAAAGTACTTAGCCAACGTGTCAAGCAAAGATATGAATATCCTAGGAGTGAGATAAGCCTAGGATATATGCATGTGAAGTTCTAAGGCTTATTACAAACTAAGCATGTAACAACATACCTAGGGAGTAACATACGATATAAAGTGTCGTCACATAAAATAATAAACTGACACCTTGTTTTTAATTAACGCTAGGGCCATAGCGAACTCCGGCTGGGACTTCGAGTGTAAGACAACTCGTGCTTCCGAAAAGGTATGGACATGTGTGGTTCGTATGTTGCCGTGTTACACGGCTTGTGTGCTGTGTGCTCTGTGTGAAAAGACCTTAAGATCAAAGCATGAAATTGGATTGCTTGTTTATTATGTTGTATGATTTTATATCATTGTTGTGTATCATTGCGCGCACACAGTAGTTTAGTCCCTTCGCGTTTATGTAACTCGAGATGAACCACAACGAACTATGAAAACAAAGAAAAACTCTATAAGGGGAACTCCTCTCTAAACCATTGAGGACTACCATGACACCCACTATGGTGTCTATTCATTAATGATAATGAAGAGCAAGTCTCCTTTGGTGAGACATGACGAACCACGTAGACAAAACAAACGAACTATACAAAGAGACAAATCCTCTCTAACTTTAGAGGACCGCTAATGACACCCACTATGGTGTCGAGATTATAATGATAATGAAATGAAAAGTACCAACTGGTGAAACACGAGAACAGCCCGGGAAGATAACAGCTCGGGCCGCGCGGTATGGATGATCGGGAGTTGGTATCTGCATCAGATCCTTCGACCGTCTATGGTGGAATATGTTTTGGGTGTCCCTGGGTGACCCCACTTTCTCAGCACATCCTAGAGTCTAAGATAAAGATGACTCCGCTTTCTCGACCCTGGGTGTCGGGAATGGGGGAGTGACAAATTGGTGAAGCACATCCTGGAGTCTAAAGACGACTCCGCTTTCTCGACCCTGGGTGTCGGGAATGGGGGAGTGACAAATTGGTGAAGCTTATCCTGGAGTCTAGAGGTGACTCCGCTTTCTCGACCCTGGGTGTCGGGAATGGGGGACTAGCTATGGAGGAGACGTCCTCCAACGTGCGGTGATAAAAGAATTCACAAGTAACCCTTGAAGAAACAAGGAATGATTAGCACCTACATAATATAGTCTCGGGATCTAATCTATATCCCCTGACTCGGTGCCAAAGAATAAAGGAAAACATGCGTAATGAGACCAAGCAAATAAGAGAAAGTCACAAATGTGATCATTTAAGAAACAAGGAATGAATAGCACCTACATAATAAAGTCTCGGGATCTAACCTACATCCCTGGACTCGGTGCAAGAGAAGAAAGGAAAACATGTGTAATGAGAATAAGAAAACAATACGTAATCTCTTGAATGATCCCGTAGTGAGGATCGATGGTATAATATACCTCCGCACACGTTCTATAAATTACTTGATTGTTGTTGCTACAATAGCAGCTTATTGTGCTGGGTTGCGTGTTGACATTGCTATGCTACTTGCAAGATGTGCTTGGTTGCTTACTGATGTTGCTATGCTACCGATGAGTGTGTATGATATCATGATGTGCTGATGTGTGCTTTACTGCTTTATCATAGCATGTAAAATTGACTTAATAATATTCGACCAATTAGTCGTGTGGCCCGATAACATACGGGCTTCACACGTTCATACTCGGCATAGTTTTGCTGAGTCCTTTATTTTTACAGGTATGGATCTGGACGATGGCGGAGAGTAGGCAAGTGACTAGCATGGGGGTAGTCCTTCTGGGTAAGACGCTTAAGTAGTATGTTAACGAATGGGTTGTGTTGTTTAAGTTATTAACTATACTATAGACGCTCGGTACTTGGTTCGTAATTCCTGTTCGTACTTGGATTTGGTTAAGGTTTAAATTCCAGTCATTCAGACCGTAACTTGGAGCTAGTATTGTGGACTGTCAACCACGTGGGTGGTTGGCGTCTGTAGCACCCGAATAGAGTAGGAACCGCTGCGTAGACATCTCGTAATACTGTTAGGCTCGTCGTTTAATTATTGATTGTTATTCGGGGGTGTTACAAGTTGGGCGTCGTGTTAGGACAACCCAATAACCTCACCATGGACAGTAGTCCTCCCGTACACACAAAGGTGCTCATTTCGCCAGAGGTCCGGAGGCCCCTGACTCACTTATGTCTCGTAAGACGTCCATAAAAAGGCCGTAGCCACCTGATCCACGATCCAGTTTGGGCTCGTTGGATATAACCTGGAGCGGAATCCAATTAGGAAACCCCTTAGTGATCACAAATGCGCAACCAAGCAGTTCGTAAACTACCGGGATTCCTCACCTCAACTCAAACCATCTCTCTCATAATGTTTAAGATATGCTCTTAGTCTTATGAAGAATAATTATTAATTAGCTGCCCAATGGGTCTCACGCATACCTAGAAGTAATCTAGGTTATATTCATGTTCGAGATCCATGCTCTAGAGACCGACAATGTCGTGACTCATCCCTAAGTGTTTTACTTAGGTTACCATATACTTAATATTAATATCATGGTATTATATCAAGTAACCGTCATGTCATCACAACGCATATGTATGTTTATATAAGTCGATCTATAGTCGACGTAGTGTTAGTCCCGTAGGACGCTCGTGCATAAATAAATAATGCAGTAACACTTAAACACATACATGTATCCACACACATAACACACAAGTTATATCAACCAAATCCGAGCCCAAGGAATTCCTTAGGACAACCCGGATCAAACCCCTTTACATACCGTTCACCCTGATCGTATTACAGTGGAGTATGAATCAGCAAGATCCTATGCTCCGTGTAGTCCACTAGCTCGTCAAGCGTCTTGTCAGGTGTATAATCTAAGCGGTATTAAAACTATAAGTCAGTCTCCATGACTAACTACATTCGGTATTTCCGAATAACAAGTAACCCCGACAGTTCGCCCCTGTTTTCTACAGTTGTTTGTTACGGGTTTCTCTAAAACAGTCGGCTTGTTACTTAAAACTCGTACGTCATAATATTTCAACTGTTAAGTTCAATTCATTATATTTCTTAAATCTTATCCACCAATAAATATAGGTACATAACCTATAGTTGCATGTATGCATGCATGATTATATTATATTATATTCTTTTTCGTATTGTATCATTTATTATATTGTATCATTCTTCCACCATCCATTATAATACAATGTATTATATAATCCATTTATCTTTAGCAAATAATATTTGCATCCAAAACTCATAACTTATAGTTCGTAACTATTATTATATTTTTTTAAAAAAAATAACCACCACCATTATGTTATATGGTTTCCAACCATAACATATATCCACCTGATATACATTATTCTTGTGTATGTATATATTTACCACGTAGGTAAGTTTCATGAGTTTAATAAACTCTTATATTTTATGTTACATTCTATCATCTTATGTTAGATGATTATTCCCATTAGTTGTATTATATTATACAACTTATATTAAGATTGTTATCCTAATATTATGTAACATCTTATGTTGTATATTTACAACTCCCAAGGTTTAATCAATAAATACCTTAGTTAATAAATCCCATTTATTTATAGCTTGTCACATTATTTAATGTGAATATCCTCACTTATATTAATTCCATTAACCCACCTTAATACCATATAATTGTCATAACATTTATAACATAGTAGACCATAGTCTAAAATTCATTTTCCAGCTCTTATTAATTCGGTATAGCCCTTGAATTTATTTAAATTCTATTTTGACCACATAACATTATGTAATGTTATACCATATACTAATATCATGTTGTATGATACTTTAATTCCCTTTAATTTATAACCTATAGTTTTTATACAAAACTATTATATATTGCCTCATAGGCATATACATTAAACCTTATTCTTTTCCATAAACCATAGTTTCCTTTATTCACAAAATCTCCCCATTATTTATACCATGTTATATATACCATTTAATATAACATTTATAACTTATAAAAGAGTATAACCTATGGTTATTTTTTGTAAATTCCGAACAGCCCTTGTGCTATTCTATAATTGCCATTTGGCCCTATTTATAACATGTAGTTTTACCATATCATTAAAACTATATATTATACACATATCTTAATAAATACTCTTACATAATTCTAAAAATCTCCAAATTTCACCAAAGGGTTATAAATATCCTTATTAACCCATATATTTTCGGTATTTACCATTCCACCATCTAAATTTCTCCATAGTGTCATAATGACATAATAACTATATATTATACACATATAGTTTATTTTAATTCCAAAATCAACCCAATAAATTCCTAAAAATTCCTAATAGCCCATGGGTGTTTATAATACCATTGTACACCCTTTATTTTCGGTAATAACATATTTACCACATATGTTATAAAATTGTTACACTAAAATACTTATCTTATATAAAACCTTAAATAAGTTATTTAACTTATCTAATTTGGTCAAAACCTACCATATGGTCAAGGTTGACCACCTTAATATTTCCTTGACCACCAATTCCTAATAATTACGGTTTGCACCCATACTTTTTAGAAATTACCATTTAACCACCAAAACTTTATAAAATCTTATAAACTTTATTTTAAATCTTTTTAACCTCTAATTTTCGGCCTTATTACAAACATTTGCTCACAAAATAAATTACATATAAATGTCCCAAAATACATATAAATCTCGGCCTCACCATATATTTTTCATTTAATTACCAAACTTCCACATAATGTCTTAAATTTGACAATTATGCTTGTTTAATTAGTTATAAAATTTATTAAACCATTCCTTAATCACCTAAGGTCAAAATAAGACCTTAATATACTCTTCACTCACGGCATATATGCATAAATATGTATAAACACATATTAATATACCAAGTGTAGATTTAAGTGATTTATACCTTGATTTAGCTTAGATAAAGCCTTGTTTGGATTCGGCCACCTTAAGGAGAATTTCTCCACAGCTTGATTTACTTGTCCTCATGTAGAAAACAAGACATGATTAAACTCCAAACATGAGCTAACCATGAGAAGTAATTTAAGTCATGAAAATCATGAATTTTTACCTTAGATCTTCAAGTTTGTTGGAGATCTACTTCGGCCCTATTTTTCCAGTAGAGAAAGAGTATCAAAACACTCTTAAAAGCAAGGTACAAAACCGTGGGTAATTAGCTTGGAAGATAGCTAAGTTTTACCTTGTTTAAGATGCCAAAAATGGTGTTTTTGGCTTGGATCTAGCTACTCCTTGTAGATCTTGGTATACCAACTGAATCCACATGAAAAGGAGAAGAAAATAAGGCTAGGGAACCAAGGTTTACAACTGAAATTTTCAAGGAAGAAGAGATATGTGCTTAGAGCACATTTTTACCTTAAATGGTCAAGACTTGAACTTTCCTCCTTAGATCTGGTTATGGCCGAAAATAACTCTTCCTTTAACCTCCAAAACACTCTACATAAATGTATAGAAATGGTTGGAGTCTAGATCAATGGAAAAAGGAAAGAAAGATGAAGAAAATGGACATTTTTATGCCTTAGAAGCTTACCTAGAGCAAGAGCTCTCATCAATGGAGCTTGGGAATCTTACCTACAGTCAAGAGGAGCCAAATGAGAGGGTTTGGCTAATGAGCTCACGGCTGAATGGAGCTAATGAAGGAGGTAAGCTAGTTTTGCCCTTAAAGTCATTTTTTGCTTATTTTATGTTATTATTGTTTTGATTACTCACCAATGACTGATTGGTATTGATTATTGGAGGCTTAATAAGTGGAGACAAGAGCCATAGGTAGCCGGCCATGAGTGGAGAAAAGAGGTGGTGATTGATTCCAAATTGATTCAAAAATGGAGTAATAATGTTACTTTAGTCAATAAGTGTAAGGTGAGTCACCGTGCCTTGTCTTGTACTTCTTGGAGCCACCGAATAACAAGGAGAAGAGAGGCTCCAAATCGGCAGCCTTATCACATGGGTAAGCAAGTGGTAGACAACCTTTTAGTTTTATATGTTAAAGTTCACTTTTTCTTATTTTATGTAAAAGTAAGGTGGTATATTTAATTGTCACATGGGAATTGTCACATGGTCTGTTGGGAGCCTTAATAATCTGATTTTATAAGGTCCAATTCGTGGTCAATGGTCAACATTGACCAACTTAGTCAATGTTGACCCAAACGGGCCCCACTTTAGGGTTTTATTAATATTTTAATATTAAATTTGTAAAAATTCGTAAATTTCTGGAATTAAATTCCTAATATGATATAATATGATATTTTATCATATTTAAAGGTAATTATAACCTTTTAGCCCATTTAAAACCAATTTAGAAGGCAATTACACAAAAACGTGCTTTAAGGAGTTTTAGTGCACATTTTATGTCGCAAGGTGTTTCTGAGCTCTGTTTTCTTTGACAACGGTTTTGTTGTGTTCCTTGCATGATATTTGATCATGGTATCCAATTTTATATCATTTAGAGGTCATTAGACCTTTAAGGTTTCTTAGAGCACATTTTTGCTCTACTTGACCTTAAAGCATGAAAGTGCTTGTTCTTTGTGTTGGAGTGTTGCCCAACAATTGTAATATGTTTAGTAATGTGTTAATATGCTTAGGACAAATTTTTAGGTCCTAAGTAGTTCATTTGGGTATTTATTTACCCTAAACAGTCAAAGGGTGCAACATCTTGTTTTGTGTTGACCACTGTTGTTCTCAGTTGACTTTTAAGGCATGTTTAGGCATTAATTAATGTGATTAGATGTTTAATCCATATTTTATATGTTTAAGGTATTTCAATCTACCCCCCTTAAAAAGACTTCGTCCCGAAGTCTCTTAATCAAATAGGTATGTATATAAATATATAACTACCCATTATTCCCATAATGTATATCTATGTGATATATCATTTACACACATCGTATCGCGCTTATACAGCACATAGCCATCACTTTGTGGCGTTAGTTCAATCATATATGGATATAGGTGATCCATCAGCACCATTATTTCCTATCAGTTCTACAAGTCCTGACAACCTCCCTGAGGTGTCCATAACATACCATCGTTCCACATTCCATATCTAATGATTCATTTCGTATCTAGGCGATACCATATGTAATCATTCTATAAAGCAATATGAATACATATCACAAATATCATAAGAAAAGTGTTACACACATGGGTGTAAACACAACATTCATACTGGTATCTCATAAGATACATACATACAAGTGTACATCACACAAACAACCAACAACGCACGCCCCGCGTACCAACCATAACCACAAAACCAATTCACTGTATGTCATGCATACGAAACCATTCACTGTATGCCATGCATACTAAACAAACAAACCTCGTATGCCCCGCACACCACCAATTCTTTGTATGCAATGCATACGAAATAACAAAACTTAGTGCACTCATGTGCACAGCCAAGAGGCTCTACCCCCCTTAAAAAGGGTTACGCCCCCGTACCCCACAAGTATTCATCAGCCGCTCAACAAGAAGCGCTGGATACTTGGCTCTCAAAGAGTTTTCCAACTCGTGGATTATCCTCATATCAAAGAGACGGGTATGACTCTAGCCCTTCTGGGCTCCACAATACATAAAGGGTGAGGCACTGATCTATTTGTGCTCTCTCCCAAGTTCATTCTTATGGGCCCACTAGCTCCGTATGAGGTGCAGACCCATGAACATAGGCTCAGTTTGCTCTTTTTTTTATTGTTGTGTATCCTCTCATTTGGATCACTAGCATACAGGCGTGTGTGTCTTCCCTCACTGATATTCAGCTTGAGGTGTAATATGACATTGGCTATTGTTAGTACTTAGTGCTCTTTGCACTTGTCTTTGTAATACTAAGACGTACCAGCCTATATGTCCACAAAGATGATGTTTGTCATCCATGTCTCCTGGTGGTCTTGTACCGGAGTAACACACTGTTGTAGTTCTTTTTTTTTATACACACTCGTGTTGATATCCATTACATCTTCCCGTATTCCCACTAGATTAATAACTGCACAAGTGCAATACCAAAACACTCAGTCCTACAGAGTGCAGAGGCGTAAACTCTAAGCAGCTAATATCTCATGAGTCAAACAGATAAGATGTGCGAATTATCCTGTGAGTGGTACATTCCAAATCCGCTGTTGCTTGTTTAAGGTATCTGCTATTATATAGCTTTATCTTTTATCCTCGCGTAGTTACGCGTTTATGTCCATATCATCTGGTAGATTTCCTCTAGATTTCAAGCGTTTACTCGATCCTTATGAGGATTCTACATATTATTCGTCCATAATGGATTTCCATGTTCTTTCTTCGGTTTCCTGTCCTTGAATGGTTTCCCTGTCTTTACTGTATACTGTCTACTGTTCTCTGTTGAAGGTTCTTGATGATTTTTTTTAGCCCGTTGTTTTAACTGCGGCTCTTCTCGTCCATTTTCGAGGTAATCTGTCTTACTTCTTACTGTCCGTAGTACGGAGTTGACTACTTCTCGTGTTCCTAACACTACTTGTCTACTTGCATGGGGTACCGTACTGATACATTACTACTTACCCGACTAACTCAAAAATAAGTCTGTCAGGCCCACATGCTCCTAACGGAGTGCGGTCGTCCCATGTCTCGTTTAGTAAACTGGTAATGTCTGTCACACGGTTATTGTGAAGTATTCTGTTGTCAATCTCCCTTTGATGGATATCCTCTTTTTTTTCTCTTCTTTTTTTTTTCTTCTTCTTTTTTTTTTGGTTCCTGTTACTGGTTATCTTGTAATAAGTGCTATTGCCTTAGTGGCATCAGTGGTAATTCGTGTCATATATCGGCGTTATTCAGCTCGGTGTAAGTAAAATATGTGCTATATTTAGCAAACTTTGTTCTCCTTATTCGATCTCATTGATCATATTCGTTCCCTCATCCATTTAATTGGATGCATTGCAGATTGCATAATAGCTTGAGCAACTTGGCTCTTCACTTCCCAACCATCCACACTGACGGTGGTGCATCTACAAAGGGTATGCTTGTCCATAAGGACTAAACATGTATCACTAGTAGTGATTAGCATTAAATGCAAGTATACTCTGATGGTATTTGGCTAATAGCCCTGTCTGAAACTTCCTCGAACGTTTAAACTGGTGTGGTTTACAATCACAGTGGTTGTATAATTTGTCCAGTTGCAGTGGTTGGACTAACGGTCCTTCCAAGGTTGCATAGGTTTTCTAATCTCAAGGTTTGAGTGAAAAAGTTTGAAAACATTTTTTTTTGGTATACATATAATAAAAGACTAAAAGTAGTAGTTGCAGTTGCATTTGCAGTTGCTGTTGCTATTGCTGCACTTGCTGTAGCAAGTGCGCAAGGCAGGTGGAAATTTCAGTGGTTTATTGACATAGCGCTTGCAATAGCAAGTGCGCCATGCAGGTGGAAATTCTGGTTCAGTAATTACCGGTTTCATTGACTCTGCGTCATAGAGTATAGCTACATGATAATGTAAGCTTAAGCATCCTGTTCATATATATAATATTCCGTCAAGGTTTCAAGGTTACTCGCATCGAGTCCACAAACTAGTTTCAAAGGTCATACACAAAAGGGGCGAGTGGTCAATGACACACTCCCTCATTTTCATAACATGTCTCAGTCTAACACCAAAGGTAACTATATAACATAGTAAGCAGCAGCCTTCCACCAGTGGTCCCATGGTGTTCAGGGTACTCATGCCCTATCTACTCCCTTGCCCTTCAGGGCTCCAGCATCAGTAGATGTCTGGCCATCCTGACCGCCTCGTGGTACTCCAGATCCTCCAGCTGAGGTCTTCTGAGTATTCTTTGGTGGCCTGTAATTACGGCTCTCTGGGTTCATCCAGCACTCAAATTCCCTATGGCCCTCTTTCTTGCAGCACCGACAGACAACTTTGCGGCCTTCGCAGTCGACCCCAGGATGGTCCTTCCCACAACGCTTACAGTAAAAATGGCGCTAGGGTTGTCCGGTGCCTGATGGTAGTATTTAAGTTTAAGTTAAAATCTGATGGTAAAAAGGTTAAGGTCACAATTCAATTTAAGAGGTAGGTGTTCTCACCCTTAGGAGGTGCAGATCTCAGAGGCTGAGCATCAATAGCTGGGCCGGTCAACCGAAGGACGGGCTCTTTCCCTTTCTTTCCCTGGTGACCCTGCTGCCCTTTCTTTGGAAAGAATTTCCTGATCAAGGTTTCGGGTCAGCATTCATAAGATATTTAATATGGTAAACAATTTAGTGTGGGATAAGTCCTTACTTTCCCTGGCTACCGCCTGGAGATGCTTCTCCACCCTCAGACTCTCCCTCAGGGTTCTTCCTTTTCTTTGCCCCTAGAGTCTCTTCCCGAGTCTGGAGCATTAGCTCCGTCCTCGAGGCAGCATCGTAACACTCTTGGAATCTCATTGGTAAGTTTTCACAACATTAAACGATACTGTAGTAAGTAAAGAATTTATGGCTCTCATGTTAATACCTGGATGGTAGTGTAGAGGGTAGCACCCATCGCCATCTGGATGTGAAATAATAGTCCTCCCCGGAACTTCTCGACCTTTACGGTCTCTGAGTAATCCACACCGGGGATGAAGTCCAGCAGACCAATGAATCGAGCGTAATACTCATCCACGGTCAGACCTTCCTGGGTCAATGTCTCAAATTCATGGCGCTTCTTCTGTTTGAGATGCGCCGGGTAGTACTTCCCTCTCAGCAACTCGACAAAGGCAGCCCACGAAAAGCCGGGCGTAGCCAGGTGATGGTCCTTGACCAACCTCCACCAAGTACTGGCTGCATCCTTCAGATGGAAAGCAGCAATGACGACCTTCTTGTCGTCCGGTACCTGTAAAGCTTCATATGCTTTCTCATGTTCAACAATGTAACGCTCCAAAGCTACGGGGTCTGGTTCCCCTGTATATGTAGGTGGTCGGGTCTCTGTAACTGACTTCAGCCAGTTCGTTTCCCTAGGTTGTGGCGGGTGGGCTGGTGCTCCTCCTATCTGAGTACCCAGCTGTGCAAGAACGGCTGCAACCGTCTCAGCAACTCCTGGAATGCCGAGGTCACCTCCTCCACCTCTTCCAGTACCACACCCTCTAGTTCCACCAGACATCTGTAGTACAGTATGTCACATAAATACTCGGTAAATTACCGTACACAACCAGTAGATATTGGATTGCCTTAAAGGCTATCCTATCACGCAATTTGCGTTACTAGACACAATATCTTTTGAGACGAATCGTCTCGTACTTCCCAAATGTTTCCCATAATTTTCCAAGTCCTAAGCTCACTGTCTTAACCTACTTTCTCGTCATCAGAGCGGTACTCCGCTCTGATACCACTTTTGTAACACCCCTCTCCATAATCACGATATAATCTCTCACGTAGCAATAAATAAAACGTCTCGCAGCGGAAAATAAATAACAATTACAAAACTCACTCGGGTGTCACCGGCCATTACTCGCCCATGCGAGCAACGAAGCCAAACTACATCCAACTTCCAACATAAACAAACCGCTAACTGCCGTGATAACGAGAAAACTCTTATACATCATACTAAGTCCATAAACCATAAACAGCGACAAGTGAGCGTCTACCCAATATCAAATATACATAATCTTACCATAATAAAATTCATCATCCTCATTGTTATACAACATCTCCATGTGTGGTAACAAAAGTAAAACTCCAATTACCCTGTTCCCGCTCTTCGGCTTCGACAATGATCAACAACCTGTAATGGTGTAGTATCAGCGATAGACGCTGAGTATGCTGGGCCTGGACCCTAATGGTCACTTGTCATTTTAACCATCTTATTATTAGATTGATTTCATGTTTTACCATTTTACAGTTATAATCAATACTGCAACATATATGCATAAGTATACATAATCATCCATTCAAATATTCATAAACACTTAACCATCCATCCAATCCAAACATTCATTCAAATATCACAAACCACAATTATATATCGAACGTATCGAATAACAACAATACAATGTACAATCGCTGTAGCGTTCACCTTCCATTGTCAATTTATTTTAGTTTGGCCTTCAAGGCCCCATCCATATGTACAATGTACATTCGCCGTAGCGTACAGTTTCCATAGTTAATTATGTACAATGTACATTCGCCGTGGCGTACAGTTTTCATATTTAATTTATCTTAGCCTTGTAGGCTCCATCCAACCATGTTTAATTATTACCAGTTGGGCGTCATGTTAGGACAACCCGATAACCTCACCATGGACAGTAGTCCTCCCGTACACACAAAGGTGCTCATTTCGCCAGAGGTCCGGAGGCCCCTGACTCACTTATGTCTCGTAAGACGTCCATAAAAAGGCCGTAGCCACCTGATCCACGATCCAGTTTGGGCTCGTTGGATATAACCTGGAGCGGAATCCAATTAGGAAACCCCTCAGTGATCACAAATGCGCAACCAAGCAGTTCGTAAACTACCGGGATTCCTCACCTCAACTCAAACCATCTCTCTCATAATGTTTAAGATATGCTCTTAGTCTTATGAAGAATAATTATTAATTAGCTGCCCAATGGGTCTCACGCATACCTAGAAGTAATCTAGGTTATATTCATGTTCGAGATCCATGCTCTAGAGACTGACAATGTCGTGACTCATCCCTAAGTGTTTTACTTAGGTTACCATATACTTAATATTAATATCATGGTATTATATCAAGTAACCGTCATGTCATCACAACGCATATGTATGTTTATATAAGTCGATCTATAGTCGACGTAGTGTTAGTCCGTAGGACGCTCGTGCATAAATAAATAATGCAGTAACACTTAAACACATACATGTATCCACACACATAACACACAAGTTATATCAACCAAATCCGAGCCCAAGGAATTCCTTAGGACAACCCGGATCAAACCCCTTTACATACCGTTCACCCTGATCGTATTACGGTGGAGTATGAATCAGCAAGATCCTATGCTCCGTGTAGTCCACTAGCTCGTCAAGCGTCTTGTCAGGTGTATAATCTAAGCGGTATTAAAACTATAAGTCAGTCTCCATGACTAACTACATTCGGTATTTTCGAATAACAAGTAACCCCGACAGTTCGCCCCTGTTTTCTACAGTTGTTTGTTACGGGTTTCTCTAAAACAGTCGGCTTGTTACTTAAAACTCGTACGTCATAATATTTCAACTGTTAAGTTCAATTCATTATATTTCTTAAATCTTATCCACCAATAAATATAGGTACATAACCTATAGTTGCATGTATGCATCATGATTATATAGATTAATTCTTTTTCGTATTGTATCATTTATTATAGTATCATTCTCCACATCCATTATAATACAATGTATTATATCCATTTATCTTTAGCAATAAATTTGCATCCAAAACTCATAACTTATAGTTCGTAACTATTATTATATTTTTTAAAAAAAAATAACCACCACCATTATGTTATATGGTTTCCAACCATAACATATATCCACCTGATATACATTATCTTGTGTATGTATATATTTCACGTAGGTAAGTTTCATGAGTTTAATAAACTCTTATATTTTATGTTACATTCTATCATCTTATGTTAGATGATTATTCCCATTTGTTTATATTATACAACTTATATTAAGATTGTTATCCTAATATTATGTAACATCTTATGTTGTATATTTACAACTCCCAAGGTTTAATCAATAAATACCTTAGTTAATAAATCTCATTTATTTATAGCTTGTCACATTATTTAATGTGAATATCCTCACTTATATTAATTCCATTAACCCACCTTAATACCATATAATTGTCATAACATTTATAACATAGTAGACCATAGTCTAAAATTCATTTTCCAGCTCTTATTAATTCGGTATAGCCCTTGAATTTATTTAAATTCTATTTTGACCACATAACATTATGTAATGTTATACCATATACTAATATCATGTTGTATGATACTTTAATTCCCTTTAATTTATAACCTATAGTTTTTATACAAAACTATTATATATTGCCTCATAGGCATATACATTAAACCTTATTCTTTCCATAAACCATAGTTTCCTTTATTCACAAAATCTCCCCATTATTTATACCATGTTATATATACCATTTAATATAACATTTCTAACTTATAAAAGAGTATAACCTATGGTTATTTTTTGTAAATTCCGAACAGCCCTTGTGCTATTCTATAATTGCCATTTGGCCCTATTTATAACATGTAGTTTTACCATATCATTAAAACCATATATTATACACATATCTTAATAAATACTCTTACATAATTCTAAAAATCTCCAAATTTCACCAAAGGGTTATAAATATCCTTATTAACCCATATATTTTCGGTATTTACCATTCCACCATCTATATTTCTCCATAGTGTCATAATGACATAATAACTATATATTATACATATATAGTTTATTTTAATTCCAAAATCAACCCAATAAATTCCTAAAAATTCCTAATAGCCCATGGGTGTTTATAATACCATTGTACACCCTTTATTTTCAGTAATAACATATTTACCACATATGTTATAAAATTGTTACACTAAAATACTTATCTTATATAAAACCTTAAATAAGTTATTTAACTTATCTAATTTGGTCAAAACCTACCATATGGTCAAGGTTGACCACCTTAATATTTCCTTGACCACCAATTCCTAATAATTACGGTTTGCACCCATACTTTTTAGAAATTACCATTTAACCACCAAAACTTTATAAAATCTTATAAACTTTATTTTAAATCCTTTTAACCTCTAATTTTCGGCCTTATTACAAACATTTGCTCACAAAATAAATTACACATAAATGTCCCAAAATACATATAAATCTCAGCCTCACCATATATTTTTCATTTAATTACCAAACTTCCACATAATGTCTTAAATTTGACAATTATGCTTGTTTAATAGTTATAAAATTTATTAAACCATTCCTTAATCACCTAAGGTCAAAATAAGACCTTAATATACTCTTCACTCACGGCATATATGTATAAATATGTATAAACTCATATTAATATACCAAGTGTAGATTTAAGTGATTTATACCTTGATTTAGCTTAGATAAAGCCTTGTTTGGATTCGGCCACCTTAAGGAGAATTTCTCCACAGCTTGATTTACTTGTCCTCATGTAGAAAACAAGACATGATTAAACTCCAAACATGAGCTAACCATGAGAAGTAATTTAAGTCATGAAAATCATGAATTTTTACCTTAGATCTTCAAGTTTGTTGGAGATCTACTTCGGCCCTATTTTTCCAGTAGAGAAAGAGTATCAAAACACTCTTAAAAGCAAGGTACAAAACCGTGGGTAATTAGCTTGGAAGATAGCTAAGTTTTACCTTGTTTAAGATGCCAAAAATGGTGTTTTGGCTTGGATCTAGCTACTCCTTGTAGACTTGGTATACCAACTGAATCCACATGAAAAGGAGAAGAAATAAGGCTAGGGAACCAAGGTTTACAACCAAAATTTTCAAGGAAGAAGAGATATGTGCTTAGAGCACATTTTTACCTTAAATGGTCAAGACTTGAACTTTCCTCCTTAGATCTGGTTATGGCCGAAAATAACTCTTCCTTTAACCTCAAAAAAACTCTACATAAATGTATAGAAATGGTTGGAGTCTAGATCAATGGAAAAAGGAAAGAAAGATGAAGAAAATGGACATTTTATGCCTTAGAAGCTTACCTAGAGCAAGAGCTCTCATCAATGGAGCTTGGGAAGCTTACCTACGGTCAAGAGGAGCCAAATGAGAGGGTTTGGCTAATGAGCTCACGGCTGAATGGAGCTAATGAAGGAGGTAAGCTAGTTTTGCCCTTAAAGCCATTTTTTGCTTATTTTATGTTATTATTGTTTTGATGACTCACCAATGACTGATTGGTGTTGATTATTGGAGGCTTAATCAGTGGAGATGAGAGCCATAGGTAGCCGGCCATGAGTGGAGAAAAGAGGTGGTGATTGATTCCTAATTGATTCAAAAATGGTGTAATAATGTTACTTTAGTCAATAAGTGTAAGGTGAGTCACCATGCCTTGTCTTGTACTGCTTGGAGCCATCGAATAACAAGGAGAAGAGAGGCTCCAAATCGGCAGCCTTATCACATGGGTAAGCAAGTGGTAGACAACCTTTTAGTTTTATATGTTAAAGTTCACTTTTTCTTATTTTATGTAAAAGTAAGGTGGTATATTTAATTGTCACATGGGAATTGTCACATGGTCTGTTGGGAGCCTTAATAATCTGATTTTATAAGGTCCAATTCGTGGTCAATGGTCAACATTGACCAACTTAGTCAATGTTGACCCAAACGGGCCCCACTTTAGGGTTTTATTAATATTTTAATATTAATTTGTAAAAATTCGTTAATTTCTGGAATTAAATTCATAATATGATATAATATGATATTTTATCATATTTAATGGTAATTATAACCTTTTAGCCCATTTAAAACCAATTTAGAAGGCAATTACACAAAAACGTGCTTTAAGGAGTTTTAGTGCACATTTTATGTCGCAAGGTGTTTCTGAGCTCTGTTTTCTTTGACAACGGTTTTGTTGTGTTCCTTGCATGATATTTGATCATGGTATCCAATTTTATATCATTTAGAGGTCATTAGACCTTTAAGGTTTCTTAGAGCACATTTTTGCTCTACTTGACCCTGAAGCATGAAAGTGCTTGTTCTTTGTGTTGGAGTGTTGCCCAACAATTGTAATATGTTTAGTAATGTGTTAATATGCTTAGGACAAATTTTTAGGTCCTAAGTAGTTCATTTGGGTATTTATTTACCCTAAACAGTCAAAGGGTGCAACATCTTGTTTTGTGTTGACCACTATTGTTCTCAATTGACTTTTAAGGCATGTTTAGGCCTTAATTAATGTGATTAGATGTTTAATCCATATTTTATAAGTTTGGGGTATTTCAGACATATTTGATACTTTATTTGTGGCGTAAATGGGTGAGTACTTTGTAGGTTCCATGTGGATTCTACGTTCTATCCCAATAATATATGCCACATATAAACAACAGCAAAACATTCAAACCAAAACAGCTGCAAAACAACCATATCAAACTGAGTTCTCTCTACAGTGACACCATAGTACTAGAGTGAAATCACCACATGCTTTCAAGTTTTTTGTTCTCTAAGGTTCATGCTGTCTCATTCATTCTCTCTAAGGTTTTTGGTTTCTAGTTGAAACTACAACTTCTCTCTATTACCTCTGTCCCTCATAAGTGTCTTGTTCGCTTTTTAGCATGTTTTTCTACTTCAATATTAACATATAAGATAAAATAATTTTAAAAATTGTTATATAGTATATACTTTTTTATATAAGGATTCCATTGTAAAACATAGATTTATAAATATGTTATCTTAAGATTAAATATTGAAGTCAAACGATAATATCCAAATAGTAAACTACACACTTTGACTGGGACAGGGGGAGTAAGTTTTTTTTTCACTTTTGGTAAAAACATCTGTGCTACTCATCGGTAAGTTTGAACTCGTGATTTTCATTATTCACTAGTAAATAAATTTAAGTAGCACACTATAATTATAAGCAAATTCTAATTAGCATAATCATAATGCTTTTTCCCCATGTTTCTCAACAAAGGCAACAAAGGTCAATCCCTCTCCTCCTTTTTTATTCTCACTCAGCATCCAAATAGATCAACTCTAAATTAGATAAAACGTAAAATGTGACGGCGTTTTTCATTTATTGTATATAGATAAATAACGAATATTTATTGAGGATAATAAAGTAATATTTGTAGGGAGTTGACTCCACTTTAGTTTAGTGGATGCACTTAAGAATATTAAATTAAAAAACAACCCAAAAGCCAACTAGGCGCACAACTATAGCAACGGGAGAACAAACCCAACACTAACCCATATAGCTAAAAATGTAAACATACACAAGATGTTCATAGTGACAACAACTTGCTTTCAGTGGACGTCCTAGCTTGCCCCATAATGTGAGTGTGATAGATAGATTTAATTACCATAACTAGTTATAGCAGTGTCACTATAATTTTTCGCTAGACCAACTGAACATTTCGATATCTTAAATATGTTTATTGATATAATTAATATCAATCTAGATACCTGTTCTCAAATTCGAATGTATAGAGACATATACATAGTGATTTTGTTACCTGTTCTCAAATTCGATCTTGAAATTCTTCAATTGCTCCAATTTTGTTCAACACTACAGATTCATATACACAAGTTGTGAATGAACAGATGAGCAACGATTGTATGTTCCTCATTCGTCGATTAGGGTTTAATGACAATGAAGATAGACGCAGCCAGAATGTTCACCGGTGAAGAGTCTTTGTCGAGGTCGCCGGAAAAAACCCCTATATTCCTCCTTCGTTGGTTAGGGTTTATCGACAATGGAGTCAGACACGGGTAGAAAATGTACTCTTGTGAGTTTGGTCAGCAGTGAAGAGTTTGCTCACCTGTCAAGAGTTTGCTCGTTGAAGTCACGAATGGAAGATTTGCTCATCGAGGTTAGCGGTGAAGAGAGTGTCGCCAGAGAGATAGATGTGAGCAGTTTGGTATTTACTTCAAAGTTCAAACTAGAATAAGATATGCATAATAGAATCCCACAAAATATGGTATCAAATCAATCATTATTTAATTATTAGTATAAGATGAAATATGGACCATCTAGTTTATTTATTCTAATCTAATGACTATTAAGAGGTCCAGGACATCCAGAGACACACTAGTAGAAAAAGACCCTACCGCAGCGGTTGTTTGGTACCTATGGCAGCGGTTGAAAACCGCTGCGATGGGTCCGCCGCGGTATAATTTTTCACTCTTAGAGAGGGTATAACACGCAGGAGGTAGATATGTTCGCTTCTCATCCTCTATTGGGTGTAGTTCTTTCCGTATGCGCAACTCTTGCATATCTCTCTTCACCTTCAATCCGTCTTTCATCTTGCCGTGTATGTTGAGCAAAGTACCACACACTGCCTCACCGACGTTCTTCACAATGTGCATGATATCCAAACAATGTCGAACAGGCAGATGCCGCCAATACGGTAGATCCCAAAAAATGGAACGTTTTTTCCAAATGTTCTTCGGCGGCTTGGATGTGTTTCCAAAGACATTTTCAATGTCTTTTACCTTTGCATACACTTCCTCTAAATTCAAAGGCAGACGAGCCACACGAGTTTCGGGCTCATTGTTGAACAACTTTCGCTTTCTCGAATGGTAAGGATGGTCTACTGGAAGAAACCGTCGATGACACATATAAACATTTTTGCCGCAGTGCTTCAGACGATCTGAACATGTGTCATCCTCACATACCGGACACGCTTTGAATCCTTTCACCGAGTATCCTGACAAGTTCCCATAGGCAGGAAAGTCGTTAACAGTACAGAACAACATCGCCTTCAGTGTGAAATTTTCTTTCGCATGAGCATCATATACCACTGTCCCTTCATTCCACAACAAGTTCAGATCGTCGATCAGTGGTGCAAGATATATGTCAATGTTATGACCAGGTTGCTTTGGACCAGAAATTAGGAGTGATAACATAATGTATTTTTGTTTCATGCACAACCATGACGGTAAATTGTAGATCACTAGTAGCACCGGCCAAGTGCTGTGCTGACTGCTCAACGTGCCATACGGGTTCATCCCATCGGTACACAATCCAAGTCTCAGATTCCTATCCTCATCCCCAAAATGATGTTTGAATTTTTTGTTGATATTTCTCCACTGAGGTCCGTCTGCAGGATGTCTTAATTTTTCATCAATTTTTCTACCATCCGCGTGCCATCGTAAGTTCTTCGCATCTTTCGGGTTGGCAAACAATCGTTTGAATCTAGGAATTATCGGCAAGTACCACAATAAAGCACACAGTTATTTGGGCAAGCATGAATCTTTTATATTCAACTCCCATTGGACACATCCATTTCTATGCCTCGTAGGTGGATGTAGGAAGACCATTCTCATCAGGAAGCATATCATGTATCAGCTCTAGAAATGACGTGAAACACTTGTCACCAACTCCATATTTCCCCTTTAAGTTGAACAAATTAAGTACAGCTGAAATACCCCTAAATAATTAAACGCTATTTTAATATATAAATAGCTATATTAAGGTATAAATAATCAAACAAGTAATAACCTGCGAACAATTGATTAATACGGATATATATATATGTAAATGTACATAACGTTACAAGATCTTAACGTTGTACTTATAACCAAAATGTGACATAACGAAATAGTCGTATATATATAAGTACGTACGACTAATAACGTGACATGTTAACACAAGTCACTTAGATACAATAAATAGGTTTAATAGAGCTGAAACAAAAAAAAGAGCAACATACTCTAGACGGGATTCGAACGCGAGACCTCTCGTACATATCCCGAAACCTTAACCGCTTGAGCTATGCTCGAATTCAGTAGAAACTACTACCCTAGTTAAACTAATAATGAGACAACTGTGACTACAAAATAATAATATAACAACAGCTTCAGCAGGTATGTTGGTATCGCTATTTGAACTCGAGGGGATCCGACATACAAGTATGGTCATGATGCGTTGAACTCCCCACTCACCCACAACTCCTTTTAGTAACTTGTAATCCCCACCGGGATCGCCTTGAATGCAGTTAAAGCCACCGGCAACAACAGCAAACCATCAGACTTTGATGCTGTTGCAATTCCCACGCATCCAAATTGTTTCCCCCACATACAGAGAGGAACCACTGGTCCACTGTCGCATAAGGAATCAACCCATCCTTGGTTTCGATTCCCCTTTTGATTCTGTATACCTTGCATGTTCTCAAGCTCTTCACGTTGCCTTCAACACCCTTGCCCTTCCTGTTGCGAGCTTCTACACAACCTGGAGACCAGTCGATAGTAAACAGCAAGGAAGAAAAAGAAAACGGTGAGCAAACTTTTCCATTTCCGTTTCTTGTCTCCTTGTCCGAAGAATCCTCGCCTCTTAACGCCATTTCCTTTCTACTTTCCTACACAAGGCTCTCTGGAAATGCTCCTTGTAGTAAGCTGAAATCTTTCAGAAAACCCACTCCATCCTCCTCGGTTCCCAGCTCAAGGTAATGTTCCAAACTTGGCTCTGTTATTGCTGCTCTTGCTACTATGGTTCTTCCTGCCCGAGAACCTCTACTTGGTCTCTCTAAATCTTTCTGCCTTCCTCATGCATGGACTAGCACGTAGGCCTGCTAGCATAATCTCTGGAATTTCTGGAACAAAGAAACTCACTCCTAGGATCTCTAAAGGTGAGAACAGGCAACAGAAATTCTGTTTGTTAATCCCTTCTTACATCTGTTTTCTTGTGTCCGATAACATCATCACTTCTCACTCCAGTTCCTCTTCTTGTGCGGTGTGTGTGCTCCATGCTACTCCACAAATGGAGAGTCTAGTAACTCTCGGGCAACAAAGAGCCGCCAGAAACTGTCGTGAAGCACCACCAGAAGGTGAGACACTTAAAACTGATGTTCTGTCAACCTCAACAGTTTCTGCATCGTTGTTTTCTTCTGTATACTAAATTCCAGGAGAGATATGGTGTGGTATTGAGCTGATAATGAACTTAAAACATTGTTTAAACCCCTACCAGAATATTGTCGATAACATGCAGATTAAATCCAAGAGAAAAGAGGTGAGATGTCTCTAAATTAAGACATCACAGAAAACAAAAGAGGATGAATCTGTCAATTTTAATCTAGTAATCATTTTAACCCTGTAACAAGGTCCCCAGTATTCCTTGCTGTCCTGGAATGGTATCGAGTTAATAATACATCTACAGCACTGTAATGCACTGGTCTAAGTTATTTAAATGCGAGAGCGTCTGAAAAGAAAAAGAAAAACAGATAGCAACTTGAAAGAACAGAAATAAATGCATCAGCTTACACCTTCTGTTTCTGTTGCAAATCCAGTAACTAAACTATGTGATTATGGGTCTGTTTCAAGATTAAATACTTGGTAAGGAGGGAGAGTGGGAAATCAGATCAAAGGAACAGAAAGAAGAATAATCAGGGAGAGTGTATAAGTTTCTGCTGTGCATTCGTGTGTTACAGTTTTGTTCTGTAGGAAATGGTCAGAGAGGTTGCCTAAATAATTTTGGGTGTGTATGGAGTTTAAAAGCTGAGTTGTACCGTAAACTACGTGGGTTGTTAATGAAGGAGTAGTGGAGGGCAGGTTACCAAGCAGAGGGAAAACAACAGAAAAGGGAATTTGAGCAGTTCATGGGTTCTGTTGTCTTTCCAGTTTTCAGTTTCTCATGGTGTCAGTACTAGGACATTCCAGTAGTGTGTCGAGGTTATTTTGGGTTGTTTGAGGTTGAAACCCTACTAAGACTCTTAACTCAGTAGTTAGACAACCTAGGGGGAAACTAGAAACCCAAAACCATGAGCAAACAGAAAATAGACTAAAAGAACAAAAGAAGACACTAGCAGAAAAATTGCACACCAGTTCAATTCTCAGGTTGTTATTAGTTATGTTCTGTACAGAGGATTAAGTGAGTGTTTATTGGGGTAATTTTTGAGTTCAAAATGGAGATAGGGCACTTAACTGAGTAGGAAGTACTTGGAGATAAATTGAAAGACAGTTATGAGAGTAACAGAAGAGGCTAGCAAAAGGAATGTCAGATTTGTGGGTTTCAGTTTTATGATGTTCATGGAAGTTGAGTTTCGGTATAAACAAATTTCAGAGGAATTAGGGAAGATGTGTGGCTTGATAATGGGTCTACGATATTGCTAATATGCTCAACTAAGTTGGCACAGTAATTTGTGAAGATGAGAGGCAGTGGATCTGCATAAGAAAAGAGAGAAGGAACAAAGAAATCAATCTATATTTCAGTTTCAGTTTGGTGATATATCAGTAAGGTTAACAATGCTGCGTGAGTTCTTTGTGAAGATAGAAACACATTGATACACCTAACCAAGAAGCTAAACGATTGGGTCAAGAAAACTGAAGAAACAGATTAGTAAGTAACAGAAGAAGAAAGAAAAAGAACAGCAGATAGTGTTTCAGTTTGTTGCAGTTCTCAGGTTGGTGTAAGAACCTGCAGGAGTGTAACCCTTAGTTGCTTGGGATGTCTTCAAAGTTAAACTATATTAAGCAACTAACTAGGTAACTAAACAACCGAGGAGAGACTGAAAAGAAAAAAAAATCAACTGCGTAAACAACCAGAATCATAGAAGCTCAAATTCATGCTTCAGTTTTATCAGTTGGTCAGTTTCAGTGGTCAACATAATCTGCAACATTATCCAAGTTGCTTTGGGTCTGTTCTTAAGCCTGAAACCTCGACAATACAATTAATTAAGAGGGTAAGGGTTTAGGAGTAGTATAGCTCAGTTTAAGGAACAGACAGATAGAACCATAAGAGCATACATTAAATTTCTGTTTTAGTTGCAGTTTCAGAAATTTTATTTCTGTATAACTGAATTTCAGAAGATGTAAAGGGTGTTGTTTTGGCTTGATAATAAGTTTCAATCCTAGCTGAGACACTAAAATAGGATTGTAAACGACTAGGAAAGAATCAAACAGAATACAAAAACAGAAAAACAACCATAAGACAATAACCACAACAGTTTCTGATATCAACTTCTGTAGGTTTTTGTACTTCAGTTGAGGGATACAGCAGTGATGTGGTCGAGTGTTTGGGTTACTTTAAATTCGAAACATGGGTGGAACTCTGGACTAAACCAGTGAGTGTTTAGGCCTAGGTAGAAAGACAGATCATATTAAACAAAAACAAAAAAAAAACAGAAGAGAACCACAGCATAAATACCTCAGTAATGTAGGTTGTTTCGGTTCCTGTTAAGGTAATTTTCTGTACAGGTAAGTGTAGAAGCTAGGAGTATGTTTTGGCGGTTCAGTTCTTGGGTTAAATCATCAATAATACCATAGAAGGTTAGGCAGGTACGACAGGAAAAATTAAACAGCACTTAGAGTAATTAGAAACAGAAACAGGAAGGAATAGAGGTTGCTGTTCAGATGCTAGTAAAATATGAGCTTCTGTGCCACCATGTTACAGGGGGTAATACTGAGTTATTGAAGAATCTAAAACATCCCTGATATAACTAAGTGAGCTTATGAAACTGTCGGTGGTATCATGCTACAAAGTTTGAGGTTATGAGGTTAGGAGACGTACAACATATTATAAGTTAGGTGAAAGTTTTGTGAGTAATCAAATGGGGATTAAGATACAATATAGTGTAAAGTTTATAATGTATGATGAATGCATTATGTTATAAATAGGGGGTAAAATAGGAATGTTGAGAGTATGAGATTTGATGAGAAATGGAGTCAAGATATACACTAGCGGTAACTATAACAAGGATTATAAAACTTTGGGTTATGTTCTAATACAAGTTTTGATGTTATAAACTTAAATATCTACAACACGTTATTAGTATGCGGATATGTTGTGATCCATGAGAATCATACAAACAAGGAGCACAAATGTATAATGTGGTTACACTATATTCGGTACGTACATATAGTACCAAAACTATATGTTATAAAGTTAATGACACATAAAATAGCGTATTGTATAACATTATGGAACCAATATAACACATAATAATTATGTGGCTACGAGTATAGTTATTCAAACTGTTATGCTAGACGCATACACATATATAAACACGTATCAAGGAAATAAAATTATACAGTATAGTTACAATGAAATAAAATACCAAAGCTAGAATAAGACTTTGGTTTGATAAATAAACCCTAGTGAGGTATCATAAGCGAATAACGTAGGGTTTCATGCTCTAATGTAAACCGAGAATTAACTCACACAACGAGTAAGGGGTTTATAAAACATTAATAACGATACCTTAACTAGTACAAATGTTAAGTTTGGGGACATAGTACTAGGATTTCAAACGTTATTCGGAAATACCGAATCTCAATGTCATGTGGATTGACATATAGTGTTCTTCGTATTGTTAGATCACTTGTCGGACGTGCGCGCTCGAGAAGCTTAGAAGTCCACATTTCGCATCCTTAGTCCACGGTGTACGGTATGTAAAGGGATTTGATCCGAGTTGTCCTGAGGAATTCCTCGGGCTCGGATTTGTTTGATAAATAACTTGTGTGAATGTATGTATGTGATGTATGTATGTGATGTATGTGTATGATGTGTAGTTATGTTCATTGCATTATTTATTTATGCACGAACGTCCTACGGGACTAATATTACGTCGACTATAGATCGACTTATTAAAACTACATATGCGAAATGTTGTTGTGACCACTGTTGTCTGACCTAATGCGCTAGTATTACAAGTATGTATTTATAACCTAAGTAAAATACTTAGGAACGGGACACGACATGTCGGTCTCTAGAGCTTTGACTCAAACGTGAATGTTACCTAGAATAACTCTAGGCATGCGTAAGACCCATAGGGCAGCCAACAAATTAAGTGATGTACTCTATAACAAAAACTGTAACTGACTATCTAACTAACAAAGCTAACAGTGGAGCGTGAAAGATTGTGATGTTGTACCTTAATCCAGACAGTCACTGGCTGCTGGTCGCGCGTAGAGATCTCTTGGGTTATCCCGTTTCGGGTTTTCCCTAGTTAAATCCTTCGTCGAGCCTAGATAGATCGTCAGGCGGAGTGTGTGCTACCGTTGGCACCAGGCCCTTGGCCACCTAAATGGACGCCTCTACAAAGGCAAAGTGAAGAGCCCAGAGTCTTCGGATGATCAGGGCAAGTGAGCACCTTGTGTGTACGTGGGACTACAGTCCAAGTGAATAAATCGGGTTGTCCTAACTGACTCCCAACAGTGCTAACCAAAACTAATAATATGTGAGGGCCCGGTGGGCCGAATGTTGTACTGTGCTAATAAAATTAATGATATGCGAAGGCCCGGAGGGCCGAGTGATGTACTATGTGATGATGTTAACATACGATGAATGAGTTCTCAACACCATTGTATTGTATGATGTATGACAGTAATGTGAATATCCATATATGACTGTTTGGATTGGATGAATGATATATACTCATGCATGTTGTTACAGTATTTATCATATCTGTAAAATGACAAAGCATGAATCAATCTAATATCAAGACGGTTAAAAATGACAAGTGACCAATAGGGTCCAGATCCGGCATACTCAGCGTCTATCGCTGATACTACACTTATTGTGCAGGTTGTTGAACACGTTGAAGCCGAAGTGCGGGATTGGGTAGTAGTTAGGACATTATTGATTTTGGATTCACCGTTCATACCTCGTTATGTATTAAATGAACCACTGGGAAGAGGGGTTGTAAGATTTGAATTATGTTTAGATGCCCACAGTAGTTGTGCTTTTGATACTTAGATAGATATGTAGGTGGTATCTCGTTGTCACTGCGGATTGTATTTTTATGTTCAATTTTGTTAAGATGTTTGTACTGCTACACCACTCGCATGGGGAGTGGTGGCAAGTAACACCCATGTGAGTTCTATTACTGTAATAACTTCCGCTGTGAGACGTCTTTATTACGTAATTGTGAGACGCTTTACGTGGCGATGTAATTGTTATGAGGGTGTTACAACAGCAGTCAATTTTTTTTTAACGCACGAAGGTACAAAGGTGTCTTGATGCGTCCAACATCTTTGATCTCTTCCGGCTTATCGACAATGTATCCGCAACATTTTCTAACATTTCATCCATTTGCTCATCATGGTGAGTGGTCTCACTGTCATCGAATCCTGAATCACTTAACGGTACCGACTCATTGATGGTATTGAAGGTGTGGGCGTACTTGCGTAACATGGATCATGAGCACTTGATGATAAGCACTAGCTGCACAGTTTCTCCATGAAAATTCCATCTTCTGTAATGTGGCATGAATCCACGGGACTTAAGATGAAATCTAATTTCCTCATTGTCTTCATATTTCCTTACGACCCCACAGTCAACACAAGGACATGAAATATTGTCCGCCTTTGTTCTGTCCTTGTGTTGCACTGCCGCTTTGAGAAACTCTTTCAGCTTCTCGTCAAAGTAGTGATCCCCTCGATCACCGTACATCCAGTCACGCTCCATTCTATATGTGAAAACAAAACAAGTTTAAGATTAATTTGTCTTTCAGTTTCGTCTGCATTTGTATATGGAGCATGCATGTTTCTACTGGATGTACGGTTGCAACCAAACTCAGCACTACTCTATGGTTCCAACCAAACTAACGTAGCCTAAGTACTCTAACGTTTCAACGTAACTAATCTAGCCTTATTCTAACAATTCTAACACATTTAATTTAACATCAACAAATCATTGCATTATTAAAATAAAAAAAAAGTTTAATTACTTACTTGTTTTAAGGTGGTACAGAGGGGGAAGCTAGGAGACTACTTTGGTGATGGGCTGGGAAAGTACTGGTACAAATAGCAAATAATATTAATTAATAAGACTAATACGATTCTAGAAAAAATTCGGCATGAACTGTGCGTAATCGTGTTAATCCCATGCTTATCATTAAGTATTCACCAATATCTTATTTACCACGACAAATAAATTCAACAATTGACAGCAACCATCCTTATTCACAATCACTCAATATTAACCACAACCACTTTTTCGCAATAATTAATTAAACAAACATAGAGAAAAGATAGATGAAGATGTTACCTTTTCACTTTTACTCCACAGTAGAAGAAATGAGGAAGAAGAAGTAGAGACCACCCCAATTAGTGTAGACAGCGGGGAAGCAAGGAATGAGGAAGAAAGAAACGTAGATTAATTGCTACACAAAAATAGCAAATAATTGAAGTTAATTAATAAAACTAATACAATTCTTGAAAAAATTCGGCATGACCTTTGTGTAATCATGCTAATCCCATGCTTATCATTAAGCATTCACCAAATCTTATTTACCACGACAAACAAATTCAACAATTGGCAACATCCATCCTTAATCTCAAACAACAAATTTTCCACTCAGGTATTTTATCGAACATTGTATGCATAACTAATTAACTAACTAAACAATATAACTATATACAATTATCCACACACAACTAAATTAGAAATCAACAACTGCATTACAATAAACAAATACACCAATTGAGGATTTAGTTTCGATTAACCAAGTGTAAGCGTCGGTTAATTGATAATTGAAGAATTTTTATATTAAAATTAAGTTTTAGATTTCTTCTATTTAGTTTCCTATAGTTCAATAAACCAAATTGACAAATTGAAACTACAAGAATTAAATCAATAAGATAATTTGATTCCATTTCTAATTATTATTATGATGATGAAAGAGAGGAGAGGAGCAAAGTGTTCTTAAATTAGTAACACGTGTTAGTATAAGGTATTTTATTTATTTTATTTCCTATAAGGTATTTTATTTCTTTTAATAATCATAATTTAATACCACGTGTTAGTATTTACCTTGAATAAATGACTCTTAACAAGTTTTTAAACCCCATTTAAAACAACACAAGAGCAGGTTGATATTCCCACCGATTGAATATGTTTAAACTGGAAAGAAACAGGTTGGAGATGTGAAGGGAAAAAGGCAGAACAGTAGCAAAAGATATATGTTTAATGCTTGTTTTCACCTTGTAAATCTTGTACCTTAATCCCCACAATCAAACTCTAACCAACCGACTTTATTAAAACTCCAAAACAAGGTCTTAATTTTCGGAACCCTTCAATAACCTAAGAACCATAATTTCTGCACAGAATAACAACACCAATGTTGAATCAAATTTTCGGAAATCAATAACAGCCACAAACTTCTACCATTTCGAGAGCCTAGTTCAATTTTATGGGCTCAATTTCGCAGTCATATAATTTCAGTTAGCCAGAAACTAAATTTGGTTTCAATGTCTAAATACAACATATAGCTCACGGTTTCTAGTTCCACAATTTCAGAAACCAGTAAACACTCAACAACTCCTAAAAATCGCACTAATCCAACAATCAGAACAAAGCAGTCTCGAATCTACTACAATATAAATAACATTTCAATTAAACAAACAAAAAACGAAGTTAGAACTAACCTCGTTTTTTCTGTTCAGTCGCGCAACAAATCGACGCCTGCGAACCGGTGGGGTGTTAGGGCGACGGCGACGGAGGCAGAGCGGTTGGCGCGCAGAGAAGACGGTGGCGGCGGCAGTGGCGGTGGCGGTCACAGGCGTCGAAGCTTCGTCACTCTGGAAATCGCCGTCGCACACAGAGAGGGTTTAGCCACAGGTGAGGAGGAAGAAGAAGAAGAAGTTGTGCGACTGAATTATATTAAAGGGATCTATCGCAGCGGTTCCTACAAAGAACCGCTGAGATAGGTCTGTAAAAAACCTATCTCGGGTTCTTAGTAGGAACCGCTGCGATAGAGTTGTTTTTTTTTAACGACCCTAGCGCAGCGGTTGTTACTTACAACCGCTGAGATAGGTTGCGGGATTTTTAAAAACGGCCTATCTCAGCGGTTTTTTTACAACCGCTGCGTTAGGGGCGCTGCGATAGACCATTTCTACTAGTGACATTTTTCCTTAATATTATCTATACTCCAAAGGTCAATCCCTCTGCTCCTTTTTCTATTCTCATAAAGCATCCAAAATAGAAACTCTGAAGAATTAAGTAAAAAGTAAATGTGAGCGTAGATATTTATAGAGGATAAAGTAATGAGTTTTTATTAAAGGAGCTTTCTCAATCTTTCAGTAGTTGCTCCTTGTTAAATTGGTCGCTCTTGTATGTTTCAGCCGACTGTTTGGCTCGTTTGGCCCTATCCTAGCCTAGAGGGTTTAGGAAACTGGTATCACACCACCTCTTGAGTGTACGAAGTTGTTAGAAGCGGATAAGTTGTATGTACATTTTAACAATGGTTAATAAATAAAGATTTCCTTTGGATAAAAAAAGAAGAAGATAATAAAGTAATCTTTTTAGGGAGTTGACTCAACTTTAGTTTAGTGGATGCACTTAAGAATATTAAATTAAAAAACAACCCAAAAACCAACTAGGCGCACAACTATAGCAGCGGGAGAACAATGTAAACACACACAAGATGTTCATAGTGACAACAACTTGCTATCGGTGGACGTCCTAGCTTGCTCCATAATGTGAGTGTGATAGATAGATTTAATTACCATAACAAGTTATAGGAGTGTCACTATAATTTTTCGCTAGATCAATAGAACATTTCGATATCTTAAACATGTTTATTGATATAATTAATATTGGAAAATGAGGTCGAAATCCTATCCATTGATAATTTTTGTTTTTAACTCCAAAAAAATAGCAATTCAGTTCTACTGAGTTTAGTGGTGACACTCAAAGAAAAGTAATGGAAGCAAGGGAGAGGTCATTTTTCTCTAATAGCCGTAGTTCCCTTTAAAGGTCACTAGCTATATGAGTGAAGTAGTGAGCATTGATTTTAAGCACAAGACAATTTTTGTAAAGGTGTGTTAGACTAGTCAAAAGTGAAGATAAACTTTAAAACCCTGTTTTTCTATGAATTTGAGATCCAGATTTCATGGTGAGTTGATGATTCAATTACTTTGTTTATGGATATAAGACATAATTGGGTTTGTTGGCGATGATGCTTTACTGAAATGTTCCCTTGAAATAATAGATCGTAATCTTAAAGGCACTTGATCTGTCAATGGTTTTCATAGGTTGAATGGGATAAACAATGATGTTGCCTCTATGAAGAACATGATGGTTTCAAATAGGACACTATTGTCACTTGATCAACGTTACAAGGATTCCAGTCAAAGACTGAGAATATCACCATGATTGATGATATGAGTTGGTGAATTAACATAATCAAACTCTCCTTTGTACTCTAGCGGCAGCTAGTGGGACAAATTGTTTAAGGTTTTTATAGCCCCCTTTAAATCGTAAACCTATCATCTTAGGGGTCACTCCATAGTAGCTTAAAAAAATGCCCACTAGTTAAGGGGGATTAGTATGACTGCAAATCGTTGATATTAATCCGTGGGTAAAAAGAATCCGTTAGTGGCAGCAAATAAGGAAAGTACCCCATTTGTGAGTAGAAGACGTATGTATCCCTCACATGCATCATTATGGTTAACGCAATTTCGATGCCACGGACCCTCCGCACCTATTATGGTGCAATCATGTGATGTGGCAGGTCCAGTCAGCAGCTGACTGGACTGTTTTGCTGACTGGATTGCATTTTTATTATATTAACTTTAAATGATTATAACTTTTAATATATAAGTCCAAAATTAAAAAAAAGTATATCATTATTCACCTAAATTCAAGCTCTTCAAAACAAGACCAGTTATGAATATGTTTTGACAACTTTAAAAAAATATATTTTTACATGTATACGATGATACACTAAAATCATAATATAATTCATTAAAATTAATTTTATGATTCATTAACTGATAAGTGGGGAATTAGATTACAAACTTCGAAACCGATAAAAATTATTATTGTTTTGTAGTGTATTATTATATTATTATTATTATTATATTATTATATTATATATGATGATTTTAAATCTTATAAGGTAATCATTTATTTTTCTTACATACCAATATTGTTTTGTGGTGTATTATTGTTTAAAATTGTTATATTTATATGTTACTCATGATACACTAAAATGATGTTGTGATTCATTAAATTTGATATATGATTCATTAAAATTGATATTATGATTCATTAACTAATAACTGAGGAATTAGAGAACAACTTCGGAACCGATAAAAATTATTATTGTTTTGTAGTGTATTATTATTGTTGTGTGGTGTCTTTTAAACCTTATATGGTGAATCATGTATTTTTCTTACGTATCAAATATTGTTTTGTGTTGTATTATGTTTAAAAATTTTATTTTTACATGTATACGATGATACACTAAAATGATAATATGATTCATTAGTTTTGATATTATGATTCATTAAAATTGATATTATGATTCATTAATTAATAAGTGGTGAATTTCATAACAAACTTCAGGAACTGATAAAAATTATTTTTGTTTTGTAGTGTGTTATTATTGTTGTATGGTGTATTTTAAACCTTATATAGTGAATCGTGTATTTTTCATACATATCAAATATTATTTTGTATTGTATTATTGTGTAAAAATATTTATTTTTATATGTTTGTGATGATACACTAAAATAAAGATATGATTCATTAATTTTGATATTATGATTTATTAAAATTGATATTATGATTTATTAACTAATAAGTGGTGAATTAGATAACAAAATTTGGAACCAATAAAATCATTTTGTTTTATAATGTATTATTATTATTTTGTAAATAATATAAAATTTTAAAGTTGTCAAAACATATTCATGTCTGGTCTTGTTTTGAAGAGCTTGAATTTAGATGAACAATGGTATAATTTTTTTTCATTTTGGACTTATATTTTAAAAGTTACAATCAATTAAAATTAATATAGTAAAAAGACAGTCCACTCAACAAAACAATCCAGTCAGCAGCTGACTGGACTGGCAAATGGACAAGACTGTACCAACTAATACGCGGCATGTCCGCTTCGTCGACCGTCTGTATGGTTAAACAGAGTCAGAAGCAAAGGGTTGAAAAAAAAACGTTCATCCAAAGGTAAAATGCGTAAACTTGAAGCCTGGCCCGTTACACTTTTGTGATGAGATTAATGTGCATAATTTGCTGAAAAACAACAATTTGTGCCTAACAAACTGGGTGTTAGAGATTTGATAACATGGAAATTTTGGTATTCATTATTTATCACTTTGACGCTTTTTCCATCGTCCAATCATCTCACGTCCCTTTTAATAAGAAAAACGGAAAACATTTAATCCTAACGGTCACCCAAATCCTCTACCAATGGCAATATACAAAGGAAAGAAGACCAAAAATCTCCATAATTGAATAGAACTGAAAGAAAAATCTTCTACGCCTGTACATTATTTCGGAAAATTTTCATAAAAATATGAATTTAAAAAAAAAATTACATGCGGTGGTCGTTTTTGAAAAAAATTACGCGGGTGTACCAACCCCTTGCAAAGAAGCAGCCCCGGTACTGTGGCAGCTTGCCAGAAACCGCCACGACATTACGGCTGCTTCTGCATTTTTTTGCATGAAGCAGCCCTGAGTCTGGGGCGGCTTCTAACTCATCTGCTGGAAACCGCCATAATATTGGGGCGGCTTCTTTACATTTCGTCCAGAAATTTTTTTTTTCCAACTTTTGAATCATTCGTGCTATGCTTTAACGGTTCCAGAACTTGACCAAATTTTGTACGATGATAGTTGAACAGTTATACTACGGATCTAAGTCATTTCTCTGTAGTTTTAGGACCATACGGGACCCACGTGCCTTCATATAAATGGCACCAGAGTTAACGTTTTCTCAGTTTTTAACTTTTCGGGCAATGTCATATTTTATGTTATTAACCAGTTTTGTAATGATATTAAAGTCCTATGATGCATTTATATCTATTATAACTTCTTACGGAATTAAGACGACTTCATTGGGTTGGTCATTTGAGCTAGCGTTTTTTTCAATTTTTAATCACATGTTCGTTAATTAATTGTAAAACAACAGTCAAATTGTGTCTTTGCTATAGCCGATCTAACCCAAACATTGTATAGATTGTACGTAATTCTTAACATAAGAGCACACATTTATGTTATACACTCAACATAAAACACACTTCATTGGTACTTTGAAAAAATTACATTTTTTTGTGTGCTTGCTAAAGGCACTACCTGTCTACGCAGGAGCATATATAACATCTGAAAACCATAATCAATTATACCCTCTGTTAGGGCAGTCTCTCCTATTATGACCTGTTTGTAAACAATGTCGACAACGTCTACGTTCTGTACTCGTTTCATTTTCATCCATTTCATTTTGAAGCCTAGAATACCTAGGTCTTCCCCTGACAGTCCGAATGGCATCTGGTGCTGGTACCACCTTAACCCCTGTATATGCTGGCCAGTTTTCTTCATTACCTAGCGGTGTAAAAGGATCACCGCCATATGCCTCGATCATTGTGTCCAACTTGTACACCGGGTGCACGTAATTTTCCCATAACAAACCGGTTCTGCAACACACGGCCATGACATGAGAGCATGGGTATTTGAACGCTTGCCACTCTCCACACTCATAGCTCAGATCATCGAAGTCAACCTTGTACTGCCAAAATCTTCGACCTCGTACACTGGGTCGATCTCGTTGTAGCGGGTTACATTGTGACTGTTAGACAGTCTACGGCTTTCTTCAATCTTGGAAGTCGCAAGATCCGTATACAATGTGGAACCCGCTATTTGCTGGCCGTTGTATTGATAAGTGCAAAACATATAGACTTATTAAGGTTTAATCACCTTATAATTTGCAGCATTTTTAGTAATGTTTCTCACTTATCTTGGGTTTTTCCTATAATTATGTTGTTATATTAACTGATGTATTATATGTGTTAAAATGTAGGAAAAATACCAAATAAACACATATATTATTAAGGGATTAAACAAGCCACGCGAGAGGCACGCATCAGGGGTGTGTCCGCCTCTGCAACCGCCTGGGATCAAGGCGGACAACAGAGAGGAGAGTCACAACCGCCTCAATAGTAGGCGGACAACTCTAAATACAACCGCACATACGAGGCGGACAAGAGACAAGAAGAAGTAGAGGCAACCGCCTCAATAGTAGGCGGACAACCTGAGAGTGTACCGCCCCTTAATTGAGCGGACGGAAGAGAGGTAACAAAGCGGACGTGACCCCATGCAACATGAAATAAAGCACGCGACGGGTTATCTTCTTCGCCGACTCGCTCTGCAACTTGACTCCGCCATTATCCTTTAGAGTCGGCGCCTACCAGAAATCACTCACACGCTTATTTTCCTGTCCCCTGCAATCAATGAGGCTGCAATCAACGAGCTCAATCAATGAGCTGCTGCTATGCTTCTTCTTCTTCCTCTATAAAAACAACGCTCAGTTTACCTTACCCAGTGTCCTTCCAGAGGTTCCGTCCGTGGTTCCTCCTGGAGTTCCAATTCACCCCATCAGTCCATCTTCGTACCACTTCACCTTCACTCACTCGTTCATTCCATTTCTAATCTCCCGCTTCTCCATTTGTTTTCTTTCCATTTCATTAGTTTACGTATACCTGGGAATAATTATTATGTATCTGTATTAATTATGCAATACGTTTACTGGTTTTAATTTTAATGAAGTTTGTTACGTTTAAAGGTTTTCTCGCATCTTTTTAATAAACCTCATGAATTTATTAAAATGCTTTACTAAGTCTGTTTTTGATTTCATCGGTTGGAAACAGATGGGTTGATTAAGCCGTAAAACTGGGGGAAACTTATTTTCATCGTTTAAGTTAGTATTCAGTTGCAAATGTAATCCCTCAACACTCCTCTGCCGTTTGCAGGCTTTTTGCTTGAGTTTTCATCGGACCTTGCATTACAGGTGAACGAGTTCTTATGAGTTTTCATCGGACCTTAAGAAAATAACAGGAATCTTGCCAAACAATTATAATTAAACCAGTAGACCTAGCATGAAAGAGCAGATATTATATTAACGAGAACCAGAGTCCCGTTTAGTTTATCTGTTAATTTAGTCATTTTATCTTTCCTTTTATAAAACAAGTCAATTAATCCCCCCCTTTCTGTGACACGCTTAGGTACTATAATATGCACATTAGTCCCACGGTTCGACATCCGGTCGCTTACATTTTTACTATACTACCAGGACCGGGATTTGTTTGCAGCCCGACGTTTATTTTGAGTTTTAATTTCTTTTCTTTTAATTTTACACCAATTTAACCACTCACGATATAACGTCTGCAAAATGGCGCCGTTGCCGGGGACTAGATTTATTCTAGTTCCTAAGCCCCGGATTATTCACCTGTTTAATTATAAATATTTTGTTCTTTTTAATCTGTTAATATTATGTCTATACTATTTTGTTTATTGTTAATATTAATTATCTACTATATTATGTTAATATTAATTATCTAATAATCTGTTAATATTAATTGGACACCTGACTTTGGACATTTGGACATCTGACTACGGACATCTAACTTCTAACATTTTAATTTTGTGTATACTAACATTTAATATTCCATTGTCCTTAACATTTAATTTCCATTGTCCTTAACATTTTCCGTCAAGTTTTAATAACTACTCTTTAATTTGTAAATTCCTACAACTGAGAATTTATTTATCTAATACTAACTTATAATTTTTGTCATTTTTATTACTAACCCATTATTTTATTTCTTCATTATTTTTGTTGTTGTATAAGCAGGGATAAAAAAAAAAAACGAAACAGGGGGTTGTCCGCGTGGACAACCGCCCCATTCTCATGCGGACGCCACTGAGCCCTACCGCCTCTCTGTCCGCCTAATCTCCACGCGGACGCCACATAAACGCCTACCCCTTCTGTCCGCCTCTCCCCTAAGCGGACGTCCCTTACCTCTTAAAAAAAAACGTCGCGTTTTATGTTCTGTTCTTCCCCAATTCTATTTTGCTCGAGCCCGATACAGAGAAAACAACAAGGTCGCGAATCGCCCTCCTCCTCAAATCAACATTTCTTCCTCGTTTCTCCACCACCACCGCAGTGATTTTATTTTATTTTATTGTTATTTTTATTTTATGTATTTTATTTGCTCTGTTGTTTACTAACATTTTGTAGACTCTTACTGTTTGAACCTTGTGCTAACTTTTGTTATATTCAGGAAGGTAACAGTTTGGTTTACTTTATGTTTCTTTTTATGAATTATTATTTGTGTTTTTCATATTATTATTTTCTTTTGGTGCCATTTGAGTTCTGCTGGCTATATATGATTTTCTTTTCAGAATAAATTCTATATCCAACATATAGCTGAACTCGCCTATGGGAGCAACCTCAGTTGCTCTAGGAAATTCGATACCTTTGGTTGAACACTTGCGCAAACTTAAGTGTAAGGAACGTCGAACCCCTACCAAAGCTTAAGTGTGAGGAAGGATACCTTCCTCAATCTACGATACAAGGGGAGTTTCAATTCTTCCTTTATTATATTAATGTTCAACCTACATGCGTTTAATCCTTTATGAGTCTGTCATATTTTGAAAGGTCCTTTTCTTGATTTAATTCTGAACAATGAGGACATTGCACCTCTTAAGTGTGAGGAAGGAGAGACCTTTCCCTGAAAATATGACAGTTGTTCGATAATGCCACACTCGCTTTTTGCTACTCTAAACTGCCTATAAAAAAATGATGAAAAAATGAGATAAAATAATTGTAGAAGTGTCTGAAATTATGTCAAGTGACAACTGAAAGATGGTTTTATTTAAAGAAGTTTGTATAAAATTATTTTCCATCAAAATACTCTATTTTTCACTCAAAATATGATAGATCTGCTAGTTGTAAAAATCAATTTAGTTTAGCTTGGGATTATGGAAATATGTGGAAAGTCAAGGAAAGAAAAGGATAAAGACAAGGTACTCCGCTGTTTATGAATTTTTCTAACCAAAAACAGGCCTCGTTTATCCGGTTATTAAGTTCTTCGGGGTGCTTTAACACCTATCTACCTAAGGTCTCGTGATCTGGGATAGAAGACCCAACACCGCTACAAGGATAGAGAGAAAAGTCTGGGGTCCAAAAAAAAAATGCAATTTAAAAAATTTTGTATGTTCTGTATATACAATTTTTGCATTCAAAAAAAAAGAAGATGAAAAATTGCAATTTATATTTATAAACATGAGTATGTGGTGTTGAAAGGTATTGCGGAATAAGGCATTACTTCACACCTCTTGTCATCCCGGGTTAGAGAATTGAAATTGGTTGATAATCCCAGGTTAATCTAACTTGTTTTCTGCAGTTTAGTTTTTCTATGCTTTTATTAAATTGTTCTTCTTCACTGTTTATAAAAACCTACTTCTAAGAGCAGAATTATTCTTTCAATTGTCACTTTGTCTAAATTCCCTTCTACACTTATTGAATCTTGTTTTATTATTATGGCTTAGAGATAATTATATTCCTTATTTGCTTGAGGACAAGCAAAAGTCAAGTGTGAGGAAGTTTGATAAGTGCAAAACATATAAACTTATTAAGGTTTAATCACCTTATAATTTGCAGCATTTTTAGTAATGTTTCTCACTTATCTTGGGTTTTTCCTATAATTATGTTGTTATATTAACTGATGTATTATATGTGTTAAAATGTAGGAAAAATACCAAATAAACACATATATTATTAAGGGATTAAACAAGCCACGCGAGAGGCACGCATCAGGGGTGTGTCCGCCTCTGCAACCGCCTGGGATCAAGGCGGACAACAGAGAGGAGAGTCACAACCGCCTCAATAGTAGGCGGACAACTCTAAATACAACCGCACATACGAGGCGGACAAGAGACAAGAAGAAGTAGAGGCAACCGCCTCAATAGTAGGCGGACAACTCTGAGAGTGTACCGCCCCTTAATTGAGCGGACGGAAGAGAGGTAACAAAGCGGACGTGACCCCATGCAACATGAAATAAAGCACGCGACGGGTTATCTTCTTCGCCGACTCGCTCTGCAACTTGACTCCGCCATTATCCTTTAGAGTCGGCGCCTACCAGAAATCACTCACATGCTTATTTTCCTGTCCCCTGCAATCAATGAGGCTGCAATCAACGAGCTCAATCAATGAGCTGCTGCTATGCTTCTTCTTCTTCCTCTATAAAAACAACGCTCAGTTTACCTTACCCAGTGTCCTTCCAGAGGTTCCGTCCGTGGTTCCTCCTGGAGTTCCAATTCACCCCATCAGTCCATCTTCGTACCACTTCACCTTCACTCACTCGTTCATTCCATTTCTAATCTCCCGCTTCTCCATTTGTTTTCTTTCCATTTCATTAGTTTACGTATACCTGGGAATAATTATTATGTATCTGTATTAATTATGCAATACGTTTACTGGTTTTAATTTTAATGAAGTTTGTTACGTTTAAAGGTTTTCTCGCATCTTTTTAATAAACCTCATGAATTTATTAAAATGCTTTACTAAGTCTGTTTTTGATTTCATCGGTTGGAAACAGATGGGTTGATTAAGCCGTAAAACTGGGGGAAACTTATTTTCATCGTTTAAGTTAGTACTCAGTTGCAAATGTAATCCCTCAACACTCCTCTGCCGTTTGCAGGCTTTTTGCTTGAGTTTTCATCGGACCTTGCATTACAGGTGAACGAGTTCTTATGAGTTTTCATCGGACCTTAAGAAAATAACAGGAATCTTGCCAAACAATTATAATTAAACCAGTAGACCTAGCATGAAAGAGCAGATATTATATTAACGAGAACCAGAGTCCCGTTTAGTTTATCTGTTAATTTAGTCATTTTATCTTTCCTTTTATAAAACAAGTCAATTAATCCCCCCCTTTCTGTGACACGCTTAGGTACTATAATATGCACATTAGTCCCACGGTTCGACATCCGGTCGCTTACATTTTTACTATACTACCAGGACCGGGATTTGTTTGCAGCCCGACGTTTATTTTGAGTTTTAATTTCTTTTCTTTTAATTTTACACCAATTTAACCACTCACGATATAACGTCTGCATGTATGTGTCAAGATTGTCATTAAAATAAGTTACCAACTTGTACAGTGTGCTGGTAACAATGGCGGTGATGGGTAGAGTTCGGACACTCTTTAGCACTCATTGATGCATTCGACCAGATTGGTTGTCATGTGGCCCCACCTCCTTCCTTCATCATATGCCCTAGACCACTTCTCAAATGGCAGGTCATTGAAGAATCGTTCAATGTCGGTATTCTGAGATAGAAGGTGATTATATCTTCTCTGGACATGATGCCTTCTAAATTCATACGCTAAATACATGATAATAAGTCAATGTTAAACATTGAAAATAGTCAATTTAATTATTGAAGTACATTAATTGAAAGATTAGGATACCTGTGTTGATCAGATACTTCTTCAACCTTTTGTTTTTGAACCTTGAGTTAAAATTCGATGCAATATGTCTTATGCAGTAGAAATGGTGAGCCATTGGGGGTCTCCATAAATTGTCTGACTCCACGATGCTTATTATAGCAGGTGCACGATCTGTAATTATTGATACATTATTCCACCAATCATCCGCATGATCCATGCTCTTGCATGACGCTGGTGGATGATATCTGGTTTTTCGTAAAATGCTCTTTCTTCCTCATTTTTTATCGTAAATTTTTCCTGCAACCAAAGCAATGACACTTTGTAACCTCTAATTGATTCAGGACCCGGTCTTTGACCCAACAGTTCTTCACACAAATCTCCCACATCCGGATTCATACGAATCACAACAGCGTCTCCTTCCACCTTCAGCCCAAGTATGTGATGCACATCTTCCAGAGTAATAGTTACCTCACCAAAAGGCAACATGAAGGTGTGGGTCTCAGGCCTCCACCTTTCTACGAGTGCGCTGACGAGCGCCTGGTCCCCCTTGACTTTATAGAATGCAGGTCCCATAAAACCAGCCTCGCTGATGTACTCGCGAAGGGCATGGTGGGGAACCTCAACTTCAAGGTTGCGAGAGCGCAACTTCCTGTTGACGTATTTTGGGTTGCGCATTGCCTACATAGCATGGGCACAAAATTAGATGTTATGATGGGAAATACGTAATGAATGCAATGTAATAATTATTAACGTCTTATCACTGTACTGGATCATCTGAGAAAAGTGCTGCAGATATATGAGTGGACTGGTACGTGAATAATTCAGCTTCCTCGGGTCCCACCTCTGCCGGTTGACGCTGGAATTGCTGGGCCATCTACATAAACAATAGGACATAGAAAATTAATAGAGATAACAAGTGGTAAACAGTACTACAAATGTAGGAATTCAAAGACCTTACTTGTAATTAAATTAACAGTTCACATCTCATTGTTTTTCAAATAAGTAAGAGTAACAAACCTTCAATAGCGGGTACGGATTAAAGCACAATCAAAGACCTGAATTGTAAAAAAAATTGCATAACATTATAACAACAATAGCATAATTAATTAAGGCATAAAACCACCAAAATTGGTGATTTTGTAACTCATAAAAAAGGGTATAATTAATTACGAATTTAAATGGGGTTAGTGGGCATTATAAATGTAAAAAAAATTGCATAACATTATAACAACAATAGCATAATTAATTAAGGCATAAAACCACCAAAATTGGTGATTTTGTAACTCATAAAAAAAGTATTTAATTACGAATTTAAATGGGGTTAGTGGGCATTAAAATGAAAAAAAATTGCATAATATTATAACAACAATAGCATAATTAATTAAGACATAAAACCACCAAAATTGGTGATTTTGTAACTCATAAAAAAATTAGTATATTTAATTACGAATTTAAATGGGGTTAATGACAATTAAAAATGTAAAAAAATTGCATAACATTATAACAACAATAGCATAATTAATTAAGGCATAAAACACCAAAATTGGTGATTTTGTAACTCATAAAAAAATTAGTATATTTAATTAAGAATTTAAATGGGGTTAATGGCAATTAAAAATGTAAAAAAAATTGCATAACATTATAACAACAATAGCATAATTAATTAAGGCATAAAACACCAAAATTGGTGATTTTGTAACTCATAAAAAAATTAGTATATTTAATTACGAATTTAAATGGGGTTAATGGCAATTAAAAATGTAAAAAAAATTGCATAACATTATAACAACAATAGCATAATTAATAAGGCATAAAACCACCAAAATTGGTGATTTTGTAACTCATAAAAAAATTAGTATATTTAATTACGAATTTAAATGGGGTTAATGGCAATTAAAAATGTAAAAAAAATGCATAACATTGTAACAACAATAGCATAATTAATTAAGGCATAAAACCACCAAAATTGGTGATTTTGTAACTCATAAAAAAATGTATATTTAATTACGAATTTAAATGGGGTTAGTGGGCATTATAAATGTAAAAAAATTGCATAACATTATAACAACAATAGCATAATTAATTAAGGCATAAAACCACCAAAATTGGTGATTTTGTAACTCATAAAAAAAGGGTATAATTAATTTGAATTTAAATGGGGTTAGTGGGCATTATAAATGTAAAAAAAATTGCATAACATTATAACAACAATAGCATAATTAATTAAGGCATAAAACCACCAAAATTGGTGATTTTGTAACTCATAAAAAAATTAGTATATTTAATTACGAATTTAAATGGGGTTAATGGCAATTAAAAATGTAAAAAAAATTGCATAACATTATAACAACAATAGCATAATTAATTAAGGCATAAAACCACCAAAATTGGTGATTTTGTAACTCATAAAAAAATTAGTATATTTAATTACGAATTTAAATGGGGTTAATGGCAATTAAAAATGTAAAAAAATTGCATAACATTATAACAACAATAGCATAATTAAATAAGGCATAAAACCACCAAAATTGGTGATTTTGTAACTCATAAAAAAATTAGTATTTAATTACGAATTTAAATGGGGTTAATGGCAATTAAAAATGTAACAAAAATGCATAACATTATAACAACAATAGCATAATTAATTAAGACATAAAACCACCAAAATTGATGATTTTGTAACTCATAAAAAAATTAGTATATTTAATTACGAATTTAAATGGGATTAATGGCGATTAAAAATGTAAAAAAAATGCATAACATTATAACAACTATACCATATATTGGGAGGAATAATGATAAACTTAGAAAAAAGTTAGAACAAGTAATGGAAGGTAGAAGAGTTAAATACAACTTAATAAACAATTAAAACACAAAAAATAATGACTATAATTATCATAAAAATTAAGCACTAATAAACAATACAACAACAAAAAAAACAATGGAACTTACTTGTTCCAAATTCGGAGAGAAAGAGAATGAAAGTTTGAGGAGTGTTTTGTGTGAGAAATGTGGGGAGAATGGGTGAGATTGGGTGGGTTTTTATAGAAAAAAAAACCTGCTGGAAGGAGCCACAGAATCGGGGCGGTTTCTTTGCAAGGATATGAATAAGTGGGGTCCGTGCGATCCAGCGACCGACGGCTGTGATTGGTCGGCTGGATTTCCGGATAAGGGGGAAGAAATGTAAAGAAGCCGCCCCAATATTACGGCGGTTTCCAGCAGATGAGTTAGAAGCCGCCCCAGACTCAGGGCTGCTTCATGCAAAAAAATGCAGAAACAGCCGTAATGTCGTGGCGGTTTCTAGCAAGATGCCACAGTACCGGGGCTGCTTCTTTGCAAGGTGTTGGTACACCCACGTAATTTTTTTCCAAAAACGACCACCGCATGTAATTTTTTTTTTATTTAGTATTTTTATGAAAAATTTCCCATTATTTCCCTCCGCCATCCACTATAAAATACCCTCCGTTTCGTATCCTTCATCATTCATCGATTCTTTGTCGCCACGCACTTGTTCTGGTTGTGCTCCGAATTCCTAGTTCACAGGTAAAGTTTCCTCCTTATTTCCTCTTCATTTCCGTATCTTCTAGTCTCATACTCTCATCGAGAGGTAAGACTACTCAAAATGACTATTGGCGGGAATCACCATAGCCGGCCTAACCTGTCGGTTTTCGGCAGGACCATACTCTCCGACTTTCACGACAACATCATCCTCACGCGGTACTCTCGATCATGTCCCTTCCGCCCTCTCCGACCTCGACCCTCAATACTATGATAATTCTTTTCGCCGGCCTTCATCGGCGTCGATTCCGATCACACTGGGAGCCGCCGTGTGTTCCCGATTGGCAAACTTCAGTAAGTTTCCCTTCCCTACCTCTCTTTAGTTTTTCCCTGTGTCAAATGTAATAGATGTTACCCTGTAATTCGCTTAATTTCCTACATTTCTCTTGTGATGGTTCCTGCTCTGTTACTACGAGCTTTTCGATGACAATTTAATTTTCTAGTTGAATTCACTGGTTCTATTTATCGCTGCGAGTTGAGCAATGTAATATACTAGTAATATCTTTAGCGTAAGCACACGCGTGCGGCGTGAAGAGTCCCTGGGTTCGTTTTCCCACTAATGGAAAATATTCCCTTTTCCAACTCATATTGTGAGCTTAAAGAATTTGAAGCAGCCTGATAGTTGCACCGCCCCACCTTAATTCTACTATTGACGAGAGAATTGATTATTTATACCAACTCCTGACAGGCTTTAGTGATTTCTCTTAATTCTTTATCAGCAAGAATGTGCGAAGACAAATTTGCATATTTTGACAATTTATGGGCCTAATGCAATCTCTTTTCTGCTCTGCCTTGTTTTCAAACCTCTTTAAAAAAGTTCTACTAGCTCTACTGGCGATGTTGTTGTTGTGTCTCGGTGTAAAATTAATAAAAGCTCACTGGTAGAAGTTTATCTCAGATATTGTTACAGAAGGATGTACATATAACATCTTTTTATTGTTTTATTAGCTACTCAATAGGCATATGAACACCTGTTTGTTTCTCTAATATGTATGCTATATTTCTATTGTGTGCAGGGGACTTCGCTTTATGTGCGTATTCAGGTTCAAGATGTGGTGGATGACCCAAAGAATGGGCAAATGTGGACAGGATGTTCCCTTTGAGACTCAATTCTTGATCGTGGAAGCAAATGGTGCTGCAACTTCGGGGGAAACTGCTATAAACGGAGCTCACTCGAGCAAATGATGAGTTAGAGATTTGTTTGGAAAGTAGTGAGGAGAAAACTTTTGCTCGAGATTAAACTTTTACTTTATTGCTTGCTTCCTTCTGTAGGCTAATAATTTCTATTTCAAACCTGGAAACTTATATGTTGGTTATTGTTACCAAATCTGAGGAGTTAACCACATACATTTTCTTACGTTTTGCAGGTTGTCCGTCTGTGGAAGGATTTGAAGGATCACATCTGGTTTATGTTGTTGCTGGTTCTGATCCCTTTGATGTTATAAACAATGCGGTGAAGTAAGTTTGCTCTTACTTCACTAATTGAATTTGAGTTTGATGTGCACTAAGACATATACTTGTCTTAGGTAGATAAGCATGCTTTAACATTAACTCGTTCATTTCACGTACATTGTCTTCTCTCGTGTATATAAAGTAATTGCCAGTTAGCAAAGTAGAGTGATACCAAGGTTAGAGTAATAGAGTTGTTTATGGTTTGGTTCTTGCATAGCTAGTACATGTAAGGTTCGTGCATTGTGGTTTTCTCGTGATAAGAAGTGTTTAAATACTATCGTCACCGGTTTCTTTATCCATACAGGTTTAAAACTGATTGTTACATTGTGTGGTCATGGTAGTGACGTTTATGATTTGACTGAATGCAGGACAATTGAGAGTCATCTGCAAACATTTTCCCCACCGGGAAAGGAAACAGGTTAGTCTTTTTATCTTTGATAGATCTATTGAATCTCAACTGACTTACAAATCACGACTTTTAAATAGTTACTTTTGTTTGATTTCAGATGCCTGATATGTTGAATTGGTTTGGATGGTGCACGTGGGATGCATTTTACACCGAAGTCACGGTTGAAGGAGTAAAGCAAGGGCTCGAAAGGTGTGTGAGGTGCCGTACTTATTCTCTGTTGATTAGGAATTTTTGCCTTGCAAATCAAAGAAGAAAGAGCTAGCTTATGGTTTCTTTATTGGTGATACGTGTACATTGATTATAGATTATTGCTCATTAGCAATTAATTTATTGCTGTGTGCAGTTTTGAAAAGGGTGGCATATGCCCCAAGTTTGTCATAATTGATGATGGGTGGCAGTCTGTAGCCATGGATCCCACCGGCACCGAGTTTAAAGCGGATAACGCTGCAAAGTAAGTGATTGGAGTGATGCTCTCTGATTCTTTGTAAGATTATTTTTACTTAATTGAATGACTGGTTTTTTTACAATTGGAAATTCGGCTCCTCTTTTCAGCTTTGCCAACAAGCTGACCAAATTCCAGAAGAGTGGTGTAGAGGGCAACATAATTCATGATGGGTTTGCCAATGTCATTTCTTTTTTTTTTTTTGAGCAAACTTGAAATATTCATTCATAACTTGTCTACCACTCCAAATAAGGGAATAGAACAATTCCCCTTCATTTGGGTGGATAAAAGTTTGACAAGGATGGGAACAGGCTCCTAAATCCTCTTTGAACAACAGCCGCAAACTTCCAAAATCCAGACAAACCTAGTCATAAGGTAAAGATACATATATAAATAAAAGGAGACAATAAAACTACTCCTAAACTTAAGATAATGAAGGCTACTACTTTCCATCACCGTAGCTCTTTCTTTGCGTATGTCATCACCCCCCAACGTCTTCCTGACCAACTCAAATGCTAGTTCACAACAAATGCTATGGCTACCCACCTGAAAGACAAGCTCCAAAACAATTGAACATGTTATGATACTAGCTAAAAGCACTATGATAGTGCATAATACATGATTGTTGTAAAGAATCCAAGGAAAAACTTGCGCATCGAAGGAGCTAACAATGGAGTAGCACTCCTCACAAAAGACCCAAACCATACAATGGTCTAGGCTGAAATGACTTGTTAACACTAGTGCTAATAGCAAAAAATAATATAGCCTTAAACCCAAAAACCAACAGAAGTACATCTTCCGAATCCTTACAAGGACTTCACACATACTCCTGATGATGCTACTCAGATCTCGGAAACAAGAGCTTTTATCATCATCCAGGAGCTTGCTTCTTGCAGTAACTTGGGTCTCACAAGGAGGGGACACCGCAAGATTGAACTTAACCATCAAGTTCCAATCCCGGTAAACTGCAAGGAGGAGACCCATCCCCCAGCAGTAGGAACTGAAGGGATTCATATTGTCGGGCAGCCTTGCTGATCGGCAAGGTCTGCCTTTTCAAGAACCCCTTTAAGGGTTGAAGCTTCATGATTTTCCTTCTTCTGGTATTTTGAATTCTTTGTCTGCATCTTGATATGTAGATTACTCCTTTCACTCTCCCCTTGTTCAATTTTCTCCAAATAACAAATTTACTTACTACTACTCTACTTTTGCCAAAGACCGGGAACAGAGATTTGCTGGATCTGAGGAACTAATCGAACTCACACAAAACTCCAACAGGGGTAGCTCTGTTCCACTAATGAATTCAAGACTCCAGTTTGGAAAGATATTGAAACATCCCACTCCCAGGAACATACCCAACAAACCACCTTCTTCTTCCTCTTCCACAATCCAGAAGAATAACACTCAACTTTCAGACGGAAGAGAAGTCATCTCCTTCCTGAGCCAACAAAGACGAAGCACTTGGCAGCCCACTTCGATCTAGATAATCTTCGAAATCAATTTCTTTAGATAAACCCAAACAAAGCAGGGAAATGGCAAGCCTAGAGCAAGGAGTGAGAGGGGACATTTCCATTAACGACACAAGCACCGATACACTCAAAAACCTAATCCACGCACAAGCAGCCCACTAAACCAAGGAAGGCAATCAAAAGCACTAGAGCAAGCAGAAACAAACACTAGAACCGAACAAATACAAGAGCCCAACACCACCAACAACCCAGACAAAAGTACTGGAGCGAACAGCAAGAACAAATCACCACCCAGACAGCGCTAAACCCAGCCAAAACCAGAGGAAAACTAAGGCCAGAGAGAATATCGACCCAGCCAAAACCCTAACCCCCACCCTTAGACCTGGAGCCAGAGAAGGAAGACGTAGAAACCAGCGACAACTACCTGGCTAGCAAATTCGAACTGAGCAAGGAAGGGCGTAGGGCGACAAGGAGCGATCCCCTCACTGGGCACTGCATAAGAAATGACGATGGAGCAAAGCACCTGACTGGAGAAGGAAGAGAGAACTGGATAGAAGCCAACCACCAGAGGGCAAACCCAAGGATGGAGCCTAAATCTCCCTGTTGGCAACAGAAGAGAACACGAGAACAAAGAAATCACCACGAAATCGCCTTGGAGAGGACGAATATTTCCCAGCGAAAAGAAGAAGACAAGCGAGGTCTCCAAGTTGACGCGCCTTTTGCCAATGTCATTTCTGAAATTAAGGAAACACATTCCTTAAAGTATGGTCTAATTTATGTACCTTCATGAGTAAAAAAAAAAGGCTTCTAACGTTTTGAGCTCTTACATATCTAAGTTGTAGGTCTCTGTCTTACTCTCTATCCCTTCTTTTTTTTTTCATTGTGCAGGTATGTCTTCGTTTGGCATGCAATAACAGGCAACTGGGGAGGGGTAAGGCCCGGTGTCTCCGAAATGGAACACTTCGACTCGAAGATGGCTTACCCAAAAGCATCTCCAGGTGTATGCTCAAACGAGCCTGATCAAGCCTTGGATTGCATAGCAACCAACGGGCTTGGCCTTGTGAATCCGGAGAGAGTTTTCAACTTCTACAACGAGTTCCACTCCTACCTTGCTTCAGCTGGCATCGATGGTGTGAAGGTTGATGTCCAGAACATACTTGAAACACTGGGAGCTGGTCATGGTGGCAGAGTCAAACTCGCTAGTAAGTATCATACCGCGTTGGAGGCTTCCATCGCTAGGAATTTTCCTGGTAATGGAATCATCTGTTGCATGAGCCATAACACTGATGGTTTATACAGGTATTTGTTATTTTTCATATCAAAACCTTTTATTTTTTGAGATGGTATTTTTTTTGGTTGTTGTGGGAATTGATGTTGTTTGGTCAATTGATGCAGTGCGAAAAGAAATGCTGTGATGAGAGCATCAGATGACTTCTGGCCAAGAGATCCAGCATCCCATACTATCCACATTGCATCTGCAGCGTACACCACTGTTGTTCTTGGAGAATTTATGCAGCCTGATTGGGATATGTTCCATAGCTTACACCCAATGGCTGAGTACCATGGAGCAGCTCGGGCTGCTAGAGGCTGTGCTATTTATGTTAGTGATAAGCTTGGGCAGCATGACTTTGATCTACTCAGAAAACTTGTCCTCCCTGATGGATCTGTATTGAGAGCCAAATTACCTGGAAGACCAACGAGGGATTGCTTGTTTAGCGATCCAGCAAGAGACGGAAAGAGCCTGTTGAAGATATGGAACATGAATGACTTCACTGGAGTCATCGGCGTTTTCAACTGTCAGGGAGCTGGCTGGTGCAAAGTTGGAAAGACTAACCTGATCCATGACAATCAACCCGGCAGAATTTCTGGCTCAATCCGAGCATTGGATGTCAATTATCTCCCAAACATAGCCGGTCCCAAATGGAAGGGAGATGCTATTTTGTACTCCCATCAAGCAGGAGATGTGATCTATCTACCTCAGGATGATTCCCTTCCAGTAACGCTGAAATCTAAAGAGTATGAAGTTTTTACAGTAGTTCCTGTGAGGGAGCTGTCCAATGGAGCTTAATTTGCTCCCATCGGGCTCATCAAGATGTTCAACTCAGGAGGTGCCATCAAGGATTTGAGAAATGAATCAGAGAGAAGTGATGTTGTAGAAATGAAAGTGCAGGGCTGCGGTGTGTTTGGGGCGTATTCTTCTGTCAGACCGAAGAAGATTGTTGTTGATGGTGATGAAATGGAGTTTGACTATAAGGAAGAGTCTGGTCTGGTTACTCTGGATTTGAGGGTTTCGGAGACGGAATTGTGCCTATGGATCATGAGTATTGAGTTTTAAAAGCGATGTGAGTGTGATTTATGGTTAAATATAAGTATCAGTGATCTCGGTAACTTGGCGGTTGCATATGAATTGATGGGTCCGTAAATATCATCACCAAAATTGATTGGTTGGTCATGTTCGTGACAACAACAGAAATGAACTTTACGGGATGTTACCTCCGTTGTACACCTAAATGCACGACAAGGGTACCAAACAACTAATAGGAACATTGTGCATGACTGTATTAACACATTTACCTAACCACACTATTTAGTTTTTATTTCAAAGCTATCCATTCTTGCACTCCAGCTGAACATCTTCATCTGCACACCTGTAAAAATATTATTGGAGAGGTCAGCCCAACTCTGAGTATGCTATTATATTATCCTCATACACTTTCAGACCACACTTGAGTTATTTGGTTTAAGTTAACATTCAGTCCATTTTATTATAAGTGACAATTGTTTTTTTGCACTACCGTTTGTCTTCTTCTACCTTATCTCCCATGCGTCTGCGCATTTGATCTTGGAAGATCAATTTGTGCAGGTTTATGTTGCTAGACATGCTGGACAAGGTGTCTCACTTTAGCATTTGTTTTTAGCTTTATTTCTGAGTGAGTATCTTTGTCGCCTGTCGTTGAGCCTTGCTTTGAGTGATTGTGGACATGTGCCCGACTGCTGGGCACAGGTCAAAATGGAAGGACCCGCTTATAACCTTGCATACAAGCAATACTGATAATCTTTATTTTGCTGAAACACTTAAACAGATTCATTAAACCGTAAGGATGGTTTGCTATCATCAAAACCTAAAGGAACTTGACTTAATAGACAAAAGCAGAGAGGTCTTTGTCAGGTCATCATGTATTTCTCTTATAACAAAAACATATATTCCAGATCCACTATTTACATATATTCCACAAGTGGTTTGCTTGTGATACCTTAAGAGTTTTGGTACATGTGAGTAAAACTTCGTACGTAGTTGGTAAGGCTTTGACTATGATGTACTGATTAGCGGCATAATTGTATTCACAAAAGAAAGAGAAAAAAAGCCCAAAAGAATAGAACATGACATAACTTGATATCCAAACAAAATGATAGAACTTGACATCAAAAAATGCAACCAAAACACAACAACAACAATCAAATACAACCAACTTAACATGATTTTAAAAGAGAGGTAATTCATTCAATTGAAGTTGGTCCGGACCAGACCAGACTCTTGCATTGGGAAGCTAGTTCATTCAATTCAGGTAGCCACCAGAGCCTCTGTACGCCGGCATGATCTCATAGGAGGACTGAAGAGAGTTCTATGAGAGCCACATCACACCGGAGTTTCACGTAAGATTTATTCACATTGTATATAATTTTTAACTATTTGAATTTATAATTTTTTTAGAGATCAAAGGGTTAACGTAGGTGCATAACACAAAGCATTAAAGAAAGAGCAAGGAGCAATAGAGAGAAAGATCAGCACTCCCACTACATGGGCCGAGCCGGTTATACGAGCCGTTTGCCGCAGTGGAAGGAGCAGGGGTTCACTAGTGCAGAAAATATTTTTTACCACGGTTAGAAACCGTGGTTTATACTCGCGTGGTATATCGGAAAATGCAATAAACCACGGTTCGAAACCGTCGTTTAAAAGACGGATTATAAACCACGGTTCGTAAAACCGTCGTTTAAAGCCCTTGTGTCGCGGGAATCAGACGATTTTATACCACGGTTGGACATAACCGTGGTATATATGTTTTATACGACGGTTTTGGACAAACCGTGGTATATGTACTTTACGACGGTTTTCTACTAAACCGTGGTTTATAACGTCGTTCCATTGAGTTTTAAACCACGGTTTTAAGTAACCGTGGTTTTTTTTTTTTTTTTTTAGTTTTTTTTGTTTTTTAGCCTCTACCACATATGTTTTCCAACACAACCCAATTTACAATCGCATATACAACCTGTACAGGGCATCCAACTGGTATTGCCCTTTGATAACCAACCACACTAATGACCATAAACCAAGTTGCCAGTTTGAATTGCAACATTGAAAACGAATTGCAAACAAAACTTTCAAAAATAAGAGAGAGTTGAACTTTACAAACTTTGAGAGTCTACGTTGCTTGCACAAACAAAAGTGTAAGTCTAACTACACTAGATAAGATCTAAGAACACTCAAGTAATTTTTACACCAAAACTGCGATAAATGATCTCTTACAAAGTCGAGATCCCTTTGGAATACGTGCTCCCTGCTTTGTGAAAAAAGAAACGATCTGTCCATAAAAAGAAACTGATCATCATTAGTACACAATTTTATTTAAATGCAATAACTTTAACTAAAACTTTGATTGGTATGGGTTACCTTGTCATCATGCAAGCGTGTCAATATTTTGTACAATCTCGAACATGTACCGCATCACATAAGCCACAGCTTGAATCAGGCTGTTGAGGACACTGTCATCACACCATCCATGGATTACCAACTTTAGACAGATCAAAAAATTAAACGTTTAACTTTAATACAAAAATGCATAAATTAAATGATTACTTACACGTATGTATGGAAGTCCAAGATGGAGAATGGTTTCTTCTCATCACTTAAACCAAGCTTATGACCCCTGCATAAATTTTTAAAATGAAGCCATTTATTGTCAATAATCTAGGACAAGCTTAAAATAAATACAGAATGCATTAAAATTTTAATACTCTCACTCCTTCAAATATTTCTCTACAGCGATCTCTCGAAGGTCATCAGGGCCGCCCAATGGGTCTAGTATCAACAAGCATGAGGTGTCGATACACAACACCAACAACATCCAATGATTGCTACCACAGATAAAACAAAGAATGTTTTGTAGAACAATATTTTTAATTATCACATTATTGTACTTACATCTGATGATATGGGATCAGCAAATATTTGCTTCTTCTTCGCACCGCAGTACAAAATCCCTGCCTCACATGTGCACATCCTTGCTCATCCAATGCGGCCTGACTTGCTGACATCAATTGCGGACACAAGAAAGAGATGGAAATAATCTCTTGTTCGATATCAGTCTAGTAGTCAAACACCTAAACAACATTTTTTCATAAGATATGTTAAATAGCTTAAAAAAATGAAAGATAATTTAATAATTTAAAAGATACTTACACACAATAGGCCTGAATCACAGAGATGTTAAGCAGGTCTCCCATCAAAAATTCTCTTAGATCGCTCACGGTAATCATCAGATCTCTGGGCTCGGGGAGTGGAAAACATGCTTAGACACTTTCATGTTGAAGTTGGTGACAGACTGCGGCTTCGTCATGAAAAAGTCATACAACATTTTTTGTTTGACTGTCAACTTCTTCAGATACTTGGGTGTCAGAATGGGGGATCTCCTAGGAGTCATATCGAAAGGTTTCACCACTTCCTTTCTCACACTCTGACTCTCCTCATTTGATTTCACAACTTCCTTCCCCTTATCCACTTTCCTCTTAACCGGTCTTAATTCCTTATCAATCTAATAGTATACAAAATTTAAATAATAAACATATCAGTCAACAGTCAAGTTAAAAACTAAACAGTAAGCATGTAATAGTTTACCTTGTCACTGACATCAATGAGAGAATATGGCCATGGAACAACTGAAGATTGCTTGACCTATTTTACTCCACTGATTCCACTCCAACGGAAGGGGAGAGTCCTCATGACCTTGCACAATATCGTCTACCATCACACGAGCGTGGAGAGGTGGGATGAGCTTGAAATGTACTACATGTTCGGTCCGGTCTGTAAAACCCGACCGAATGCAACATGCACAGTCCCACCATCCAACACTTGAAACAGATGACATGATTTAGCCACCTACATCAACTCACAACAGTAAGCAAGCTAATAAAATTATATTGTTTTAAAAGTAATGTTAAAATAACTAAGGAGGAAAAAAGAACAAACCGAAAGGTTTTGATAAGGAAATGTGTCTCTGGTAGAGAAGAAGGTGCAGGATGATCGACCATCGGAGTATCCGCCGTCGTGGTAGGAGCAGACGTCGGTGTAGGATCATCGACATATCCGCCGTCGTGGTAGGAGCAGACGTCGGTCTAGCAGTAGGTGCCGGTGTAGGAGACGCGGCCACTATCGATGTATCCGCCGTCGCGGTAGGAGCAGACACCGGTGTAGGAGTAGGTGTCGGTGTAGGAGCATGCACCTGGCCCAATACTAAAGCCTCAAGTCTTCGCAGGCGCTCCTCGTAGGCTTGACGCTCCTCAGCGTGACGTCTTCCGACTCCTGACGTCCTCACCCTCCTCCACACCGTTCATCCACCATTCTCTCTATCATTTCAGCCTGTGGTACTCTCGATCGAGACGTAGGAAACACACTTTTTGGCGAACTTCCCCTCCAAGCCCCCGCACTCGCCCTGGATGATCCTTTTGCCCAAGGGCCTTATTCAGTGGATCATCCTGAGACGGAGGGGCCGGAACCATCTCCCATCGCTCAGTAGACCAGACTATTTTAAATTACAAAAAAAATTAGAAATGAACTTACTAATTAGTAAACAACAACTTTTAAAATATATACTTACAATCTTGAAGCCAACTCAGCAGTCTCGCTCTGCGGGAACACATATACTCCCTCGTCATTTTTCTTCATGCGACCCAGCATAAATGTCTGCACCCTACTTGCATCGTCAACATTCAATAACTGACTGAGTGCCGTCTTCATTAGTTTTCGTCAGTAAGCCCTCGCTCTTCCACTTCTCCAACCGCCCCGTATATCCAGCTCGCCCCATGAAGTGCTTATAGATTCTTCGCCCGGTTACGTCTCGCTTGTTCTTGACGTAACTGTTACAAAATTTGTATATTTGTAAGTTATACATAATAAAAAATATTTGTTAAATTTTATTCCTTAAATAATTAAGAAAAATAATTGTAAAAGTACCTTAAACTCTTCAGTCTGGCGATGGTCGTAGAATATCTTCCAGTCCTCCTCCGTGATCATACCATCATACACTACCCACGGCGGTGACCTCTTGGAGCCCGGTTTGGTAATCCAGCCATCTACCAACCGATGCTTGAACTGTCGCAGCGATGTCGCTAGAAGTGATTCAATCTTCGTCCGAAGTTCATCCGCGACTTTGTACTTCTTCACCATCTGCCACATGATGTCTTTGTCTGCCTTTTCTTGATCTTTCCAATCCTTATTAATCGAGCAATGGGATTTTACCATCAATCCCAAGTAAAGCAAACTGCTTCGACCCACCAGATGTCGGAGGTACTTGTCCCAGATCAAATCGATGGGAGAATCTTTTCTTCTCCTTCAACCCACGGGTCGGTCCACGTCCCTTCCGAGGGTTTCGAAGTAGATGCAGCTGGTGGTTCTTCAGTAGGGACGTCATCGTCAATATCATCCAACCCCAACAGTAAGTCCTCTTCGACTCTATCGTCAGGATCCATAATCTGAAAAATAATCAACAATTAACAAGGTTAATACGAACATCTACTGAATCAAATATTGAAACATGACAAAAATAAATATATATATTGTCAAACTTACAAAATTTCATCGTTCAATCCACAATCCTTCATTGTGGTCGGACCTTCGATATTCAAAATTAGTTACATTATCTACCTCCATCGGCAACCGAATAGGTACATCTGTTTCATCTTCACAGTCGTATTCATCCTCATCAACAATATTATCAATCCCAACTATCGATCTTTTACTCTGCATTACAATAGACCATCTGGGATTAGACTGATCACGACAGTAGAATACTTGTTTTGCCTTTGATGCAACAATAAAGGGTTCATCAGTAGGAGCCGCTGTCGTTAAATCAACTAGCTTCATACCATGATCCTCCTCACGATATCCCTGTTTGTTGTCCACCCATTTGCAACGAAATACGCAAGTTTCATAACTAGTGTAATTCAAGACCCAATATCCTCAATAACACCATAATATTCGTTCTTCAGTGTATTATGACTTGTTCCTGTGAAAATGTCTTGTGAAGCGATAAGATGCACACCACTGTTCTGGTTTGTCGATTTACAATCTTGACGTTCAGTGTAAAAAGAAAATCCATTTACATCATATCCTTCATAAGACAACACATCGAGATTTGGACCAAGTGCCAACAACTGGATCATTTCATCCACGTTCCTTGAATCTTCATACAACACCTTCTGTCTGAACCACTTAACAAATGTTGCATTCTGCTCTTTTTTTAATTTGGCATTACTCATCGTTGGGTGTTTTGTTTTGAGGTAGGCTAGGTGTGCATCGAAATACGGTTCAACAACTTCAGAATGATTCAACACAACCAGATGTGCCTTGTTCAATGTATCAATATCAACTCTGCATAATTTTTTCCACAGGTACCAACCCCTTTAAGCCTGCCATCATGTCTTGCTTTCGGTAATCCAATAACATCAACACCGTGTAAGTAGTGAGTGCAGAAGTCAACTACCTCCTCTGTTACTGTCCCTTCAATTATGCTTCCCTCTGGACGCCGACGGTTTTTCATTTTCTTTTTCAGTATACCCATATATCTCTCAAACGGATACATGTATCGAAGGTATAACGGACCACAATGTTTGATCTCTCTAACAAGATGAACAAGTAGATGCACCATAATATCAAAAAACGAAGGAGGAAAATACATTTCCAACTGACACATGGTGATCACAAGGTCATTCTGTAGTTTATCCAGCGTCTCCACATCAAGCACTTTACACGAAATTCCTTTGAAGAAAACACATAAATTTGTAATAGTTTTCCTGACATCAGCTGGAAGGATCCACGGAGCAACCGGAAGTAAGTGCTGCATCAGCACATGATAGTCGTGAGACTTCATCCCTACCAATTTAAGATCAGACATTGATACCAAACTTGATATGTTCGATGAGTAACCGATGGCACTTTAATATGACGAAGAGAACTACAAAAACTTATTTTCTCTTCTTTGGATAATGTATGACAAGCGGGAGGCAAGAATGTTCTTTTCCCTCTTTGTTGTGGCGCGAGTTCTTCTCGTATACCCAATTCAACCAGATCTTTTCTACCCTTTAAATGGTCTTTTGTCTTTCCTTTCACGTTTAGTAGTGTCGCAGATACACTTTCACCAATGTTTTTCTCCACGTGCATAGCATCAATGCAATGTCTCACCTCTAAATGTTGCCAATATTCAAGTTCCCAAAATATTGATTTTTTCTTCCAGATGCTCTTTTCAGTGGCTTTAATTGGTGGACCGAAGTTGTTCACAACATTCTTCAACTGATTGTAAGTCTCAGCAGCAGATAGTGGTGGTCGAGCGACTGCATGATCCGTTTTTCCATCAAACTCTTTTGTCATCTTACGGTATTTGTGACCTTTCGGGAGGAATTTCCGATGGCCCATGTACACATTTTTTCCACTGTGTTTTAACCGTATACTGCAAGTTCTATCTCCACATATAGGGCACGCTAGAGCTCCTTTAATTGTGTATCCCGAGAGGTTCCGTATGCAGGGAAATCATTGATTGTACAAAACAACATAGCCCGGAGCGTGAAGTTTTCCATACCATGAATCATACACTCGCACCTTCATTCCACAACAATTGTAAATCGTCAATAAGTGGTTGCAAAAACACATCAATTTTGTTTCCCGGTTGTTTTGGACCCGATATCAACAGAGAGAGGAGAATATGTCTGGGTTTCATACACAACCATAGCGGCAGATTGTATATTGTCAATAAAACAGGCCAAGTACTATGTATACTGCTCAAAGTGCCATAAGGGTTCATCCCATCAGTGCATAAACCAAGTCTTAAGTTCCTTGGGTCTGTACCGAATTGAGGGTATATTCTGTCAATGTTTCTCCATTGTGGTGAATCGGCTGGATGTCTCAATTTATCATCATCCTTTCTATGGGTAGCATGCCATCGGAGGTTCTCAGCATCTTTCTGAACTGCAAACAAACGTTTGAATCGGGGAATTATCGGTAGATACCACAACACCTTCGCAGGAGAACCCACTTTAGTGCTTATGTGGTTTCTCTCACCCTTTTTTACATAGCGTGATTCCCCACATTCAGAGCAATGGTCATCCAACTCATTCTCCTTCTAGTACAACATACACCCATTTGGACAAGTATGTATTTTTTTATATTCCATACCCATCAGACACATTAACTTCTTTGCTTCATAAGTTGTTGTGGGTATCACATTATCCTTTGGTAGTACATCCTTCAGCAGTTGTAAAAGATCTGTAAAACTGACATCACTCCATCCATGTCTCGCCTTCAGATTGAATAGTTTTAGGACAACGCTCAACTTGTTTTGTGTTTGCGTATCACATCCATTGTACAACGGTTCCTTTGATGCTTGCATCAGATTTTTGAATGTTTTGGGTTTGTTGGAAAAATGTTGTTCAACATCTTCCATCATTGCATTAAGGTCCTCCTGATCATCTGAATCATTAACTAGTGAATCATCTTGAGTATCCCCAAAATCGTGTGAAGCATCCATTTCTGATTGTTCTGCAACGACGTTGTCAGCACATTCAAACACTTGTACTGAATGTTGACCATGCAGTATTGTTATGGCTTCATAATCTTCTGTAAACCCTCTGCGAATCAGATGATCCTTAATCTTGTCCACACCTCGGTATTTGAAGTCGTTCTTGCAATCGACACAAGGACATCGAATATATCCCTTATCCCTTGGTTTAAGATTGTCAACAAGGACTTTGCAAAATTTATTGACCCCTTCTAGGTACTTGATGTCCAATCTGTCACTGTACATCACTGAGCGCTCCATCTCCTTTTTTCAACACACACCAGATGTCGTGAACTCGTTCCATTGATCTCCTCTTTTTTATTTACAGATTTAACAACCTACACCTATCCAATCACCTTCGATCTCACCTAGGAACAAGTTAATAATATACAATAGTTCAGTGATAATTTCGGTAGCATTACCCTACAGTTCTCCTAGTGTAGATATATATATATATATATATGAATCGTTTCAATTCACTATATATATATGTACACTAGAAGAACACTAGGGTAATGCTGCTGAAATTATCACTGAACTATTGTATATTATTAACTCATTCACAACCTAGATGGTGAGATCAAAGGTCATTGGACAGTCCCAACAGGGACTATCTAAGACATACCTCTATCAGGTAAATCTCAGACACGTAATTCTATGTTTGAATTGATTTTCCATTATTTTAATAGAAAAATAAAAATAAATTGAAACGTTTTAAATACCAACCTGATGAGTACTGGATGGTCAGCTAGCGCGAACAACACAAGATAGAGAAGAGACAAGTAGACAGATGTTCTTGCACGTAGTATATGACACCTATTCAATGAAATAATAATAAGGTTAAATTCTGGAAAATTTTTGGCATGACCTTTACGTATTTTTAGGTACTCCACACTTTTTATATATGCAAATCCAAACACAATAACAACATTCTCAGCAAAACGCACACAATAGACATCATTAGAATGGGAAGCATGCATATTATATTTATGTTAAGCAGCAGCAGTTTATAGTGGATCACTCAAATTAATAAGCATGCCACTAAAATATAGAACTTCCAGAATCATAATTAAATTCGAGTATTATACCAGTTCGATCTGTTTGCTCCCCTCGCGTCTTCAGTCTGATTCTGGTCGAGCTCAAAACAACCTGAAAATCTCCAGTTCAAGAAAATAGTTAGCGCAATGAGGAGGTAACAACTACAGAAAAATGTAACTTTAGATATATTAAAAAATAATCAATTGGGATGTTTTGGTTTAGGTCAAGATAATTAATCAATTGAATCTAAAATAAGTAAGTTTTAGTTCACAAGAAAAAGGAAATTAATTGATAGCGCTATGCCAGAATACTACCGTGGGTTCAGATCAGGCAAGCCGGTGGCAGAGGTTGACGTGCGTGGCAGCAGTTAGGGCGACAACCGGTCTCGTTAGAAATTCAAGACTGTGACTTCAATCAAGAATGATAAGTTCATCTTAAAAGTTATAAAAAAAAAAAATCAAAAATGGTATTGTGCAAGAGAAGAAAAAATTAAAACTGTGAGTAATTCTATGTTTGAATTGATTTTCCATTGTTTAATAGAAAAACAAGAATAAATTTGAAACATTTAAAATACCAACCTGATGAGTACCGATGGTCAGCTGGCGGGGAGGTAGAGGAAGAAGAAACGGGAGTGTAGTAACACTAATGATATTATGATAAGGTTATAATTAAAAAAACATGAATAATTGAACAAACGAATAAATTTTGAACAAACCATGTTTTTGAATCATTCTTAAAATACTAACCTAGTGAGTAGTGATGGTCAACTCGGAAATGGGATGGAAGAGGAATTTTTCAACCGTAGTAACACCTATCCAATAAAATAAGAATAAGGTTTAATTTTGGAAAAAATTGGGCATGACCTTTGCGTATTGCTAGAGACTCCACACTTTTTTAAGCAGAAACAAACACAATAGCAGCATAATAGCAGGCTAAGAGGTGCATCCTACATCACACACTACTAGTAACATTTTTTAGAAAAAGACTACAGTAACAAACTCACTCAGAATGAATCCGATTTCTTCGATTAATGCACAAGGGGCAATTAAGTACCAAAGGCAGTTGAATTAATAGTGTAGGTTGAAGGATAATATTTCCAAACCCATAAATAATAGATACTGAACATGAATCCACAAGTCTGATCCAAACACCGGGCCCAATATCGAATCCAAGATGCCATCCTCAAGTCATGCTTTGGTCCAAGACAGCAGTATGAGTACCTCGGTCAAGTCAAATCCGATATAAGGAGTAAAAACAATGGTGTAAATAGGACCAGCCCAAAACACTTAAACGTATCAAGATGTCGGATCCATAACAAACTCACGAGAATGCATGCGTTCAGTACACTAGGAAATGAAAAAAATAAAGGAAGTGGTCAATTTGAACATATATGAGCCTCATTTATTGTGACATACAATCTCTTCATTAATATAATTAATCATCAGGGATTGATTGATTGACCGATCGATCTAGATTCTTTTTGGCCAGGATTTTATTCTCTCGAATCTTTCTAGATCCCCTTAATAAACAAAATAAATGTATGGTTCAATAAAACAATTAAACAACTGTTGGAGAAATATGTGACTACTTCTACAACCTAGGCAGTGTACCTATCGTTTTGCGGAATAGTGGATTTGTGGGTTGTCGTACTCTTGGGGATCTCGTTGTGGATAATTGATAGTGTAGTAAATGGACTGAGACTTCTAGTAAACAGGTTTTATCATTTTTGAGAGAGTATGATTAAAAGCTAACTCATAAGACAATAATAAAAACAATTAATCAAAACAGAAAAGAAATAGAAATTGTAAATCTTTTTGTTTTTAAAGAAGCATCCCGGGTTGTTCTGCTCACCTATTTTATCCAATTATATCAATATAAACTTTCCCACTTTAGCAATAAACTCAGGAATCTTAATTAGTTCATTGACCGGTTCTTGTACAATAAACCCTGACTAGCAGAAATAACAAGCTGCAAAGCATGCCCAAGTCAATTCAGCCAATCGCATTATTAACAATTCCTATTGGAGACAGATTAACCTATAGGTGAGTCACGCTTCTAGTTGTTAACCCGTTTTGACTTTCTATGTCTAGAACCTTGTCTCAGCATCGCATTTTAACAAGAGACTACAAATATCACTTTAATAATTGTACAAGAAGATTAAAGCGCATTAAGAACAAGAATCAAATACTGCTTAGATAAATTATAGTGGAAAGCTTACATAACACAATTATATAAAATAGGCTCGCTTCAAAACCTGGGAAGCTAAGTTTATTACTCAGACATTAGCAAGGATAAAGATAGAAATAGCCATTATTTTGGAGACTGCTAGAGGAGGCGGGACTGTGATTCGCTTCTGCTCCAGCTGCTTTTCTTCTCTTCTTTTTATCCTGGTTCTCCGAGTGGTGGAATGAAGAATGAAAATAAAATGGAGAAGCGGGGGATAAGAGGATGGAATGGGTCGGAGGTGTGGTTTGTATTGTGGTGAACGATGGATCATCTTTTTGATGCAGAAGTACTGGGTTTAAATAGAAGAAAGGAGGAAGAAGAAGACAGGCTGCGACAACGCGTGAGGGATTTACGGAGTGCAGTGGGGCGGTGCAGTAGGTCTATCGACATGCATGGAACTGTCGACATGGAACTATCGACATGCGTAAGGAACTCAGTCTTGTCCGCCCAAATATCCACGGACACACCGCGGACATTTCTTTCTTGTCCGGCCATTTTTACACGGACAGGCCACAGACAATTCTGTCTTCTGTCCGGCCATTTTTACACGGACAGGTAATGTAAGTCCTCCTCTTCTGTCCGCCCTTATTTCCTCGGACGGATCCTCAAATTTGCCGCGTCCGAACCACTGTCCAGACCAGTGTGGTTCGGACGGTTTATTTTGTCTGGACAAATTTGCACGGACGTGACACGGACACAATTCCCCTTGTCCGGCCTTTTCTCCTCGGACAACACACGGACGCCATTCTGGACTTGTCCAAACCACCGTCCGAACCAGTGTGGTTCGGACGAAAACTGTTTTGCTCCTAAAATATTCGTTTCAGCTCCGTTTTAAGATCTGTTTACGCCTATGTGTTCGTCTCTTCGTCTACTTTGCTCCTAGCTTGGTTTTCCTCATGTTTAACCAATAAATTTGTGAGATAATCAATAAAACATAAACTAGAGGAAAACTAAGCAAAGTGGAGAAATGAGCAAGACAAGTGCTAATATAATATGAAATGCACCCATAAAACATGCTCATTTGGACACTTATCAACAACCGAATACTACTAGATTAATTATGATAATAAACATGTGTATATATATTAACTATTTGTGGCAGGCTTTGTGCTGTATCATATACTCATATGGGGATAAGGAAGCGTAATGGGGATTTGACCGACCTGTTTCATTAGTTACTAATATTCCTCTTTTGTTTAGAATAGTGTTGTATATGTCGATCTTGGATTTAAGCGAAAACAGGTTAACCATCATTTTGAGCCAATACCAACAACCCAATGCGGGACCAATCCAAATTGGTGTGCAGATTTTGTTTGATTTCCCCGATAACATCATCACCAATCAAACTGACATTCCAAAAAAAATCAAGGTAGTCCAATGTATAGCACATGGCAGATTCAAACCAAACCAGCATAAGCAAAGGTGGTTTATCATAAGTTCCTAACCAAATCCAAAGGAGCAAGACATATTAACATTGATTAATGCCAGTAAGAGTATCGGCAGTTAGAGAAATGAAGAAAAAAAATACGAAGCATATACATGGGCGGAGGAGTTCAGGCAGGTGGTGGCTCGCGGCGCTGGTGGAGCTCTGGCACGACTTCAGACGACGGATGACCGAGAGCGGTTGGGCGGTGGGGGAAGACGGGACACAACCAGGGCGGCTTTAATGGAGTTTGCGCGCGGCTTCAGGCAACGACGATGTCGAGCTAGGGCTGGGGGAAGACAGGAATCGCACAGGGCGGCGGAGGAGAAGTCGACGTCGACAGGGCTAGCAGCAGTGGCGACGGCAGAGGAGAATGGCTCGACGGGGAAGACGAATCGCACAGGAAATCGAGAGAGAAGCCGGGAGGAAGAAGAAAATGGGGCGTCGGGGGTATTAGTAAAATACTTTTAAACGACGGTTAATTTAGGAACCGTCGTTTAAAGCCTATGCGACGAGAACAATAAACGACGGTTTAGAATAACCGTGGTTTTAAATTTTTGGCGCATAATAAAACGACGGTTCATTGAGAACCGTGGTTTATAAGGACTTTATACGACGGTTGTATTGGAACCGTCGTTTTTCTTCTAAGCGGTGTAATTATAAACGACGGTTCTTTATAAAACCGTCATTTATCTGATGAAGCGTGCAACATAAACGACGGTTCTTCCTTGAACCGTGGTTTATAATGTTTAAACGACGGTTGTTTGTTTAACCGTGGTTTAAAGTGCGTCATTTAAAATATTTTTTCTACTAGTGGTTCCTGACACGTGTTCATGAAGACGACACACTATTGGGAGTGAGGAGGAGGCGAACCGGACTCAGATGTACTTGTTAGGTCGGATGAGGAAAAACCAACAAAGAGAATGGGTATTTCCATGCAAGGAGACTGTAGAGCTAGCTGCAAGAATTGTGAGTATTAGTTAGTTGTAGCATTATTTCGATATCAATATATAATATAATTTTAATGTATTTAAAAATGATTGTTCTGACTAGTTGTTTGTTTACTACTTGTACAAGACTATGCGGGGCAAATCTTTTCTTACTGTCCCTCTTAGTCAGGATGAACCGTTGAACAAAGCCCTCGGGAAATAGGATTATCCTGAGAGAGTTTACACTGGGAGGCGAAGTTCGGAAAAGAGATGTCTTTCCTTCATCCCGACGAAAAGGAAATGCGGAATTGATATGGGAAGCGGAAGAAAGAATGGAGGCAAAGATGGAGCAGAGGATGCGGGAAATGGAAGAAGGGTTGCTTTAGCGTAACGAGCAACAAACTTCATCATTTCCTGCACCTCATGTGCACTCTCCCGCACCTCATGTTCATTCTCGGCCACATGAACCTCTATCATCGTCCCTGCACCCCAGTCATTGGCCCCTCACAGGATCCATTCCCGTTCGCAAACCTTTTGTTTTTTATATTTATTTATATCAAATTCTCTCACAATGCGCTATAACATGCTTTGTTTACCTCTTAGAGAAAACACAACCATGTCGTCTTCTCCAGATATTGTCAATCAGGACTGTGGATGTTGCGGTTGGTCAAGTGTTGTGGGCCAACCGAACCTCCCAACGCCATTTCAAACGGGTTCCACCTTTGTTCACACATGCGTTCGTTGACCAAGTGTTGGATGGTTATAACAACACTCCACTTCTATTAAAGTGAAATGGCTGGAGCATGGTTGTTGAAGTTCGTGGTTTACAAGTTCCATGGCCTTGCGGTCTCGTTATCATCTCTGTTTCCACAGGTGTAAGGCATTATACTTAAAGTGGATAAATTGATTCTTATAAACTTCAAGTGATTCTATGTAGCCCCAAAAGAGACCCTTAGGAATATGATTAATTAGCTACTTCGGTTGTGACAAGACTTGTGGTGGGAAACATCTTGTGTAAATATACGAACTTTCAACACTTAGAATGCAATTTATGACAATTCGAATATTTTTAAAATCAAAGAATAAAGTTTGGAATAAAAATAATAAAATTTTAATAAAAATATTAATATATATATATATATCTAAAAATGAATATTATTAATACAATAGGAAACCCAATATTAAAAAGAGTTATCAAAAATTGTATTTAATATGGTTTAGTAAGTATGGCTAAAAAATATGTATGTTAATAAAAATAGGCTTTGTTCGTCTCGGTTTTTTGTGTGATTGTTTTATTTTAACTATTTTAGACGTGACAATATATTATTAAAGGAGAATATAAGACCTATCTAAAAATGTTGTTAAATATGTAAAAAAATACTAAAATATTAGAGGAGATGAACATATAAACCCAGGGCATAAAGTTGGAAGTCAATGAAGAAAGGGATCGATATTTTACAAGATACATGAGATTTTTAATAATTCATTATATATCAATATAAGTGATGTAGTTCATTTTTTATATATAATCAAATAAATTTTAAATCTCAAAATTATAAGTTCCTATGTCCTTAATTTTCTATTTTGGGATTTTAAACTTAATGATGGATAAAGTGAATCACATTAAATATACTGGCATACACAATTATTAAACACTTTAATACCATACTACTATGAAATTTACCAAGAAGAAAAAAGACGGTTTATGTGAGTTAGAAGGTGCTAGTGCTAGATGGTAAATTCTAATGTACAATCGGTTGTACGGTGAGTATCGTACAATCGTTCATTTTAAATGCAAACGTTGTTCAAGTTTTTGTATTGATTGTTCATATTGATGTAAAAGTTTCATGTATTATTGTGAAAGTTGTTCAACTTTATATGATGATTGTTCAAATTAATTGTGAAGAATATTCGGGGATGTACATAAATATCATACAACCGGTTGTATGATAGTCGGATTGGTGCTAGATCAACTGATTGAAGCCTCATCCTCTAAAATTTATGGAGGAACAAACAAGAAGAAACTTGGCATATCGAATCGAACATGTTTTGCGTATAATTGACCTTGAAAAGTCAACGACGACCGCAAGATCATTTTTTTGTTGATAGATGACCCATGTCAACTCCTATAAAAACTTATTTCAAACATCATAAACGGTATATTCTTTTTATCCTACCAAACCCCAACTATTACTTATGGAGTTTTTTTTTTTTTTGAAAGAATGAACAAACTACACCAATGTAGGCACCAATCTAGGCAGGGAGTAGTTATCACCTTAAAATACTTTACATATATTATAAATATTCTAAAAATATAGTACTAAAACAAACATAATGTTAGTAATTTCTGAATATTTGTCTTGATATGTTAGAGAACTCATTTGTTTTGGCACGCTTAGATCTCACCTGCACTAGCCAAAAACAGAATTAACAAAGAATAGAACCACATGCAAACTGATACATTAAAGCAAAACTTAAAAAGTTTGAAACGAAAAAGTTTGACGTTCTTCATATTGACATTATTAATATTTTAGGCATGAAAATCGGAGTACTGTTATTCCAAACCGTCTTCTTCTCCAACTGTAGGATTTGCCATTTAAACGAGCAAACAACTTTATACAATCGAAATTTACTGAAATGAAAAAGGACGAACGGGTACAAAACATGAAAATTTAAAAATGAGGTGAAAAGAGGTCAAAAGAAAGAAAAAAAACAGTAAAAGTCTTGGAATTTTCTTAAATATTTTTTTTTGATAATTATAGGCACATGGCCTAAGGTGCCACAAGGGCAAATCAAATAACACCGACTCAAATCTTACATAACCTTTATTGTTAGATAGTTTCCTTATTTTTAGTAAACAGTTACCGAGAGGTGCTACACTACCTCTCTGTTGATTCCAAGATGAGAATAAAGCAAACTTGCTCGGGAGTAGTAAAGCTCACATGGAAAAGCCCATACTCTTTAATTTTGAGTGGACATAATATTATTATATCGACTGGAATCTAATAGGCCAGCCGTATTTCTGTGGTGGATTCAGTATCGTGGAGTACATGCTATGGAAAATTTTTAAGTGGGTATGTAGGATGGGATGGCAAATATTTAATGAGCCATACAAGGAGTCGGGTACATTTAATACTCGCTTGGTAAAGTCTTTTGAGGACGGTAATTACTTATTTGCGGCTGGAGACCACGACCACGAGCATGCGCAGGCGGGTGTTGATATGGTCATGGGGATAGGGAAGAATGGGATCGATACCTTTACTCCACAAGCTGAGACACTTAATTTCGAAATGTCTCAAGTGGCGGGTAATAGTTTTCATGAACCGGACTTCCAATCTTTCTCGTAGGTCTATCAAACAGTCCATGTAAGGGGCAACCTACTCCTGTGGATGGGATCACCCTACCAGAAATTAATCTACAGGTTGTGGTTTCTCCAGAAAACGTGACAAAGCAGAGCAAACCGAGCAAGTGCCGAGCCAGGAGATCGAACAAAAGATTTGCAACCATTTCTGCTGAGGCCCGGGAGTGTTTTAAATATGGTCAGAGGTTGCGAATCCACTGTCCATACCCGCGGAAATCCCTAGCTAATATTAATCGCATCCTAAGGAATACGGGGCAAAAAAATTAGCATAACAGTGTAGCAACAGTGTCGCATTAGTTGAGCTTTCCCAGTATATCCATGGGTCGAGGAGTTTTAGTACTAATGGCAATAGTCATATCAAGAATTTCGGAAAGTATAAGGGCGGTTGGTCCTCAAATTTTCTGGTGCTAGCAAGGAAGCTGAAGATACCAAACGAATTTCTGAAGCATGGAAGTTGAAGGAGTGTTGAAGCAGTTTTGGTCTACTGTGTTTCTTTTTAATTCCTGGTTTTTTGCTATTTTTAGTATACACATGCACTCTGTGTTGTACTACTTTGGCAAGGAGCAATCATTTGCTGTAAAACCAGAATCCTGGTTAATCATCGCTACACTTGTAGCCCACTGATAAAAAAAAACTATAAACATAAATATAAATATTATAGGCAAACAGCGATATTCTTTCATGGTATAGTCGGCTAGGTTCTATCTTCTCTTCTATTCTCAATCTCTGCCGCCCTCTTGTCAGTCACGGATGTTGAAGAATGCTCTTAAGGAAAAACATCGGTTCGTGGCTTCTTGAAGCGCACAGTACCACAGATGCAAGACAATGACTGGATTTCAGTGTGTTGATATCAATCACACTAAATTCTTCTTCGAAGTTTGCAAAATTAGTGCAACGACAGATAATCATAAGGGCATCCACAATGGTTTTAAGTTTCTTAACATATTCCTAGATGCCATGTCATCTAAAAATTATATTTTGTTACTTAAGAAACTCTATTCACTACAATAACATAGTTTTTTGATCTTCTCTCTCTTAATGAACAACCAATCAACTATCACTATTTAGATGTGAGAGAAAATATGAAAGAGAGAGATACACATAGGTGGGTCTAATGTGTCATAAAAAGTAGGATTCTTATTTAAGAACCTTGGAGAGAGAAAATGGGTGGAATCCACACCATTGTAGAACATTTCACATATGTAACCGTGTCAAGAACCCTTATTGTGGATGCCCTAACACTCCTGCTGCTGCGTTGAGCATGGAGAATGATGCTGAAATCCAGTGGTTGCGCTGCAAATGTTGCGTTGCAAGTATGCGCATCATGAAGCCCCGAACGGGTGTTTTTCCTTAAGGAAATTTATCCAAACAACATAAATTGAATCGTTTTCCTTTCTTTTTGATTAACAGTTATAGATTGACCGATGCTATTTATGTGTAGGCAAATTCGAACACACGGACGTTCCGTGTAAAAATATCGTGCGAGCTGCTGATTTGGCAGTCCCAATCAGCAGCTGACTGGACTGCTTTGCTGATTGGGTTGTCCTTTTTATTATATTAATTTTAAATGGTTGTAACTTTTAATATATAAGTCCAAAATGAAAAAAAATTATATCATTATTCATCTAAATTCAAGCTCTTCAAAACAAGATCAGTCATGGATATGTTTTGGCAACTTTAAAAAAAACTTATTTTTACATGTGTTTGATGATACACTAAACTCATATATGATTCATCAGTTTTGATATTATGATTCATTAAAATTGATATTATGATTCATTAACTAACACTACAAGAAAAGCATCGTTTCAGTGACGGAAATTTCCGTAGGTGAAAGACAATATTCTGATGGAAAAAGGTATCACTGACGGAATGTTCCGTCAGAAAATTTGGTGGCAAGAAGTCGCGTCGTTATTAGTTTTCCGTCGGAGAAACTAATTCCGTTGCTGAAAATAATATCACCGACGGAAAATATTCTGTTGTTGTAAATCTTTTACTGACAGAATTTCCGTTTCAAACAAGTCATTTGCTACGGAAACTTTCTGTAGGCAATTCTTTTAGTAACGGAATGTTTCCGATGGTAAGATGTGTAACCACCCTATTTTATTAATTTGTCATGACAATCTACGACAGAAATTTCTGTTGCTAAAAACATCACCTACGAAATTTTCTGTTGCCAAATACTTCACCCACGGAAATTTCCACAATCACTAGTATATCATTTTTGTCACTAAAGAGTATTTTCCAACAAAAAGAGATGGATGTTTAATTTCCTGTAGCAAATATACAAGATTCAACCTAAAAGCAATTGCAATAATGCACAATTATGTACTTTGTAGCTACAACAATATCTATTAAACATATATAACAAAGATAACATCGACCATAGAGTGTAGATCGAATATCTTTACACTTTCATATACTTTGTGTACTAATCATATACATTACTCAACTAAAAAAGACTCTATACTTAGCAAAAAGTTTTCTTCTAATGTACATAGGTTGGGTAACAACTATAAAGCTCCCTTACATTCTCATAACCTTCACAAAAAATGATCAAAAGGGAACAAAATACTAGTTGTTGTACATAGTAACATAAACCTTTGTAGTTCCTTCAAACCTATATGAACACTGCATGACCAAAAAAGAAAAATGTGTATTAGTACTAAAGTAGAAGACAATTACATTGAAATTAAGATACTCATATCTCATACAAGATGAAACATTGAACATTTGGTCATTTTTTCATCTTTCTCAGAGGTGCAAACATCAAATTAAGAGGAAAATGAAGAGAGACGCAGCAAACATGTATGTTCCTTGTACGCCAATTTATGTTCCAAAACTACCGAGATATGCTGTACACATGTATGTTCCTTGTACGCCAGTTTTGGTTGCGAAATTGACAAGAAAATGCAATGCACATGTATGTACCTTGTACGCAGTTTAGGTTGCACAATTGACAAGAAAATGCAACACACATTTAGCTTGCAAAACAACAAGAGGATACATCATCCATGCATATTCCCAGTACGCCAGTTTATGTTGCAAAATTCCAAAAAGATACAGCAGCAGATAGCAGACATTTATGTTCCTTGTATGCCCGTTTAGTTCACAAAATTATCAGAAAATAAAGCACACGTGTTTGCTCCTTGTACGCAAGTTTAAACTACAAAATTACCAAGAAAATGCAGCACACACATGCTCCTTAGACGCTAGTTTAGCTCGAAAATTTCTAAGAGAATACATTAGACATGTATATATTCCTCGTATGCTAGTTTAGGTTGCAAAATACCATGAAGAAACAGCAGCAAACAACAAACACGTATGTTCCTTGTACACCTGTTTAGGTTGTAAAACTACCAAGAAAATGCAACAGACATGTGTGTTCCTTGTACACTAGTTTAGGTTGCAAAATTACCAAGAATATACAACAGTCATGTATGTTCCTTGTGCACCAGTTTAGATTGCAATCTTACCAAGAGAAAATGCAGTAGACGACAAACATGTGTGTTTCTTGTTTTGCCAGTTTAGGTTTAAAAATTATTAAGAAGATACAATAGACATTTATGTTCCTTGTACGCTAGTTTCGGTTGCAAAATTAGCAAGAGTGAAATGCAGCAGACAAGCGTATATCAAAATCTCTTGGACTACTTCACAAGCCTAACATTTCATTAAAGATATAAGCTTCGGAGAATTAATACACTCACATAGCAATCAAGTTGTTGTTGCTGTTGCAGTAAGCACAATAAAGCTGAAACATGTAGAAAAATCCAAATATTAGAATTGAACATATATATAATAAATCAGTGATTAGAAGAATGAATGTTGTACTTTGCATTAACAATGATTGTTGCAAATGTAAATAAAATCAAGTCTTACCATTCATAGAGGCCATAATAATCAACCAATGAATTAACTAATTCTAATCATTCAAAGAATTCAACTAAATAAATTCAATACCTCAGTCACCATAATCATCATCAGATTCAGAAGATTCATGCAGTACTGGTAAATTGAATATATTTTTTTATAGATGTTCAATAAAAACACACACACACACACACATATATATATATATATATCACTACAAGAAAACTTGATGCTTTCCACGCAAAAGACAGAAGATTTTGACAGAAGATATGCATCCAAAATTATAAAATCCTCGACCCAACCTTGCATCATCTACCTGTGCGTCAAAAATAATGTGTACGCAGTCATGGAGATAGTGAAATATTAATGAACAAACCTTTACTTTTGTGTATTTTATTAATGTGAAAAGAGCAAAACAAAAAGGATGTATTAACGATATTCATGGAGACAAAAAGACATTTTTCTATCACAAAGATATCAATATGATGGAATGACTCTACAAAATAAAAATATAGCTACATATACAGTATTTAACTTCTCCATGTTCTCTTTAAAGGTTGATTCTCGAGTTTATTTAAACTCTAAATCATCACCAGTAACTCTAGACTCCATACGTGAACAACATTATATCTCCTATAATTCGCAGTTTTATGCTATCTACATGACATTAATTATATGGTTTGAGATGGTTAGACTAGTTATTTTCTACTGCTCACATATTTGTTTAGTTTTACAAAGGTGTTTCACAATCAGATAGTAAGGATATGGTTGGAGTATTGTATATACGTTTTATGTACCAAACTAATTAACATACCATACAAATTAAAACGTAAACTTAGGAGGATATATATGCTATATACATGACATTAATTATATGGTTTGAGATGGTTAGACTAGTTATTTTCTGCTGCTCACATATTTGTTTAGTTTTACAGGGGTGTTTCACAATCAGATAGTAAGGATATGGTTGGAGTATTGTATATACATTTTATGTACCAAACTAATTAACATACCATACATATTAAAAAGAGGATATACATTTCTCTTTTGAGAAAAAAAAAGTACTCAGATCGACAAAAAGAACCGTTGAACTAGTGACATATAGACACCAACAAGAATTCACAATTTTGTTGTTAGACAATAGAGAAAAGCAGATTTACAATACTCCACCACAAACATCGTCGGAGCCTCTCCATTATTCCTTTCAGAAACATGAAAAGAAGATTGTAGAGCTAAAAATTACAAAAAAGAGTTAAATCAAAACGAGCTTGCTTCAGAATTTGGTTAATAAAAGATAGTGCCTTCCCTAATCGAAAAATCATCCTAAATAGGAAAACAATAGATTCCAAAATACAGAAGAGTGGAAGGAAAGTAGAAAAATTAAACTGAATCTACAAACTGTAGCATGCTGTAGTGTCTGGAATTTTGAAACCGAAAAGAAAAAAAACCTTACCATATGAGAGTACTTTGAGTTTGAAAGATTCAATCCAGATGACACCACTGTTTACGGAGTCATGGCTCGAAGAAGAAATATTTGAAATTGAACCGCAGCAACATGTATTTTTCTAATCTGGTGTGACAGTGCAGTAACTAGCATCTTGTTAAACAAAGAAGAAAAACCCACATGTATTCGTCTAGTCATCAAACTATATACTATACATTTACTAGTACCAACCAGAATGCTCCAGTTATCATTTTTATTTTCTACCCACAACCGTTCATCTCTCTTTTTCTTTTCCAAGCTTATAAATTTGTTTTTGTTTTGTCTTCTCCATGCACACACACTACTCTGGACTCCAAACTCCAGCAGTAGTAATACTGGATGTGCAATCAGTAAATTAACTCGGCAGAGGCGCATGAAGAGAATGAAGACAGCACAAAGCATGTATGTTCCTTAATCGACAGTAAGGGTTACAAAATTACTGTCAGTGAAGAGAGTAGGGATAATATTACTGGCCAGTTCCCAGATGAAATGTATTAAGCCCCATCTCAATTCAGTAATTTATCTCTGCAGAACGCAAACACAAGAAGCGAATGAAATATTTTCTCCACACACACACTACTCTAAACTCCAAACTCCAGTAGTAGTAATACTAGATGTACAATCAGTAAATTGACTCTGTAGAGGCGCAGACAGCCAGACACAAGAAGAGAATGAAGACAGCACAAAGCATGTATGTTCCTTAATCGCCAGTAAGGGTTGCAAAATTACCGTCAGTGAAGAGAGTAGAGATACTTAGAGAACATTACTGGCTGGTTCCCATCCTCAATTTAGTAATTTATCTCTGCAGAACGCAAACACAAGAAGCGTATGAAGGAGGGGCATAGCAAGTTCCTTGTTCGCCAGTTAGGGTTGCAAAATTACAGTGAGTGAAGAGATGAGTATATTACCAGTTTCGCTGGTTTCCCGGTCTTCAGTCTGGTGAGCAACTTCAGAGATGGAGACACAAGACGACGATGAAGAGAGCCGAGGGGGTCTTCAATTTGGTGAGCGACTTCAGAGATGAGACACAACAAGACGATGAAGAGAGCGCGGGCAAATGTCGATGGTTGCAAAATATGAGAGGGAAATTGACTTGCATTGAAACTTCTGCTTTTTATCGTATATACTCAGTATTCATAAGACGAAAATTTCTTTTTTATAATATAAGATATAATTAATAATTTTTATCACTCTTTTTTCCCATTTTCAAGGGTAGAGTCATAAATAAATATTTGAAAGGTTTTTATATAACATCATTTTAGATGTTATAATAAATAATTTATAAAATTATTCTTATTTTGAATTTTTTTAAAATTATACATATTTATTTTTTTTCAATTTATTTTTTAAAAATAATACAGTATATCACCTGATGAACATTTCAATTATTGTTAAAAAATGATATCTAATTGTGATATTTTATTCTTTGTATATAAATAGTTTAACATTTTTAAACTGAAGGGATCTGGATAATAAGTTTTATAATGATCACTTAAAAAAATAAAAAATAATCTTAATAGTCATAATATCTCAAAAATTAAGAAAATAAGTTTTAAATTGACTCAATTGAAAAACTTTTTTAAGCTTGTTAATCTTCGCATATGTGTTTTTATTTTGATAGTAATTTTTTTTAGAAAATCTCTCCAATTAAATGATATCAATATGTTCAATGAGAAAAGGTATTGTATACTTAAAAAATGTTGGGGATAACATTAGTATTACATTTACTTCGTGTAACAAGGGTGTATTGCAAATAGGTACTCAAAAGATATAAGCATATATATTTTTGGTATCTCAAACAGAATATGTGTTTCTCCAACGGAAATGATTGTAGCTAATATTTATGTTTCTCCAACGGAATTTCCGTAGGAAAATATCATATTAGCTACAGCAATTCCGTAGGTAACTATTAGCAACGGAATAAATTCCTGAAAATATGGCGCTACATTTTTCCAGTTTCCCCGCCAAATATTTCCTACGGAAATCGTACTATATTCCTACGGAAAACAACTCCTACAGAAATTCCGTAACAAAATCCGTTGCTGATATAGGAGGGTAAGGTGTTGAAGAGAAAATAGAAGTTCGTCACTAATATGGTATTATTCCGTCTCTAATAGTGACTTACACAAACGGAAAAATTCCGTTGGAAAAATTCCGTCACTAATACTATGCTTTTCTTGTAGTGTAATAAGTGGTGAATTAGATTACAATTTTCGAACCCGATAAAAATCATTATTGTTTTGTAGTGTATTATTATTATTGTATGGTGGTGAATCATGTATTTTTTTACGTACCAAATATTTTTTTATGTTGTATTATTGTTTAAATTTTTTCTTTTTATATGTGATTGATGATTCATTAATTTTGATATTATGATTCATTAAATTGATATTATGATTCATTAACTAATAAGTGGTGAATTAAATGACACTCCGGAATCGATAAAAAAAACATTATTGGTTTTAGTGTATTATTATTGTATTGTAATGTATTTTAAACCTTATATGGTGAATCATGTATTTTTCTTACGTACCAAATATTTTTTTGTGTTCTATTATTGTTTAAATTTTTTCTTTTTATATGTGATTGATGATTCATTAATTTTGATATTATGATTCATTAAATTGATATTATGATTCATTAACTAATAAGTGGTGAATTAAATGAAAAACTCCGGAACCGATAAAAAACATTATTGGCTTTAGTGCATTATTATTGTATTGTAATGTATTTTAAACCTTATATGGAGAATCATGTATTTTTCTTACGTACCAAATATTGTTTTGTATTGTATTATTATTTAAAATTTTTATTTGTATATGTTACTGATGATACACTAAAATGATGTTATGATTAATTACATTTGATATTATGATTCATTGAAATTGGTATTATGATTCATTAACTAATAAGTGGTGAATTAGATAACAAACTTCAGAACAAAAAAAAAACTTCGGAACAAATATTGAATCATTATTATTTTGTGGTGTATTATTAATGTTATATGGTGTATTTTAATTGTACGTGGTGAATCATAAGTGTCGTTGATATATGTTGATATGTACATATAACTAACATAAATTTTTAAACTTGTCAAAATATATCAATGATTGGTCTTGTTTTAAAGAGCTTGAATTTAGATGAACAATGGTGCAAATTTTTTTATTTTGGACTTATATTTTAAAAGTTATGACTATTTAAAGTTAATACAAATATTACCCCATTTAATATGCCACCTAAGCAGTCCAGTCAGCAAGCTGACTAGACTGCCACCTAGACAGCCGTACTATAGTGGGAATGAACTTCCCGCACAATCTACCGTCTGTTATGTGTAAGGCCAAACGAGTTTAAGATGATGATATATGTCTGTCCTTCTTTTTTTTGGATAATTGGGGCTTAAAGTCATTTTATTAAAAAGATGAGTGGCAAATATCGGGCTCATTAAAATCTCCAAAGGCAAAACCCAGTGGGAAAAAGCTAGGGAGGAAAAAGAGTGCCCGCCAAACTTAGGAAACAACATAGGGAACACTCCTATCAAAACCCAAAACAGACACCAACACCCTAAACAATCATACCAACACCCTCACAGATCCACAAAGCAAAACCACACAAGCACCTTCAGACACGAAAACCCACTCGCATCTGGTGGGCAAAAACCTTCCTAGATAAAACCCTCAAATCCCAAACACAACCGATCCTCCTCCTAAAACTAACCTCCCAAAAGAAAACCCAGTACCTAGGCCTCAAGCTATCACATTAGCTCTTTGATCTGATTGATAAGATTCACTTTGGTCTGGGTTGGATTCGGCATATGACAACCTAACTGCCTTAATAATTTGATGCACTCATCAGCTTCTGCATTAGGATTGATGATTTTACCTAGTTCGTTCCTTGCCGGAGCAATATCCCTTCTCTGAGTTGTCACTTCTACCCCTGACGTCTGCCTCTCCCCCTCGAGGTCCGCGACTCCCTCTATATTTGAGCCTATGACAGTAACTAGCACCTTTCCGTCCTCAATTTGCTGACGCGGCACACCTCCTGGAGGAGGAGACGGCTCCTCATCGAATAGAGCACCAAATAAATTATCAGCCTCATAATTCTGTTTCCCACCTATACCCACCGATTGTGTATCTGTGGATATGACGTGCCGCCCCACCTCAGAATCCTTAATTCCTTTAGGGACCACAATTGTCATAGGACCAGCACCAGTCTCAGGACCCGCTACAAGTAACTCCCCTCACGATGACAAAAATTCTGCACGGTGCTGCTATCCTTTTTCTCTTTATGCTTTGGTCACCTTTTTAAAGGAACCGACCTTTGGGAGCGATGCAATTTCCTACTCTTCCCTGCTAATGCTGTGTTGTTTCTAGGAGGCTCCGCCCCTGACGCGTACGTTGAAGGTGTCGACCGATCATATATACGGATGAGTCTAAAAAAAAAGCTTGTTTATGAAAGAATCTAACACGCCAGCTTGTGAGGGGACTAGATACTTATAAAAATATATTTTGTTTATCGTTCTACTTCCAGTGTACATATATAGATGGGATTTACTCAAAATTATAAAGACTAGGACTACGATCTAAATTAAAACATGTATAAAAGTAATTGAGAATAGATTGGTGAGCAAATCACGCTATCAGTTTTGTGAAATGGCGCTCTCTTCTCTCTCCAAAAACCTCCGTCGCCCCAACTCCCCATCCCTCCTCAACGCTCAACCTCCATGCAACCTCCACCCATAACCCTTCCCTCCGCCACTACGTCCCCCCTGAACAGCCACAATCCCCACCACAAATCGCACCTCCAATACCAAATCTCCAAAGACCCCCCAACAAAGAATACCCTCGTAAGAGAACCCAACTGACTCATGGCCATGGGAGAGGAAGTATTAAGACGTCATGGAACAACCACAACTTCTCAAGGCCTTCAAACCGTCTTGAAGGCAGAAAGTCGGGCAAGAAACCCCGATGGAAGGACACCCAACAGGCATATGTTGAAGTTTGGTAACCAAAAGCTCTCAATTGAAGGTAAGTGTTTTGGATTTGACAAGGGATGATTTCATTCTTCATATTACAAGCCTATTTATAGCAAAACAAAAACAGCGTTAACTATCGTAGTCAAATATAGAGGCTAACTATTACATATATAACAACAACATGTTTTATACATGCTTGCTACTTATTCAACAATGGTGAACGGGAATAGGAAGGGACGGTGCCTCCCTCTACTACCTATCTCTTCTAGAAGGGATGGATGCTGGTGTTGTTTTCTTCAACACTCCTCTCAACACCAGCTTCATCTCTTTTTATTATTCCTAGCTGATTATAGAAATTTTCGAGCTTGTTACCACTCAAACCTTTATTGAACAGAGCTGCAGCTTGGTTTTCAGTTTTGATGTTCTTCAACTGAATCTCTTCACCATCCATCAATGAAATTCTTCTATGGTAATTTTTCTTACAATCTGTCATATAAATAAAATAAACAAATATTAGAAACGATCCTATAGGTATCGTTTTTATGACATCATTTTAATATCAGAACTGAAAACTTTCCGGCACGGTGCCTTTTTTTTTCTATAAATAATACTAAAATTAAACTTAACAGGCACAATACCCTATATAGCGATGTAACCATCAGAGGTCAAAAGTTGACATATGAACATACAATTATTATACGATGTCTCTTAATTAGATTTTTTTTTTGAAGAGCTACTACCATAAATATTCCCTGGTGCTATACCATTATGATTCTTCATGAAGCATAATACAATGCTCATCTCGTACAAAAATAAATATATAAATACGACTGCATATGAAGTAACCAGGTGTTATACCATCTTTTCGATGAGTGATCTACTCAATATCATTTATTTTTCATATATTATAATAATTTCTGGCGCAATGCCAATATCACATTATATCAAAATCAAAGTTTTCAGGTGTGATACCTTTTATAGCATATCAAAATTAAACTTTCAAGCACAATGCCCTTTACATTTTGGCAATGTTGACCATTCTTAAACACTCTTGTCATAAGATAAACAGACATAGGAACGATCATACATGTATCGTTTTCAGGACATCGCTTTTATATAGCATCAAAAGCTTTCCGGCATAATGCCTTAGTGATTTACAAATTAAAATTTAACAGGCGCAATGTCGTAGGTAGTGACGTAAGCATTTAAGTAATAATAAACAAAATTGAATAATTTATCGTCACAAAAATAAGTAAATAAATAAATAATACAGAATAAATGGAAATATTAAATAACAATAAAATTGGGCACAATGCCTCACGTGATGAGTAAATCTGGCACGATGCCTCACGTGATGATAAGTATTACTGGCATGATGCCTCACATGATATTTATATCTGGCACAATATCTCACGTGATATTTATATCTGGCACAATGCCTCGTGTGATATTTATTCTTGGCACAATGCCTCACACGATACGTAATAAATAAACAACGAAATAAATAAATGAATAAATAAATAAACTGAACTGGATAAATTAAACACCACAAAATAAATGAAATAAACTTAACAATAAACAAAATTTGACGCGATGCCTCACGTGATCAGTAATATCTGGCATGATGCCTCACGTGAAATTAATATCCGGCATGATGCGTGAAATTATATCCGGCATGATGCCTCACGTTAATAAATAAATAAGTGCGAAGCATAATAAATTAAACAAAAAAATATAATAAAATTAAATAATAAATAAGAATCTGGCGTAATGCCTCACGTGATAAAAATTTCAGGTATAATACCCCACGTGATAAGTATTTCTGGCATGATGCCTAACATGATATATTTAGTGAATGTCCATATTGCCCTTTTCGGGTTATCCCATACTCTCTATAAATAGAGACCATTGTACTCAGTTGTAAAGTGAATGAAAACCTGATTACCGTTTTCTACTCTTTCTCTATTCTCTCATTTACAACACGTTATTAGCACGCTCTTTCTCTTCATTTTCTTCCCTCTTGTTTTTTTTCCTTTGCTACCTCTTACGGCAGATCCAATTTCCCCGATTCCAACAATTCATTCCAAGGTTGAATTTTTTATCATCCATATTCCTTTTCTCACATTGAAAATTCCTTTTCTGTACGATCGATGCTGGACGAATCGTATTCATTTGATGAGATTATCATTGGAATTATTAAAATAATATCAAATCGTTATCTCACTAAACCTAATTTCTTCATTATGTGGTGCAAATGTCAATGTCACCAGGCTCTCTTCTAGAGTCGATGATTTGTTTCAGATTTTCTTGTCATCCCGTCTCGATCGAGATGTTTGTTTGTTCTGTTTGATTAGCTTACTACGATCTTCTTCAAAACGATAATCTCACCAAAGCAGATCTTCCCGTATTGTTTTATTTTTCTAACCGTAATATTAATCATTATTATTATTGTTATTGTATTTATTCTAGATTGGTTGAACTATATTGTTCTATGTAAATTTATTATATCACATCGGCATTGTGCCGATCAAAAAACATTATTATACGAGGTATCGTGCTGGTTATTAATTTTACGCGAGGTATCGTGCCAGTTATTAATTTCACGTGAGGCATCATGCCAGATATTCAATATCACGTGAGGCATCACGCCAGAATTTGTTTATTATTAATTATTTCATTCATTTCGTAGAGTTTAATTTATTCAGTTTCTTTAATATTTATTCATTTATTTCATTGTTTATTTATTTCGCTGTTTATTTTATTATGTATCGTGTGAGGCATTGTGCCTGTAATTAAAATCACACAAGGCATTGTGCCAGATATAGATATCACGTGAGGCATCATGCCAGATTTATTTATCATGTGAGGCATCGTGCCAGATTTATTTATCACGTGAGGTATCGTGCCAGATTTATTTATCACGTGAGGCATCGTGCCTGATCTTATTGTTATTTAATATTTCCATTTATTATACATTATTTATTTATTTTGTTTTGATATATGGTTCAAATTTTATTTGTTTATTATTATTTATAATGCTTATATCACTACATACGGCATTGCGCCTGTTAAATTTTAATTTGTAAATCATTAAGGCATTATGCCGGAAAGCTTTTGATGCTATATAAAAGCGATGTTCTGAAAACGATACATGTATAGTTGTTTCTATATATGTTTATTTTATGACAAAAGTGTTTAAGAATGGTCAACATTACCAAAATGTAAAGGGCATTGTGCCTGGAAGTTTAATTTTGATATGATATAAAAGGTATCACACCTGAAAACTTTAATTTTGATATAATATGATATTGGCATTGCGCCAGAAATCATTATAATATATGAAAAAGAAATGATATTGAGTAGATCACTTGTCGAAAAGATGGTATAACACTTGGTTAATTCATATGCAGCCGTATTTATATATTTATTTTTGTACGAGGTGAGCATTGTATTATGCTTTATGAAGAATCATGATGGTATAGCACCAGTGAAAATTTATGATAGATAGTTGTTCAAAAAAAAAATCTAATTAAGCGACATCGTATAATAATTGTATGTTCATATGTCAAGTTTTGACCTCTATGATGGTTACATCGCTATATAGGGCATTGTGCCTGTTAAGTTTGATTTTAGTATTATTTATAGAAAAAAAGGCACCATGCCGGAAAGTTTTCAATTCTGATATTAAAATGATGTCATAAAAACGATACCTATAGGATCATTCCTAATATTTGTTTATTTTATTTATATGACAAATTGTAATAATAATTACCATTGAAGAATTTCATTGATGGATGGTGAAGACGTATGTCTTATTGATAGTGCTGCAACGCACATAATTCTTAAGAGTAAGAAATATTTTTCTTATTTACTAAATTATGCGCCAAAGGTTACTACCATATCAGGTAGTACGAGTATTGTTGAAGGGTTTGGAAAAGCAACCATTACTCTACCTAAGGGAACAAAAATATGCATTGAAAATGCATTATTTTCCAGCATGTCTCAAAGAAACCTGTTGAATTTCATTGATATACGCCGGAATGGGTATCACATTGAGACGGGGAATGATGGAAATATTGAATATATTGGCATCACAAAAGTGATAGCTGGAAAGAGACAAATGTTGGAAAAGCTAGTTGCTATTTCCTCTGGGTTGTACCCTGCGTATATTAATACAACAGAGATACATATTGTTGAAAAACTGAAATATTTTGATGATTTTAAAACTTGGCATGACCGGTTAGGCCATCCCGGTTCCATCATGATACGAAGAATTATGGAAAATTCATGTGGTCATATGTTGAAAAACAAAAAGTTTCTTCAACTAAATAGTTTTTCGTGTATTGCTTGTTCTCAAGGAAAACTAATTATAAGGCCATCACCAGTTAAACTCGAGATAAAGCCGATTGCTTTTCTCGAAAGGATTCAGGGTGATATATGTGGACCTATCCATCCACCATGTGGACCATTTAGATATTTTCTGGTTTTGATAGATGCATCAACCAGATGGTCACATGTTAGCTTATTATCAACCCGTAATATGGCATTTGCAAGATTATTGGCTCAATTGATTCGATTGCGAGCAAATTTTCCTGATAATCAAATCAAATCCATACGCATGGATAATGCTGGTGAATTTACCTCCAAGGCCTTCAATGACTATTGCATGTCCATTGGAATAACCATTGAACATTCAGTAGCTCATGTGCATACCCAAAATGGTTTGGCAGAATCATTGATCAAACGTCTGCAGTTAATTGCAAGACCGTTACTAATGAGATCAAAACTCCCAGTATCTGCGTGGGGACATGCTATATTACATGCAGCTACCTTGATTCGCATCAGGCCAACAAGTTTAAATAAGTTGTCACCATTACAAATGGTTACGGGTCAAGAACCCAATATCTCTCACCTGAGGATTTTCGGTTGTGCGGTATATGTTCCTATACCTCCACCGCAAAGAACCAAAATGGGACCTCAAAGAAGAATGGGAATATATGTTGGGCTTGAATCTGCCTCAATTATTAGATATCTCGAGCCAACAACTAGGGACTTGTTTACAGCTCGATTTGCTGACTATCATTTTGATGAGTCACATTTCCCATCATTAGGGGGAGAAAATAAGCAATTGGTAAAGGAGATTACATGGAACGAACCATCATTACTAGACCTGGCAATTTTGACCCAACCCGAAACCCAACCCGAACCCAACCCATAATTTTACGGGTTAGGGTCTTGATTATTGACCCATCTATTTTTTGGGTTGGGTTAGGGTAATAAGCTAATTTTGTGGGTTGGGTTAGGGTAGAGATCTTAACCCATGACCCAACCCGAAACCCGAAAATATATTTGTTAGTAATAAAAAATAAAAATATTAATTCACATATATATATATTATTTTTAGATCAAACTATACCTTAGCTTTAAGCCCAAGTGCAGTTGGGTTTTCCCACCTTTAATAATATCATATAATATTAACTAAACAAACGGCTCAACCAGCTGCATATCAAACAAAGGGCACAACCATACTTTAACATAATGTTGAGAACCAAAATGCTCTCGTCTTGCATACTCACATCCATTTTTCTTCTCTACGTCGTTGTTTATGTCTATGTCGCTCTTCAACTCTGCCCAATGTTTGTTTTTCTTATTCTCACTGTCGTAGTTGTTCTTAAGAACATAGATATGTTCAGATAATCTAGAAGAGTGAACAAAAGTAGGTGATATGTATTTTTTGTAAGTAGAATCTTGATTATAGACCTCTTAGTGAATTCTGAAGCTAACAATGCGGATAACGTGCTGCATAAAAGTTCCTCAACTATTGGTAACGATTAAGTGATTGTGATTGTACTTTTCTCATGCATGACCACTCAGTTTAAACAGGTGTATTATTTTAAAACTATCAGTCATAGTTTGAGGCTTTGAGCTCTCAGTTTATAAATTATTTCTAACTTTAAAAGATTTGTCTTTAGTATATTTCTCTAATGCATAATGAAGATTTTCATTTTCGTTCCTCTTTTTATTAAGGGCACTAGGAACATGTGCATATCTAGATAGGATTCCTCCTCAACAGTGGTAGACCTTTAGGCTTAGATTGATAAATATAAACTTATGGAAAACAAGTACGTTTATTCTATTCATGGGAAATTGGTGTACTTTTACATTCTTTGCATAACATGGAACTCGTTTAAAGTTTGGTCGATCAAGCAAGATTACTTCTCTCCTCTTTTATTTCATCCTAATTAGTGTGCAAGCTAGCATTGGATGTTTTTGGATTTTTTTTATTAATTTCTACTCCTAATCCATTTAAATTATTGTATGCTTGAAAAAATGGGTTGGGTGGGTTGGGTTAGGGTTGAAGGATTTTAAGCGGGTTGGGTTAGGGTCATGATTTCCTGACCCATCCATTTTTGGGTTGGGTTGGGGTTGATGATATTTTAAATGGGTTGGGTTAGGGTTGATATCAACCCAACCCAGCGACCCAAATTGCCAGGTCTAATCATTACTACATTACGATCCTCGCACTAAGCAATGTGAACAAGATGTTCAACATATTATTAATCTCCAAAAGCTGGCAAACCAATTGCCTGATGCATTTACTGACCTAAATCAGGTGACACAGTCGTATGTGCCAGCTAAAAATGCTCCCGCTAAAATTGATGTCCATGGAGGACAGGTTGCAAATGAGTCTAACACACGTATAAAACGTGGTAGACCAGTCGGTTCCAAAGATAAAAACCCTCGAAAATGAAAGGGAGCATGCATTAAAGATGGTCTAAGTGAAAAGGGTGAGACTCTTGAAGAGTCCGTAGACATGACAGTTGCAGAAATGCAGAAAAATCAGGTACCTGAAAACAAATATTGATAATGAAGAGATCTCGATCAACTATGTCATGACTGGAATTCGATGGAACCGACATGAAATTGACGTCGATGAAACTTTTGCATATAATGTAGCGCTACAAGTTATGAATAATGAAGAGGATCATGAACCAAAGTCTGTTGAAGAATGCAGACAAAGAAATGATTGGCCAAAATGGAAAGATGCTATTGAAGCAGAATTAAACTCACTTAAAAAACGTGAGGTTTTTGGACCAGTGGTCCATACACCCAGTAAGATAAAACCAGTTGGTTATAAATGGGTGTTTGTGCGAAAAAGAAACGAGCAAAATAAAATTGTGAGATACAAAGCTCGTCTAGTTGCACAAGGTTTTAGTCAAAGACCTGGTATTGACTATGAAGAAACTTATTCCCCAGTTATGGATGCCACAAGTTTTAGATATTTGATCAGTTTGGCAGCCCAAGAAAATCTTGAGTTTCGTTTAATGGATGTGGTTACAGCCTATCTATATGGATCGCTTGATAGCGACATTTATATGAGGCTACCAGAGGGATTTAAATTGCCTGAAGCATTTAAATCAAGCTCTAGAGAAAAGTTCTCTATTAAATTGAATAAATCCCTCTATGGACTAAAGCAGTCGGGCCGTATGTGGTATAATCGCCATAGCGACTTCTTACTTAAGAAAGGCTATAAGAATGACTCAATTTGTCCCTGTATATTCATAAGGAAAAGTGGATCTGGGATTATCATAATTGCAGTCTATGTTGATGACCTCAACATAATTGGAACATCTGCAGAACTTCAACAAGCTGTTGAATGTTTAAAGTCAGAATTTGAAATGAAAGATATTGGTAAGACAAAGTTCTGCTTAGGACTGCAACTCGAGCATTCACCAAGTGGGGTATTCCTACACCAGACTCAATATATTACAAAGGTGTTGACAAGATTTTATATGGACCATGCTCATCCGTTGAGCTCCCCAATGGTTGTTAGGTCCCTAGATGTAAACAAGGATCCATTTAGACCCCGTGAAAGTGACGAAGACTTACTTGGTTCTGAAGTCCCATATCTAAGTGCTATTGGAGCATTGACGTACTTGGCAAGTTATACTCGACCTGATATAGCATTCTCTATAAATCTATTAGCAAGATATAGCTCTGCTCCTACAAAAAGACATTGGAATGGCGTTAAGCATGTACTCCGTTATCTTTGAGGTACAATGGATATGGGGTTATTCTTTCCAAAGACACCTAAGTCTGGTCTAGTAGGTTATGCCGATGCTGGTTACCTATCTGATCCTCACAATGCAAGGTCACAAACAGGTTATGTATTTACTCATGGAGGTACGGCCATATCATGGAAGTCTATGAAGCAAACGAGTGTCGCCACCTCCTCTAATCATGCTGAAATTCTAGCGATACACGAAGCCAGTCGAGAATGTGTTTGGTTGAGGTCCATGATCCAATATGTACAAGAGAAGTGTGACCTATCTTTTGATCAGAAAATTCCCACGACATTATATGAAGACAATGCTGCCTGTATAGCCCAGATGAGAGACGGGTACATCAAAGGAGATAGAACGAAGCACATATCTCCCAAGTTTTTCTACACCCATGAGCTTCAGAAGAATGAAGAAATTGATATACAACAAATCCGTTCAAGCGAGAATTTGGCAGATATATTCACCAAGTCACTTCCAACTTCAACTTTCGAAAAGTTAATCCGCAAGATTGGGCTATGTAGATTCAGAGACTTGAAGTGACGTTTAGTTCAGGGGGAGAACTTATGATTGCACTCTTTTTTCCTTAGTCTTGGTTTTTATCCCACTGAGTTTTTCCAAGCAAGGTTTTTAACGAGGCAATCAATATCGGGCATTCAAGGGGGAGTGTTATATATTATATATATTTAGTGAATGTCCATATTGCCCTTTTCGGGTTATCCCATACTCTCTATAAATAGAGACCATTGTACTCAGTTGTAAAGTGAATGAAAACCTGATTACCGTTTTCTACTCTTTCTCTATTCTCTCATTTACAACACAACATGTTTTATACATGCTTGCTACTTATTCAACAATGGTGAACGGGAATAGGAAGGGACGGTGCCTCCCTCTACTACCTATCTCTTCTAGAAGGGATGGATGCTAGTGTTGCTTTTCTTCAACACTCCCTCTCAACACCAGCTTCATCTCTTTTTATTATTCCTAGCTGATTATAGAAATTTTCGAGCTTGTTACCACTCAAGCCTTTATTGAACAGAGTTGCAGCTTGGTTTTCAGTTTTGATGTTCTTCAAATGAATCTCTTCCCACAAGATCTTCTCCTTAAGGAAATGATAGTGCACCTCTACGTGCTTCGTTCTAGCATGGAAGACTAGATTCTCCGCTAACCTTATTGCTAACAAATTATCACAATATAGCACAATGTTGTACTTGGTTGGCTGATACAAGTCCTTTAATAACTGCATTAACCAAGTGCTTTCTTGAGCTGTCATAGCTGCTGCTCGGTACTCTGCTTCAGTAGTTGACAAGGACACTGTTGGTTGTCTCTTGCTACACCAAGATACTGCTCCGGATCCAAGCATAAATACATAGCCAGTGGTCGAACGTCGTGTGTCTGGATCACCTGCATAGTTAGCATCACAGTAGCCAACTAGCTCACAATTTTCACCACTCTTATAGAGTATACCATGTCCTAGTGTACTCTTCACATATCTTAGAACTCGTCGGGCTGCTTCCAAGTGAGGTTTCTTTGGATTCTGCATATAACGACTTAACACACCGACTGCAAATGAGATATCAGGTCGTGTTAAGGTTAAGTAGATAAGACTACCCACCAGTTGTCTATACATCGTAGCATCCTCCAAATCTTTCCCTTCATGAGCACACATTCTAGCATTTGGCTCTATTGGTGTTGAGATTGGCTTGCAGTTGAGCATTCCAAACTTTTTCAGCAAATCTTTGGAATACTTCAGTTGATGAAGACATATTCCTCTTTTGGTGCGATCAATCTCGAGACCAAGAAAGTGCTTCAGCTGTCCAAGTTCTTTCATCTGAAACCGAACTGACAGATTTTCTCTAGTCTGAGAAACTTCTTTTTCATCGTCACCAGTGATGATCAAATTATCCACATAAACTAGCACAATAGCTAGTTTCCCTTCTTTTGCTTTAACAAACAAGTTAGAATCTGTAGACGTTATCGAATAGCCATTGTGAGTAAGAAATTCAGTAATCTTACTGTACCACGCCCTTGGTGCTTGCTTTAGGCCATAAAGCTCCTTCCTCATTTTGCGCACATACTCAGGATGATCTTGACTCTGAAACCCTATTGGTTGGTTCATATAGATTGCTCGATCTAACTCTCTATGCAAGAAAGCATTCTTCACATCCATTTGCCATAGGTTCCAGTTTTTACTGGCTGCTAGTGCTAGTAGAACTCTCACTGTAGTAAGTTTTGCAACTGGACTAAATGTCTCATCATAGTCCAATCCATATTGTTGAGAAAATCCACGAGATACTAGACGAGCTTTATACCTTTCGATTGACCCATCTGTGTTACACTTTAGCTTGTACACCCACGTATAAAGAGATCGGCTTCACCTCTCTTGGCTTGGGTACTAGCTCCCATGTCTGATTGTGCTCTAGTGCAACCACTTCTTCTTCCATTGCTTTGGTCCACTTTGTATCTTTAGATGCTTCCTCTAACGCCTCTGGTTCTTTCACATCTACGTCTTCAGCAATGGCCGCATTTGCATACTTGGGATTTGGCTTCTTGATCCTACTTGATGTTCTGGGTGATGTGACTCCTTCAGAATCACCTTCTTTATCTGGTGGTTGGTGAATACCAGTTCTCCAGGGTTTTGTTCTAAGCCTTCTTCAGTACCATCGTCTTCAAGTTCATCTGTCTTTGGTGGATCTTGCAACTCATCTCTAGGTAATACTTCACTACCCGAAGACCACCATGAAGAAGACTTATCAAATACCACATTTCAAGAAGTGTAGCACTTCCCAGTTGATGGATCACAACACCTCCATCCTTTCCTCTGGTTGTAGTATCCTACAAAGATACACCTGATGGCCTTTTTTCCATCTTGCTACATAAATGATCAGGTATAAATACATAGCATACACATCCGAACACTCGAAGATGACCAACAACGGGCTTTATCTTCCATAACTTTTCAATTGGTGATAAAAAGTTTAACCTTTGTTGAGGAAGCCTATTGATCACAAATGCTGCAGTATTCATCGCCTTTGCCCAAAATCTTCCTGGAACATTTTTTGCATGGATCATACTTTGACATATCTCCGCAAGGTGCCTGTTCTTTCTTTCCACTACACCGTTTTGTTATGGAGTATTTGGACAGGTAAACTGGTGTCATATTTTGCAGTCCTTCAGAAAGCTTTAGTACTCCTGTGAAGTGTACTCTCCTCCATTATTAGTTCGTAGACAACAAATTAGTTTACCAATTTTGGACTCCACTGTCTTCTTGAACTCTTTGAACTTTTCAAACACTTGAGACTTTTCTTTCATGAAGTAGATCCATATATACCTCGAGAAATCATCAATGAAGGTCACCATATACTTCATCCCACCAATGGAAGTCTGCTTGACCAGACCAAACACTTTAGAGTGAACCAACTCCAGTGGTTCCTTTGCTTTATAGCTGGATTCTTTGTATGGTAGCTGGTGTGCTTTTCCATGCTGACAACCTGCACATACAGTATCGGTTTTTATCTCAAGCCAAGGAAGCCCCTTCAACATTAGCCTTTTCATCATCACGTCTAATTTGGAGTAGCTGACATGGCCTAGTCGCATGTGCCACAAATCTGCCGTCTCATTTCTTATAGTCTTGTCTATGTATGCAGCCTCCGCTGACATCACATAGATCGACTCTACCTTCTGTCCCTTCATGATGGGCTTTTCAATGACCTCAAGGTTTCGATATACCTTCACATCATCTGGACCGAACAAGACAAAGTGACCTGCAGATGTTAACTGTGATACTTAAAGAAGATTTTTCTTAATACCAGGAACATGGTAGACATTTTGAAATACCATCTTATCATCACCAGATTGAGGGGACACTACAGTATTACCGATATGAGTTATCGGCAATTTTGAGTGGTTGACTGTCACCACAACTCGACTTCCCTTGTAGTTTGTCAGGCTCTCTAACTTCTTTTTGTTACCCGTCATATGATTCGAGCAACCTGAGTCAACAGTCCAATCATTGTCATAGTCGATTTGATTTGGTGGTGTTGCTAAGAGAGCTAGTTCTGCTTTATCTACTGCAAAGTGGGCCTCCACATCCCATTCGTCTTCACTTTTCAAAGTAGCGGTGTTGCTCTCCACACCCTTCTTCTTGGCCCAGCAATCTTTCGCCATGTGACCTATCTTGTCACAGTTATAACACTTCCCTTCAAACTTTTGGTTATTGCACGCTTTTTCTAACAACTTCTCCCCACACCTTGATGACTCTTCCCTTTGTCATCATTCCTCTTTGATCCAACACCATCATTCTGCTTGGAATTCCACTTTCCTTTCTTGGCGTAGAGTGACTCTTCTTCTTTCTTCACTGAGGCTCCTCCCATCTGCTTGGCCAAAGCTTCTTGACCGACTAGCAAATTCTCAAATTCCACAAGTGATGGTTGATTTTGCCATCCTTGTATAGCAACAATAAAGCTCCTGAATTCCGGTTTCAACCCATGGATAATGATTCGTTTCATTTTGGTATCGCCGATTCGAGCTTCCGGATCCAACTCAAATTTTTCTCAACACAAAGACTTTACTTTATGAAAGTATTGCGTAACTGTCATGTCACGTTGTGCAATTGATAATAACCCACTCCCCAAGAGTTGCAGCTTCGTGTCATTATTTTTTGAGAATAACTCCACTAATGTATCCCAAGTGTCTTTGGGAGTCTTTGCATCTCGAATGTGTTCGAGAATTTCTTCTTCGACAGTCGTCTTGAGGGTGAACATGGCTTTGCCTGCTTTAATCTTTCATTTCCGTAGCGCATCTTCTCTTGTTGGGGGTTTTATTTCGGTGCCGTTAACAACCTCCCATAAATCTTGTCCTTGCATATATGACATTATACATGTAGACCAAGAATTATAATTGTTGTTGCTGAGCTTTTTAATCCCACAACTAACTTGAAAATCTATCATCACTTAAAAGGCTTGATAAGATACTCCCACACTATTTTATTAAACTTTTGCTAATTTCCCGCACTTAAAATAGCAACTCCTTTTTTTTCCTTCACTCACTTTGACCGACAATGAATAAATGACCAAAGTAATCAATGCGTACACTTTTACTTTACTGCACCTTTTTTTCTTTTTTTTTTCACGCAAGGAAACCCCACCTTGCCTCCTTTACTGAGTCATAGTACCAGCAACTCACACAAGCACTATCTTTTCTTATTTCCTTTTTTTCTTTAATCATAAACTTTCCTTATTTCTCTCACCGTACTTCCCTTCTCTCCCTCTTTTCTTTTTCTTCTCCCTCAACACCTAACAACTCTCCTTCGACAACAACGAGCACTCTTTTTTGGCCCTCTTCGTTCCTTTTTCTTTTTTTTTTCTTTTTGCACTCGGAAGATATCAAGAATGAAGAGTAGATTAGTGAGAAAATCAGACACTTCAACACCAAACAGATATATCTAGCTACGATAGAGATAAGGATTTTTTTTTTGAGATTTCAAGCAAGTTACAGATGAAGAAATGGAAATGGCTCAAGCGATGGAGTTAATGGAAGATTTTATAGTTTCCAGCTCTGATACCAGATTGTTTAAGTTTGGTAACCAAAAGCTCTCAATTGAAGGTAAGTGTTTTGGATTTGGCAAGGGATGATTTCATTCTTCATATTATAAGCCTATTTATAGCAAAACAAAAACAACGTTAACTATCGTAGTCAAATATAGAGGCTAACTATTACATATACAACAACCACATGTTTTATACATGCTTGCTACTTATTCAACAATGGTGAACGGGAATAGGAAGGGACGGTGCCTCCCTCTACTACCTATCTCTTCTAGAAGGGATAGATACTGGTGTTGCTTTTCTTCAACACATACCACATACATGGAGGGAGTTTCAAACATTACACACACACTCGCAAAGCCAGTCGTGAAAACTCTCGTAGCCAACCCTACAAACAAAAGCGGTCGAACAGCAAGGAGACGGAAAGACAAGGTCAAAACCGAGGCAGGAGCACAAAAACTACAGTCTCATCGACAACATTAACAAAGAAGTTTCAGACTATTAGTTGGGTAAGATAGTGAAGAAATTTGCACACTGGAGTAGGCTGTATATCAGCAAAAAAACACAGGAAGAAAAGCACCAAGGCGTTGCCTTTGTCGACGTGAACCATGTAGAAGATGCGAGAAGAGTCATCGAAGGTCTTAGCGGCTGGAACATAAACGGGGACAAGTTATGGGCTGGAATGGAGTTCCAAGGCTCCAAAGCTAGACGAAAGCACTCTAAGGTAAGTAGCCACCCCCAAAGAAAATGACAAGGTCCCACAAAAAAAAAAGAAGAGCTAGGTCTGCAAGAAGTCTAGCCGCGGGGATTATAGCAATGTCAAAACGAGGCTATCCATAAACGTTACATCAGATAAGGAAATGTTGACTTGCCTCTCCAAATGTACGGTTATCACCATGCCAGAAGAGAGGAACCCCAGAGAAGCAATGGATTTCTTACAGAACACATGGCCGAATCTAGCTGGGTTATTGGCCTTCTCTAGAAAGAAATGTCTAATGGTGTTTAATACACTCCAAGAGGCTGAAGAGGTTGTGACAACAACCCTAACGAAAGGCAAAGAACCTGAAGGAATGGACATACGAAAGTGGGATGTGAGCGATCAAGTTGAAAAATGGAGGACATGGATAGTGATCCGGGGTATCCCGCTCCATGCTTGGAACAAGATAAACATGTACAAGATCGCACAAACGGTGGGTGACGTCTTCAAAATCGAGGAAGAAGATAGCCAACTAGTGGAAAACACGGAAATCCGGCTTTAAATTGAAACGTCAACCTTATAACTAATAAACTGGAGAATCATGGTCAAGGTTGACGGGATCAGTTACCTAGTGAGTCTAGTTGAAGTCGATGATCAGGCTCTCAGTAGTAGACACACAGACTACTCAGACAGTATTATCCAAATGCCAAAGGCAGCAGCAAGGGGTGAACATAGTCAACATAATAGCAAAATCGTCGACCATAATATCGTTGACCTCGGGGAAAATGGAGGAAATGATCAGCAAAACTGTCAAGATGAATCCCGAGGCAGTACAAGCGGCACAGGAAACCCAGTGGGTGCAACACCTAAAGAAAATAAAACAGATGAAGAGACACAATCATTTTGTCTTGAGCACCTATTCACGGAGGGCCCATGATAAGTGCGGAATTTATCTATGTTTCTATGCTTAATGTGATTAATATTCTATTGGTTTATATCATAAATTCCTTACTTATATGCTTAATTATGTTAAATGTTTAGATTATTCCTCACATATGGTTTTATGCTAAAATAGATTAAAAACACTGAAGAAAAGGCCCAAAAACACATGTCAAAAGCTTAACAATCAAAACAAGACCAAACGGGAGAAAAACAACCTTTGTGCTTAGGAAACAGCATGGTCCAGATTTATGTACTGGTTTATAAACCCGGACCATATATTATTCTCGCGGGTTTTATTCTCGTACAGAGGCGCGAGACATCTTCGATTTTCTTATCTCTGGGCCAACATGTTCTCGGGCATAGACATGCAGGCACTGGGCGTCGAAAACTCCTCTGATGGGCCGACAAATCTTCAGTGGCGCAGTACAATTGCAGAGCGCAGCACAGACATTGAAGACCTAGGTTGCACTTTGACCACATGAAGAGAAGACGGCGGCATGACCCATGACGTGAATTTAATTTCTTTTAGCCATGCATGATACATGGGTTGTACGAGGAGATTGGGCTGCATGAACATATACATGCACGGAGGCTGCTTACATTGATCATGGGCCATGCACGAAACTCCTGAAAGGCGCCGACATTTTCAAAGGAGGGGCGCAGACACTCCATGCACGTGGGCTGATCGATTCTTTCTATATTCTGGATGAAGAATGATGTTGCATGATATTGGGCCATCGTCATTATGAAAACAGGGTCGCAACTTTGACCGAGACGCAGCCAGATGACAGAGGCGCCGACAAAAAGAATGGGAACAACATATATATATATTCGATATTACGAGATAGGAGATTAACATCATACAGACGGTAACCCTAGCTAGCCACAGACGGGTACGACAGAAAGTAGAATTCGCAACAGGTAGCAGCAGCCGCGAGCAGACAGAGAGACAATTCTTCATACCCTATAGCCGCGAGCGCAGGAAGTTCGAGGACCCTAGTAGCCTAGCGCCGTCGAGAAGACAGAGAGAGTTCGAGCAACCACGAGCAAGAGATAGACAGAGGGAGACACATCAAACAATTTTGACAGACCGGAGCAGAAGCTAGAGACTGGATTCGTCATCGTTCTCCAATCAGATGACGTTTTCTAATCTCTTTAACATTGTTTTTTTTTGGATAATGGTAAAGGTATATTAGAAAATTGGAAGAACTGTTTTTTTACAAAATTGATATATAGAGGACTATATATCGAAGATCAAAGTACCTAAGCGTAGCTGATCAAATGAAGAAGTCCCTAACGTATACAAAGGTGGCACAGGCCAAACAAAAAGGAGAGGGAACCAGGATGAATAAGCGCTATGAGCACATAATTTTATCCAACCAATGGTGGTCTTTGCTAGATACGCCCATTTTAGTCCAGATGATCGCTTTAATGGCGGCTTTGATGTCGAAGACGACTGCTGCATGATCTCTGGTTTTGTTGGCCATCGCTCTCTTGCATCGTTCTATCCATAGGTGGTAGACAACGTTGGCTACAGCAGCTTGCTTTACCAGGTCGGTCGGGCGCCTCCTTTTGTAGTATCTGGTTATCCAATGAGCACAGCTACGAAGGCTCATCCTGTTGGTAGAGATCATCAGCCAGTCACAAATAGACCGCCACACCCTGATAGAAAACCTGCAATGAAAGAAAAGATGGTGGCTAGTCTCTGGAGCAATCTCACAGAGCCAGCATCGGTTAGCAAGACATATGCCCCAGGATTGGAGCTTATCACAGGTTTTTAAACGACCCTTTAGGGTAATCCAAAGAATGAATTTTGCTTTGGGAGGGGACCAGGGTTTCCAACAGATGTTATGCCAAATAAAGGGTGTAGAGGGATGAGAAACATCCTGGTAGAGCGAGCTCACCCGAGGGTTGCGGGCGTGGGCCAGGAGCAGGGCATATGCATCTTCAGTGGATCCACATTGGTTAATCCACCAGTTTCTGGCGTGGATAATGGATTTCCAGGTCCAGGGGTCATTTCCCTTGGTGGTGATTGAGTAACCGTTGTTATTATTTCTTTATCTCCGATGTCTGAGTAACCGTTAGAATTCTGGTTTGTTATGGACAACTAGTTTATTATTTTGCTTCCTGAGTTGTCGAATATAAAGTCTATACAGATTGTAGTTTTGTTCCTAATTATTTATTGAATTCTCTTGTGATTAATTATTGCTTGAGTTTATTTGGAATGAATTGCTTACAAGTGAGAACTGCGGCATTCATTAGACCTTAGGAATATTACCAGTGAAACTACAGATGGCAATTCCTGGGGATTAGCTGACTAGAAACCAGATGAATCGTTAACGCTACTAGTTAATTTATAAATTCATAACGAGAGTTAGAATTTGGGAGTTGCTAGTAAGAATCTATCTTGCGGTAGACCGGTTTTAGATTAATTTAGATCTGAGGTTGCAATCTAGAATTTAGAAAACACTCAAGAAGGGAATTGATAAACTAGGGAGAAGTAGTAAACCAGGATTCGCTTTTTAGATTTATTAGAAACTCAATTTTAATTGTTTTTATTATTGTTTATTTAATTTCTACAACCAAACCCCTAAGTCTATCGTTGTTATTTTTCTTTAGTTTATTAGTTAGTAGATTAAAGATTCAAACTAGACACAGTCTCCTTTGGTTCGATAACCTAGAGAATACTACCTAGGAAAACTTGCTACGACAGACTAGTACACTTGCTGATAATATGTTTTACCCCGTACAGCCCGCGAGCGCAGATCCCAAACGACATCGACACTAGGGTCGAGGGATCAATATCTAGGGATGTCAATCTCGACCCGAACCCGAAACCCGACCCGAAACCGACCCGTAAAAAGCCGGGTTCGGGTTGAGATTTTTGACCCGAAATGATTTTCGGGTCGGGTTCGGGTTGGGTCATTGAAACCCGCTTCGGGTTCGGGTTGAACCCGCTAACCCGTAACCCGAAAAAAAATTAATTAAAAAAAGAAAATATGTTATATTTAATGATTTAATTAGTATTTAATGATTAATTTATGACTAAAATAAATATTTAATCGATAACATATGATTATATATTGTACGTAATAATTAATTATATTATAGTATTATATTTTTTTATTAAATAATCCAAAATTTAAAAAATAAAATAAAATTTGAAAAAACGGGTCGGGTTCGGGTCAACCCACTTCGGGTTCGGGTTAAAGAAGTACAACCTGCTCCAGGTTCGGGTCGGGTTCGGGTTGACCAATACTATTTTCGGGTCGGGTTCGGGTTGACCAATACTATTTTCAGCTGGAGCAGATAGGACAAAAAGGAGAAAATGAGTTGGTAATTCCCGAGACAGTGGAGAATCGAAGAGAATGTCGAGAATAGTTAGTGAAGGAATTATCCCAGAATATGAAGAATCCCCCATGCAAACCATGCAGTCACATGAATTAATTAAATCCACTGAGGATAGGGAGAGTAATTTGGGGTCTGGAAAATCAATCGAAAATGCTTCGGGTGGGTTAAATAAAACGAGTCTGTGCACCTCCCGTAATATAAGTCCACTGCACGTCAAAAAAGCGCGTACATCAAAAGGAGAGAGAGGAATAAAATTATTTATGGAATTATTCCACAATACCCATCAAGCACCCATAACAAATCGCAAAGTCAAGCTCATAACGAAAAGGGGAGGATAGTCAACCCTGAAGCCGAGGCAGAAGAGTGTCTAAACCTGATGCGGAAATTGGGATGTCAAGTTCAAGACCCTAAACAAACAAAACGTAATATCCAGGACCAGCTACAGCCACACGCTGGCAATTAGCCTCGGAGCAAGTGATGAGGCTGGGGTTCCTAAATGTCCGAGGCATGGGCCTGAAAGAAAAACAGAGAAGAATAAGGGAGGAGGTTCGCAGCCAAAAAATATCAATCCTGGGACTGGTAGAGACACAACAAAGTAGGTCAGTATCACAAAAGATTCCAAACTTTTGAGGCAGGATGAAAAATAGTTTGGCATGGGAGGAAGTTCCGAGTATAGGAAGGTCTGGGGGATTAGTAGTGCCATGAGTGAAGAGGAGGTGGAAGTTAAGAGTGTAGTAAAAGGAACACGCTGGATAGCGCTGGACTTAAAGAATCTAGAGGATGGAACTGAGAGCATGCTGGTTATAGTATACGCCCCGTGCGACATCGTGGGAAGGAGAACACTATTTGAGGAACTGATACAACAAAGAACAAACTGGCAGTCAGAAGTCTTAATTGCGGGTGACTTCAACGAAGTCCTCGTACCAAAAGAGAGACTCCCGATGCTCAGTGCTCGTCGTACCAGAGGTATGAAAGATTTCGCTTCATGGGTTAATGACATGTAGTTAGTTGAGATACAATTACACAACGTAAAATTACCTGGCATGGTGGTGGGTCATTTAGCAAAATAGACAGGATATTTGCTACACATGACTAGCTAGGCTTACATACGGATGTAGTGTTTTGATCGAGGGAATGGTCATTATCTGACCATCGGTTCCTGCTACTATCCACGGGCCAAATCAACTGGGGTCCGAAGCCGTTTCGGTCGATGGATTCCTGGTTGGATCATCCCGGGTTTGACCAATTTGGAAAAAGGAATGGAGCAGCTTGAAGTATGAAACAACATTGAGTAAACTGAAGAAACTTAAGCAAGCTTTGAGATTATGGAACAGGGATGTTTTGGGTGAAATGAGGCAAAAAATCAATGACAGCCGAAATGAGCTGAGGAAAATTGAGACAAAAATTGAAGAGGGTGATATCACTGCCCATATAAAGGCCGAGAGAAGACGAGCCATGGCGCTGCTAGAAAAGGCTGAACGAAACAATGAAATATACTAGAGACAACTATCTCGTGACAAGTGGGTGAAGGAAGTAGACAACAACACGAGATACTTTCATAGAAGAGCAACTCTTAATCGAAGGAGGAAACTGATCAGCTGTTTGGTTACGGATAGCGGTGTGGTAGATAGCCCAACCGCAATCAAAGAGCTAATTATTGACTACTACAAGAAGCTTTACCAATCGGGCCAGGTGTCTAGGATTCGTTCGCCACTGTCTTCACACTCTAGCCTCTCGGTACAGGATTCCTCTTAACTAGAAATACCACCCACTTTGGCAAAAATCAAGCAGATAATCCGAAGTTGTGACAGTAGCAAGGCACTTGGTTTTGACGGATATAACATGCGTTTCATCAAAACTATGTGGCATGTAATAGAGAAAGAATTCGCATATGATGTAAAAAAATTCTTTGCCACTTCGAGATTGGAAAGGGGAAGCAACATCACATGGATAACACTTATTCCTTAAAAACGGGACGCCTCCCGCTTGGAAGATTACCGCTCTATCAGTATGGTCAGTTGCCTGTATAAGGTAATTGCAAAGATCCTAAATAACTTTGAGCGCACTCATGCCAAAACTCATTGGAGAGACACAGTCGGGTTTTGTGAAAGGGAGAAGTATCCTAGGAGGCCCCTTCATTGCAAATGAAGTGGTAACATGGTTGAAAAAGAATCAAAGAAAAGGGGTTCTGCTCAAGGTCGATCTAAAAAAGGCTTACGATTGTGTATCATGGGACTTTCTAGACATGATGTTAGAGTGCATGGGATTTGGACAGACATGAGGAATTGGATGAAAGAATGCGTTACGACGGCGAGAATATCGATCCTGGTAAATGGCTCTCCAACCAAACCCTTCTCTCCAAACCGGGGGTTAAGGCAGGGCAACCCACTATCTCCTTCTCTTTTTGTGATTGTTGCGGAAGCACTGAATTGGCTAATAAAGAGTGCAATGGAAAATCATGAATTTGGGGGGCTCAAGGTTGGTGCTAGGCAAGTCAGAGTGACACACTTGCAATTTGCCAATGATATTATGTTGTTTAGTGAAGTCAAGAAGGAGGAACTTATGCAACTACATAGATTGCTAGTCATCTTTGCAGAAATGAGTGGTCTAAGGCTGAATATGGATAAATCTATGGCATTCTGCATTAATGCGTTGGAAGAGGAAAAGAACATGGTAGTCGAAATGTTTGGTTGCCAATTATCTAGCCTCCCGAGTACTTATCTTGGATGCCCTTTGGGTGCTAATCCACGAAGGGCTGCTACATGGTACCCGGTGATTGATAAAGTCAAAATGAAGCTATCTAATTGGAAAGCCTCCAGCCTTTCCAAAGCCAGGCGTACGACACTCATAAGGTCAGTTTTAGAGGCAGTCCCACTTTACTATTGTAGCATGTTCATCATCCCGAGTAAAGTACGGCGTAAACTTGTATCGCTGCAGCGACAGTTCTTCTGGGGGAAAAATAATAATAGGTTCCTGACCACGGTGGTGTGGTCAAAATTGGCAAGGCCAAAGGATGTCGGGGGCCTCGGCTTTACGGACTTACAGATTAAAAACCTCGCCTTCCTGTCCAAGTGGAGATGGCGCCTAGCACATAATCGCTCATCACTGTGGAATCGGACCATTCAGCCCATCTATTGCATCAGGGACGACGTGCATACAGGAGAAGATTTTTCGCACACTTGCAGAATTAAGGGTCTGTGGGCGGCGATTGCAAAAGTGACTTCCAGTAACGATCGATTGCATGATTTTTTTTAACAGAGCAAATTTGTGTGACATTGAAAAGTGGACAGGATATCATTTTCTGGCATGACCGATGGTCAAGTATGGGTGTATTGAAAGAAAAATTCCCCATGCTCTTCCAGGTTATCCTGCAACAAGACCATACCATTGCCAACATGGGGCACTGGGTTAATGACGAGTGGGAATGGGATTTGCGGTGGCGTAGATAGCTCTTTGTCTTTAAGGAGTGTATGCTCGTAGAGCTAGAGAAAGTCCTAGCGATGAAACCGTCAGCGCCGGATGAGGAGGATGAGGTGGCCTGGGCCTCTGCAAGTAGAGAATCGATTGCGAAAGAAGTTACCAATGCCCTGATAACAGCGTAATTACCAGAGGAGGCGGTCGAAGTAGATGTGGACTGGAAGCAAATCTGGACGGGTCTCTGTGCGCCACAATCGAGATAACCTTGTGGCTTCTGCTCAGGCGCGGCCTGCTAACCAGGGAAGTATTGTTCGAAAGAGACCTGATCCCCATTGGACAGTGTAGATGCCCATGGTGTAATACTTCGATGGAAACACTGGTTCACATGATTTTCTTGTGCCCGACAGTCTCAAGCATATGCGATCGCCTTTTAGCCTGGTGGAATATTCGCTTCCTCTTCAAAACTACACCCGCAGAAATCTATCATGACTGGTTTGCTATCCCCCTTGGAAGCAAAGCTAAACGAGTTTGGAGATCCACCCTATGTTACGGTATTTATCATGTGTGGCTATGTCGAAATAAGGTTGTTTTCCAATCCGAACCTTTGGCTGTGGAGCGGACGGTAATACAAATTAAACTGGGGATATGGCGGTGGACGAAAACTTGGTGGAAGGATCTAACACTTCCTTGTGAGTCCTTCATCGGGGCTTCCCCCACTAAGGGACTATTTGCAATAATGTGTAGGTTGCTGGTTGAAGCATCTGAAGTTTGTTCTTTCATTGTTGGTTGTGACATTGTAATACTGTTTTAATGTTTTTCTTCTCTTTAGCTGGATAATAGGATTGTAATTGGATATGGGTTACTCTTTTGCCTCTCTAAACTTTTTCCCACTGGGTTTTGCTTAGAGAGGTTTTAATGAGCCCCATCAAAACATATCAACCTGATTTTCAGTATAATTAGTATATAGGCTTAAAGCCTAAATTATCAAAAAAAAAAAAAGATTGGTAAGCAAATCTGTTGTCGATGTGTATATCCCGAGAGGCATTGAAAGTCCGTCAGGACACTCTTTTCTTGCTAATTGCCTATTGCCAAACTTGGGGCTTGATGTGATGTAATTGCCAAACTTGGAAGCCTTTCTTTCCATATATCTGGGTGTGCTAATCATTAACGAATTAGTTTATAATATGAATTAAAAAGTTGAAATCTATTTGAGGTGCTAATTATATCATATAAAAAAGAAAGACCATAAATACCTTTAAAAATTCCCAATCTTATGTTATTTGATAGAGTTTAAATTATTGATATAACAGCTTGCGTTTGAAGATACACTACAGTAAAACATGAAGATTTCAACACTAAAAATGTGAAATTTTGACGCAGATTTCGCTTTGAAAATTACCATATTCACGTGTTAGTCTCGTGTCGTCTAGCTGACCGTCAAAAAAAATCGACGCAATCACTTGTAAATTTCGACGAACGACTGCGTCGAAATTTTTCATTTTTCTTTGAAAAAAAGGAAAAATTCACGAGATACCACTAAAAAGTTTATTAATTCACAAAATACCACATTTTTAAAAAAAGTATTTCAGATACCACAAAAAATAATTTTAATTCACTAGATACCACAAATTACTAACCTAAAACTTTTTAAGACCAAAATACCCAAACACAGTTCACGATATACCACAGAAATATTATTAATTCACAAAATACAACAAAACTTAATAAATTATATATTAAAAAATGGTAAAAAAATAAAAATCTAAGTTTATTATTTTATTGGATACAATTTTATAAGATAAAAAACCACAAATAAATTTTAAAAAGTATAAAAAATACTATATATCACTTAAAAGCTAAAAAACTTAGTTAAAAATAAAAAATAGTTAAAAGATGTATAATTGAAAATTTTATAATATTTTTACTCAAAGTATTTTTAGTAATGTAAAATAGTATTATAAAAAATTAAATTTATATAAAGTAAATTATATTAAATTATCATTAATCTTCTCTTTACTTTTTTTTTTGTATTTTTAATGGAATTTGGGGTTTCACGAATTTATTATACTTTTTATATTTCATTAGATATTTTATTATTATATATATATGGTAGCTTTTGTTTTTTTTTCAGTTTTAAACCTTATATGAAGAAGGTTAATTTTTACTAGTTACTTATGTTTATTAATTTTTGTTTTAAATCAAAATATATAAATGATAATATAAAATATTAGACTATAATACTCTTAAATATTGTTTAAATTTTTCAAATTATTTATCTTGTATATAGTATTAATATTTTTATATAATCACTTTATATATCTTAATTCAAGAATACAACAAATTTATGAAATATTTTTGAAAAGTAAGTAGCAAAAGTTAACAATTTCTTATATATGGGTTTTTGAAAACATAAAAAATACCATATATAATAAAAAAACTCTCTAATAATATGAAGAATAATAAAGGTATATTTATATTCGAAATGCCACAAATTTGATTAAAAATAGACAAAAATAATATAGAGAATGATAATTTAAATTTTTATAATCTTACTATACATAAAATTAGTTTTTTATAATAATATTTATATTATTAAAATTATTATAGTAACAATGTTATAAAAAATTTGAATTATTATTCTCTTGACTACTTGGTATTTTTTAATTTTTTAGTAACTTTATAGTTATATATTTGATATTTTTAATTTTATAATATTTCAACCTATATATTAATAAACCTATAATTTTTTTTATTGTTTTTAATATATTTTAATAAATGTTGTGGTACCTTGTGAATTAAAAATATTTAGGTGGTATACCGTGAACTCTGTTTATCAACAAGTAGGGGTATTTTGGTCTTTAAATTTTTCGGGTTAGTAATTTATGGTATCTGGTGAATTAAAATTATTTTTTGTGGTATCTGATTTTTTTTAAAAAAACGATAGTATCTTATGAATTAACAAACTTTTTAGTCGTATCCCGTGAATTTTCCAAAAAAATAAAAAACAAAACTAAGAGGAACTATTCATATACAATCTGGTACTATTATATATGCTGCATTATAACATCCGAATTGCATTACAAGATCTGTATAAGCTATCCATAATCCAAAACTGGATTACATAATCCCATACCAAAAACTGATTACATCCATCATACACATACAAATGACTGAATTTTAATGGTGTATGTTATTGAACAACAATAGATGTTGCATCCATAGTTTTAATAAAACAAAAACTACAACAGTTGCTATTCACCAATACTTTCTCTTACATTCATCTTGGTGCTCTCTTGGATTCATCCTTCTCCCAACGCTTCATCCCTTCAAGAAGTCAATGCCTCAACTTGGGCTTGCAAAGTGGCACTGAACTCGATCAGCACGAACAACACTAGAATTAGCCTCATCGGTGATACTCTTTTCACAGTTGAACTGGCTAGGTTTAGCTCCTAATCCATATTCTTTAATCTTTCCTGAGAAAACAAATACAATACATAAATAATGTAAGAAATCGAATGTATTTTGTTTTACAGTCTGCTGTGTGATGTGGTGTGATATATATATATATATATACATACGTTCTCATGGTACTAACACACTTTGTTTTCTCTATAATAAATAATGATGCAAAGAACAACATACTAACCTATTAACAAGACAACTTCCTTCTCGAAGCAACACATACAAAGAGATAACTGAGAACATTCAGAGATATGAGTGAATATAAAGATTGTGTCTATTATAGCAAAGATAAAGAGACGAAGATAGTAATCAAGCGGGGTTATATATTATGAGATAACCATAGCTGAAAGGATTTGTTATAAGTTGTATAGTGTAGTAGATATTCATAAATGAAGTGGGGTTATATATTAAGAGGTGGAAGCTGGATTGTATAACGACAGATAGATGAGAAATAATACTTTGAACAAATGGCGAACTAACTAGTTTGTGTCATTGAAGACTTGACGGATCCTATTTCGATCAAAATTCTTCTGATTATATTATGAGTATTTGTATTAAGGTTGTTTTTATTGTAATTAACCTTACGTGTTTTATTGTTGTTTACCCTTGCTTAACTCGCTGCTCTTTTCTATGTGAAGAAAAAAAACTGGTGTGGATTGATTTACCGAATCCACTGTTGAGATAGAAGTTGAAGCTCATTATCATCTCAGACAACCAGTATGACAGAGGTATAATATATATACTTGTTATTGAGTTGAATTAATATATGGTAGAAGTCATACACGCTTTAACAACACGTAGTATATAAATGTTAAAGCATGTATGACTTCTACCATATATTAATTCAACTCAATAACAAGTATATATATTATACCTCTGTCATACTGGTTGTCTGAGATGATAATGAGCTTCAACTTCTATCTCAACAGTGGATTCGGTAAATCAATCCACACCAGTTTTTTTTCTTCACATAGAAATGAGCAGCATCCTACATTTGAAGTGACGAGTTAAGCAAGGGTAAACAACAATAAAACACGTAAGATTAATTACAATAAAAACAACCTTAATACAAATACTCATAATATAATCAGAAGAATTTTGATCGAAATAGGATCCGTCAAGTCTTCAATGACACAAACTAGTTAGTTCGCCATAATAATAGTGCAAGTCTTAGGTCGATGAATAAATAAAATTTCTATTTTAAGTTGTCTTATGACTCGTGTGAAACTCTTCAGTCGTGTAGTGTGCACATATATCTTAGCAACGCGCGACAATTTTTCCTTTCCAGATATATCCTAAAAATAGAAGAGATAAAACAATGTAAACAAAGCAGTGGGTTGTGATTCTTGTGAATATATGTACAACTTATGGAGCTCCAAACTGAGTTGCATCATACCAAGTCAGAAATTCAGAAACTCACAGAAACTATATATAACAACGTACTGTCATGGCAACGAATCCAAAGCAACAAAAGTTAATAAGTTCAATCACATAATGGATCCCAAGGAGCTGAGGAGATATGTTAGTGTTACAACTTGGCAGATATGTTAGTGTTACAACTTGGCAGGAGATCAATTCAAACAGAAAAAAAAAACAAGAAAAGCAACAGGATGAATAAACAATTAATTGAGAAATGCACCAATGTGAAGCCATCCATTTTGCAATGCATGAACAACATCAAAAATCTGGTCAGAGGCGAAGACAAGGGGCCGGGTGGGTGTTTGGCCCCCCAACTCCCTCGGGTACATGCTAACATCAGTTGTAATTTTTTTGTTATATAGTTTATTTATGTTATTAGATATTTGTTCGCCCCCATAACATTTTGTAATATATCACAATGATATCATCAAATTCTATTGGTTATTAATTTTACTTCTATTAATATGTAATATTTGTTCCATAATTATATTGTAAAAATTGTTTTTAGTCTATAGTACATAAGAAAACTCTTAATATTTTAATTTTAGCAACATAGTCTAAAGTAAACCAGTTATTATGTTAGTCGTGGTAATCATGTACCCTATTATCCATAATACAAGTGTTTTAGTTTTTTATTACAGATTTTACAAATTAAAATAATATAAGAATTACTCAAAATCATTTTTAGAAGAAGTTTTTAACTACTAGTTTAGAACTATTGTTCTATATTATTGGCATTAACTTACAACTTTGTATACCCGTTTTTAAAACGAGAAATAAAAAAGGTAAAATAAACTTCTTTATTAATTAATTTATATATTTCAATTCTAATTAATTTTTATGTCAAACTATATCTAATATCAATTTTTAAAATATATAAAAAATTTATATTAATTTAAAATTAAAATTAATTTAAAATATTAATTATTATATTATTAAAAAAAATCTCGCCCTCCTTATACAAATTTTCTGACTCCGCACCTAAATCTGATAATACATTCTTATACAGACACATCTTCAAACACGAAATAGGAGTCAGATTAACCTCTATAAAGTATTATGAGTCAATAACATCGTTCTTATGGATAATGATGACCTCTTACTCATCAGTGACTACAAACAACAGTTATTGTGGAAAATTAACACTCTCTCATATCCTTTACCAACTAGCTTTTCCCCGAATCCAACAAAAACTAGTAAAAAGCATGCAAGCAGCATGCTAGTCGCAACAAGGAGCCGCAGCAACCTGCTAATTTCAGCAAGGAGCAGCAGCGTACCATTTGTGAAAATTCAAAAGCCAACAGCCAATGACAACACTTAGGCAACCAAAATCAAGTTCATGATTTATACACAGAGTGCATACTCAATTATTAGTGAGGGTCACTACGCGCAGTCGGAATTCCAATTCACTCAGTCAGAAAATAATCATTTTGCCCCTATTTTAATATCTTTCAAAATTACTATATTTACCCAAAATTTGTGACGTATTACGAGATGCACCCAAATTTTATTATATAAAGGAAGTGAATACGTTATGAAATCATATTCAAATTCAAATATCTTTTTATAGTTAGAGAGATAAGAGAGGATATGGTTTTTGAAGGTTTGAAGAAAAACATCTTCGATAAGAAGAAGAGCAAAAAATGGAGGAAATAACGAAGGTGGCTTTCCGGAAATGCATGACGAGTATGCAGATGATGTTAACACCGATGAGTACTCACGAGTGACTCATTCTAAGGTTTTCCTTGTTGATTTAGCAATTTATGTAAAAATGTAGTATGAATTTGTTAAAAAATGTCTGAGAAAAGCAAAAAACGAATTCCCAGTAGTAGACGAGGGCAGGTCCCGGCGCGCCCCCAGTCATACCGTCGTCGACGCGCCTCCACTTATATGGGCGCCCCGCGCCCCTTTCCATCCTGCGCCGGCGCACCGCCCTCGTTACCGGCATCGGCGCTGACCCTTCTATGTCAGCGCCTGCGCCGCGGTCTTCTTCGTATCTTCTTCGTTGTTGCCCCGTTTGTCGTGCCGTTTGCACCGTTGTATTTGTCTTTTAGTGTACTTTGTGATGAACTATCTGCTGATAATTTGTATGATATATGTGTTATTTAATCTAAAGTACGTAGTAATCCCATTTACGAGTAGTATCATGTGACTAAACAGAGTATTTTCTGCTTAGAGTGAGAATGATTTTGAATTCGATGACGAATCAGTGAGCATAGACACTAGTCATCTGTTAAGTACGAGAAAATTATTTTCGGAAAGAGAGGAGGCTGCTAGCCATGCGATTCAAACCGGCCGGAATAATAGCATTTACTTAATCATACAGACTAAGAGACGACGGTGAATTAATATTGACGTGTAAGAGGTATGCCAAGCATAGACTGGGGATAGCAAAGGTGAATCGTCATCTAGTCAAGGGCCATGGCGTGCCACGAAGAAATGCAACTGCCCATTACCTAAGCGTCAGGGGTGAAGATCGTACGGGCTGGTCTATCCTAGTGATGCAACCGACGCACAACCACGAGTTGGCTAGTAATCCCAATCACACTTCATGCGTCGCTTTAGTGTGGACGAAAGAGCAAGCATGAGAAGTCTGCATAGGAGCGGTGTTGCGCCTAGGCAAATGTGGGCTCATTTGCATGACAAGACCCTGAAAGCACGACCGATAAGGCCTCAATTCATAATCTTGTTGCAAAATTCAGAAGAGAGGACCGTGGTGGACATACTGATGTGGCATCCTTCATGAACTTATTGGATGAACGTAGTTACAGTTGGTGGTCCGAGAAAGCGCAAGTAAGTGTGCACACGTTTATTCATTGGTTGTTTTTATGGATGTTCATCACTTTGATTGTTTGTACTCATTAAATGTAATTGTTGCAGGAATATATCTAGGCTGGGTCATGTCTTCTTTGCTCACCCTTTTTCGCTAACGCTCACTAAGATGTTCCCTTATATGGTGCTCATCGATAGCACTTACAAGACGAACATGTACAAGATGCCGCTAGTGGAGTTCGTCGGAGTGATATCGTGCGGCAAGAATTTCAGTATAGCATTTTGTTTTACGGTTAGAGAGGATGAGTCTGCATACACTTGGATGCTTAATCAGCTGATGAAGGTGTTGACCTGTCTCCCATATGTTTTTGTTACTGACAACGAGAAGGTGCTGGTGAAATCCCTTTCAGTCGTATGTCCTTCTGTCTCACATCTTCTATGCCGATGGCACATCTCCAGGAACGTGGCTACGAAGAGATCAAGATATTAGAGGTTGACACAACTAAAGCCGAAGCAATAGTGTACCAGTGGCAATGAATAGTTTACACCCCTACTATCGCGTAGTACGATGAAGTATACAGAAAATTGGTGCAGTCGTATGGAGCCAAACATCCCTGGGTGGTGTACTTGTGTACCACATGGCTATGCCAGCGCGAGAAAATTTGTCAGGCATGGGTTAAGAGATACATGCATTTCGGCAACACATCTACCAACATGTTTGCTTAAGTTCAATTTTGAATACATTTTCTCATTTAACTTTTGTAGTTGTCTCATTTATCTATAACTAATGACCTATTCATTTATAGGGTGGAGAGCACGCACTCTGCACTAAAGTGCTGGCTTCACACATCCACTGGATCTCTGGACACTTGCTTCGACAATATACACAGGTTCATAGAAGGTCAGCACTTTCACATTAAACAAGACTTCGAGTTTTCCCTTGACAAAAGATTTTTGGAAGACCAGCAAGTCCCATTTTTGTTTTTGATCGCTCAAGTGAGCCTTAAATGCATGGAAATACTCTAGAACGAGCTGAGAAACGGCGGTTACGATATCGATCACACAACGGCGTATCAAGATGTTTGTGCGTTTACTTCAACGATGGGATTACCATGCGCATATTGTATGTATCAATACATTCAGGCCGATCTGAATATACCAATTGAAGAAGTGCACATCTTCTGGAGGACACTCAGATATGACCATCAGCAAGAGTTTGAAGCACCACGTCAAACATGTGATGAGTCGTACACCACTAAGAACTCTCATGTGTAGGTTTGTGGTATGAGGATCTGTCTGATCGGTTTGATCCTACGTTAATCAAACAAGCGTTCAACGCGTGGAAGCCACTCTGGGAGCCCACGGATGATCACACTAGTTTACAGCCCCAGAGGTAAAGGTGCCTAAGGGTAGACCCACTACAAAAAAAAGGCCTAACACTAGGGACAAGTCTGAGCATGAGCATTTAGTTCTTGGGAACCGTGGCCCACCCTTACAACGTTGCCAGTCTCAGCAACGCTCTACTGCACCAGAAAGTCAAAGTGAACGTGGGCCGATGATGCAACACGGTCAATCACAGTGATGGTCATCCGGGCAACTGAGTCAAACTGGAGAACGCCCGATAATGCAACACAATCAGCCGCATCAACGTTCACCATTGTTGACACACTAGAGCCCTTGGAACTCCTCTCCGTATTGGAGTAGGTTCGATCCGATATTACTTAATTACATTACAGGTTATATGGAGATACGGGGCGATGGAAACTGTGGTTTTCGAGCTATTGCCGATTTTGTGTATGATGATGAAAGGCAATGGAAAGCGGTTAGACGTGCATGCATGGATGACCTAGAGCGTAGATCAGACTTGTGGTTGACGCGATGTGAACGGGATTGGTACGACAGACAGTACGCACAACTGAAGTGGTTAGGAGACTCGTTTGCACCCACGCAACATTGGATGGAATTTCTAGATATTGGCCTTATCTTGTGCACTGTGTACAACATTGCTATTATCAGTTTTGCACCAGGTGAGCATTTTGTGGCAGGAGGCTTGTTTGGATTACCGCTACATGATGATCAGGGGTTGGGTCACCCAGTTGCAGAGGTCAGTATTACATTGGTGTGTGACCAAACTCATTTTATTAGAGTACAAACAGGTGATGGTTGTCCGGTCACGTGCATGAATCCCATGTGGTGACGTTGGCATGAACCCGGTTACACATTATTGGATTCGTATATAGGCGCACATACATTGGTATCGTTTGGTTTCCCGCTTGGTGAACAGACAAAATGTTTTGAGATGATTAGGTGTTTGAAATTAAGAATTCTTGTCACGCAAAAAGATTAAAAGAGTTGGATTTTAATTAACATCTAGTTTAACAGTAAAACAACTAAGAGTGTGTTGATAGGTTTAGTGTCTTCTTTTGATTCACAATGTATAGGTGATAGAGTGTTCTGCAACATCGGAATACTTGAAAGTTAGATAAATGTTTGGATAGGTTTAGTGTCTTCTTTTGATTAACAATGTATAGGTGATGGAGTGTTCTGCAACATCAGATTACTTGAAAATGAGATAAATGTTTGAATAGGTTTAGTGTCTTCTTTTAATTCACAATGTATAGGTGATGGAGTGTTCTAACATCGGTTTACTTGAAAATGAGATAAATGTTTGGATAGGTTTAGTGTCTACTTTTGATTCACAATGTATAGGTGATGGAGTGTTCTGCAACATCGGATTACTTGAAAATGAGATAAATGTTTGGATAGGTTTAGTGTCTTCTTTTGATTCACAATGTATAGGTGATGGAGTGTTCTGCAACATCGGATTACTTGAAAATGAGATAAATGTTTGAATAGGTTTAGTGTCTTCTTTTGATTCACAATGTATAGGTGATGGAGTGTTCTGCAACATCGGATTACTTGAAAATGAGATAAATGTTTGGATAGGTTTAGTGTCTTCTTTTGATTCACAATGTATAGGTGATGGAGTGTTCTGCAACATCGGATTACTTGAAAATGAGATAAATGTTTGGATAGGTTTAGTGTCTTCTTTTAAGTTATGGACATTTACAAATTCCCATCTAAAGTCATTTTTTGAGCAATCTCCACCGGCAAACCAATATCAGTCACTGTTTTTCTATACCATGACATTCTGGGAGGTTTGGACATTAACAAATTCCCATCGTATATAGATTGTCTATCATTTCTACCAATTTAACGAACTTATAGACGAGGAAATTGTTGACATGTGGGTATATTTATGCAAGTTTGATCAACCCACATTAAAAACAACATCAATTCACTAATATCACATCCATTGAAGAAGAATCTATTGTAGATAGAGTTCTATCTTCTCTTGACACTTACATATTCGTAGTGTTACTAAGAAATCGCTCATCTTTAACAAACTTAGAGACAAGGAAATTGTTGACTTGTGGGGTATATTTTTGCAAGTTTGATCAACTCACATTAAAAACAACATCAATTCCACTAATATCATGTCCATTGAAGAAGAATCTATTATAAACAGAGTTCTCATCTTCTCTTGACACTTACATATTCGTAGTTGTTACTAAGAAATCGCTCATCTTTAACGAACTTAGAGAGATGACATGTGGGGTATATTTCTACAAGTTTGATCAACCGACATTAAAAACAACATCAATTCCACTAATATCACGTCCATTGAAGAAGAATATACTATAAACAGAGTTCTCAACTTTCTTGACACTTACATATTCGTAATTGTTACTAAGAAATCACTCATCTTTAACAAACTTAGAGACGAGGAAATTGTTGACATGTGGGGTATATTTCTCCAAGCTTGATCATCCCACATTAAAAACAACATCAATTCCACTAATATCACGTCCATTGAAATATATTATAAACAGAGTTCTCATCTTTTCTTGACACTTACATATTCGTAGTTGTTACTAAGAAATCGCTCATCTTTAACAAACATAGAGACGAGGAAATTGTTGAATTTAATCGACGTCTTATTCAACAGTAATACAATTAAGAGTGTCGGAATTTAATCGAATTCTAGTTCGACAATAAAACAATTAAGCTACTTTTGAAAGTAGTTATACTAATCAAATTTGGGTACGTCCTCTCATCGCACTAGCCCTGTAGCGTGAAATGTGTGCTCTACGGTCTGCCTCACCCCTGCCTCGTATCACAGCGGGGTCTTCAAAGTCTGAATCATCATCATACTTGACAAGAATCCCAATTCTTACAATTATTTCTTCAAGTTTGAAGTAGTTCTGCAACATTAGGTGTACATTTACATTGGTTAGTATGTGGGCGATAGAGTCGTTGTATAGATCTTGGTCCATCCTAAGGTAGACAATTGAATAGACGTGCAATTGATGGTTATCAAAATGTGATCTCACAATTTGATTTAATGACGATGTGAGATGGTTAACGCTTCTTGGGTATTGTATGTCTGCATCGATCACTGCCCAACCTGGACCTCATTCGAAATGTGCCTCGTGCTGTGTAACTGATGTGTAATTATTCACATGAATAGCAAAAGGAATCGACATCCTAATGACAAACAAACAAATGAGTTACTTTAACAGCAAATAAACAAATATAGTACACATACATAATAACAAGAGGTTTAATCATCTACAATCGAAAACAATGTAAAAAAAAGTCTAACAACCATACCCATCCCCCCCCCCCCCAACCCCCACTTCCATCTCCACGGCCCCCATCATCCCCACGCCGAGCTGCGTCCATGTGCTTACGGTGCACACCCTTCTCTCTAGGCCTGAGCCCTTTAGTGCGACGGCCAGCAGTGCCCATAGGGGCCCGCCTCTCGCCAGGCTCAGATATGAGCACTTTAACAATAGAGGAATCCAACTCTTTCAAACCATCTTTGACCACCAAATTCAAGATATGAGCAACACATCTCATATGTAAAAATTTGCTATCCATCACACTACCACCCCAATGATTTATCCTTCTTCCTAGATAGCGAACAGCCCTATCATTCGAACTCGCATTATCCACAGTCATAGTTAATATTCAATCCCCATTCCACCAAACATCCTTCAACAACCCTTCCAATGAACTCACCGGAATGGCTAGCTATAGAACAAAAGTTAATATTCCTTCTGCAATGTCCATTCTCATCAATAAAATGAGCAGTCAAGCACATATAACACAGATTTTGACCAGAAGTCCAAGTATCAGTTGTGAGACACACTCGAGATGTTAGCTTACCAAAGAAATCCTTCAACTTCTTTCATTCATCAATAAACATACCAAAGATATCTCTAGTGATAGTGGACCTCAAAGGAAAAAAAATTGAGGGCAAGCAACCATACAGAATTCTCGAAATCCTTGATGTTCAACAAACATAAAAGGTAGCTCATCTATAATTAGCATTCTAGCCAAAGCCTTTCTAACAGCTACTTGATCAAACACCCAATCCTTCAGTTGACCACTAGTTATAATACTACCATCTGGTTGGACCGTAGACATGACCTCTAAAACAAGAAGCTTTTTCCTTTTATCCACATTACATGGATATTTTTTGTACTTGTTAAGACGAGTTCTCAAACACTAGTACCATTTTTTGACGTTTGATGACATTCACTATCACTATGTATGCATATGTAGCAATTAGGATCAGCAGAATCATTCTTATCTTTAAAATGTTCCCAAACTACAGATGTCCTCTTCCTCAATCTAGTAGGAGGATTGCTACTTACAGTCTTGTCAAGAGGATCAATTTTATGTAGACTTTCAGCAGTTTGAACTGATTTATTTCTCATATCCTCCTCCACAACCATATTAGTTGTTTTGTTGCTAGACATAGTTTTGCAATTGAAAAGAACATAAACATATGTACATATTAAAAAGCTAAAATAAATGCCACAAGCAAGACGATGATGAGTTCCTTTTCAAAAGAGATCACAATGAGTTAAATTTACTAAATCAATAACACCAGTGAAATAAATGTCATAAGCAAGAAGTCGAAGCCTTGCAGTACACTTACATAATCAGAGGGTCGGTTGTAGTTTTTGTTTGATCTCTCAAGTCATTCAACCAATTAGAGGTTGCCACCTACAGACCGCCGCAAAAAACATGAACAAAAGACATCAATGATCATGTTAACAAAGATGAAGGGCAAAATCAAATAATTTGACCGGTATAAACTAAAAAATACCTCTGCTCATAAATCATCCACAAAAGCAACCGAGAATGTAGGGACTAGACCAGCTTCGTTAATGACAAAGATAATGTAATTTGTACCGGAATCTGCCAACTCCCACATCATGCAAGCAGTTGCAAAAAATAAAAAACCATAATAAGGATGTCATTAATCATTCCTTGAACTCCAGATTTTATTATGTAAGCCACAATTTCAAGTCGCTGATACTCTTCAATATGGGAAAGAAATTTCATATCATAGTTTAACTACATCTCATTGTATTTAAGAGCATATAAAATTAAGTTATCAAACATTTTCCAAGAAGAAAAAAATTGACAATTAAATCAAATACATTGAAGAAATCATCAACTGACGCAATAGACAAGATGATAACTCCCTCACTTGATTTTTTGGTAGCAAGCAGTTTTAGACAATTCTTTCTAGCTTTCTTTCCGTGATAAATTAAAATGGCAACTAACTAAAAGATGCACCTGAAACACACTGCTTTTCTGCTGTTGTGTTTGGCAAGTGAGAAGGCAATAGGGATACTATATATATCAGCATACACAAATCATCACTACTCATCATCGTAACACATATGAAATAATTAATTAAATACTACTCCACGAATTAAATTCAATAACTCTTGAATCAAATTTACTAGCTAATTCTGCTTAATACTTCTATGTAATTACACAAACATCAATACAATTTTAACTCAATGCACTTTTCTGGTGACAAGTACCTTCAATCTACATACATACAAGCACACACACTAGATGCAGTTCATTGTCTCTACGAACAGATACAAACACAAGAAGGGAATTTGCAGGCGCAGAGCACATACGTTCCTTGTTCAAATCAGCAGAAGTGAGTTTGAGTATAACATGTTGTAGAATGAATGGGACACATAGGTACATTAGATGCAGTAAGATTCATCTCAACGCACCAGACACAAACACAAGAAGAGAATTTGCAGAGGTGCAGAGCATATACGTTCCTTGTTCGACAATTGCTAGAAGTGAGTTCGAGTATATTACTTGTTGCAGAATGAACGAGATGGGTTTAGGGTTCAGTTTCATCTTTAATCTGGAGGTATTGGTGGTGACTGGTGAGCGAGATACTAAGTGAAGAATACTAAAGAGAAGAGAATGAAGAAATAGCATGAGTGACTGGGTGATCTCAACGCACCAGACACAAACACAAGAAGAGAACTTGCAGTGGCACAGAGCATATACATTCCTTGTTCGACAATTGCTAGAAGTGAGTTCGAGTATATTACTTGTCGCAAAATGAACGAGATAGGTTTAGGGTTCAGTCTCGTCTTCAATCTTGAGGTATTGGTGGTGACTGGTGAGCGAGACGCTGAGTGAAGAAGATTGAAGAGAATAGAATGAAGAAACGGTGTGAGTGACTGGGTGAGAACTTTTCCGCGTTGTTAGGGTTGCTGCGTCGTCTTGACTTGGGTTGAAATATTGGGAAAAGTACTTTTAAAAAACATAATTATTATGCATAATTAACTGGTTAATCCGGTTAACCAGTTGGGCTATATCTGATAACCGAAACCGTAACCGTAACCGGCTTATTTAATTGGTCGGTTAACTGAAACTGGAAAATCAGTATGGTTAACCGAATTTTCGGTATGGTTTTCCCAGTTTTGGTATCAGTTATACGGTTACGGTTTTTTTTAAAACCCCTAGTTTCCAGCAACTGAACATGTTTCTATAGATATTTATTTATCACAAAATCTTGGCTACAGGTAACTGTTGCCACTAATAGCTACATTTGAGGGTATATTTATCATTTGTTTTGTTTGTTTATTAACTTCTGATGATTAAAATGACCAATGGACACTAGAGAGAGAAAAACAAGGCAAATGTGCATATGCCCTTGTATGATACGACACTGTAAAACGTGTTGAGTATATTATTATATTAAATCAGTATTATCAATATACAAAGATATAACTATTTAAAAATTAACAAATTTTAAATTGATGTAACTTTTGATATATAAGTGCAAAATGAAAAAAAAATTATATTAGTGTTCACCTAAATTAAAGCTCTTCAAAACTAGGCCAGTCATGGATATGTTTTAACAACTTTTTTAAAAAATTATTTTTACAAGTAGAAATATGATACACTAAAATGATAATATAATTCATTAATTTTGTATTATGATTCATTAAACTTGATATTAGGATTCATTAAGTAATAAGTGGTGAATTCGATTACAAGCTTTGGAACCGATAAAAATCATTATGGTTTTATAGTGTATTATTATTGTTGTATGGTGTATTTAAAACCTAATTCCACCACTACAAACCCTAAAAATGTCTTTTACGTGTTTAGCTTTCATAGGGTGGGTTTTGGGGGTAGGGTAATCTATTTAAACTGTGTTTAGTACTTTATATTGTTGTAACTAACTCGACAGGCTTTTAGGGTTTGTGGTAGCTGGTTTAGGGTCGTTAGACCCTAAACCCGCTACTGCAAACCCTAAAAACGCCTTCGACGTTTTTTAGCTTCCTAGGGTGGGGATTGGGGTGTTTTGGGGGTAGGGTAATCTATTTGGAAGTCGTTCTATACTTTACATTGTAGCAACTAACTCGACAGGTTCTTAGACCCTAAACCTGCCCCTACAAACCCTAAAAATGTCTTCGATGTTTTTTAGCTTTCTTAAGGTGGGTTTTAGGGTATTTGGGGTTAGGGTAATCTATTTGGAAGCTGTTCTATACTTTAATGTGGATGATGTACATATCTTAATGTGAGAATGTACATGTTTTAATGTGACGATGTACATGTTCAAATGTGAGAATGTACATGTTCAATTATCAGAATGTATATGTTTTAATGAACATCTGTACATGTTTGTATGACCATCTGTGCAAGTTTTCTCCCTTATATGTTCAAGTTTCATTCTAAGGATGTACATATTTAATGATTTGTACAGGTTTATGTGACCATCTGTATGTTTTTAATGCGAGGATGTACACGTTTTTACGTGAGGATGTACATATTTTAATGAACATTTGTACAGGTTTGTATGACCATCTGTACAAGGTTTCTTTTACGTTTTATGCACTATAACCCTTAGCACCGTCAATTTTACTTTTTTAAACAAATTAAATACATTTTTTCTTTTTACTTGCCAGGTTAGCATACAGGTCACCATATGTAGCCAGGATGGCTAGATTCGGATGTAGCTCAGACCGATTGATGAAACTAGAATTCTTGCCTATAGGTGACTGTAGCCATGATGGCTACATTTGAGGGTATTTTAGTCAAATTAAAACAAAAAGATGGGAAGGGAGCAAAAGAGGGGAGCGCGCTGATTTGCTTCTTCTTTACATTTTTTTCTGTGTAAAGAATTTTTTTCTTTTTCTTTATCTTTATCACTACAACAATAACTTTAAATTGTTGTAATTTTTAATATATATAAGTCCAAAATGCAAAAAAAAAAAAATCATTGTTCACTTACATTAAAGCTCTTCAAAACAAGACTAGTCATGGATATGTTTTGACAATTAAAAAAAAATTATTTTTTGATACACTAAAATGATAATATGATTCATTTATTTTGTATTATGATTCATTAAAATTGATATTATGATTCATTAAGGAAAAAATGGTGAATTCGACGTTTTTAACTTTCCTAGGGTGGGTTTTGGGGTGTTTTAGGGGGTAGGGTAATCTATTTGGGATTTGTTCTGTACTTTATATTATAGTAACTAACTCGACATGTTTTTAGGGTTTGTGGTAACAGGTTTAGGGTCGTTAGACCCTAAACCCGCCCACTGCAAGCCTCTAAAAATGCCTTCGACATTTTAGCTTACCTAGGGTGGGGTTTGAGTGTTTAAGGGGGTATGATAATCTATTTGGAAGCTGTTCTATACTTTACATTGTAGCAACTAACTCGACAGGTTTTTATACCCCTAAACCCGCCACTACAAACCCTAAAATGCCTTGGACGTTTTTTAGCTTTCCTAGGGTGGGTTTTAGGGTGTGTGGGGTTAGGGTAATCTATTTGGAAGCCGTTCTATACTTTAATGTGATGACGTACATATTTTAATGTGAGAATGTACATGTTTTAATGTGACGATATACATGTTCAAATGTGAGAATGTACATGTTCAATTATCAGAATGTACATGTATGTATGACCATCTGTACAAGTTTTCTCCCTTATATGTACAAGTTCTAATCTAAGGATGTACATATTTAATGATTTGTACAGGTTTATTTGACCATCTGTATGTTTTTAATGCGAGGATGTACATGTTTTTACGTGAGGATGTACATATTTAATGAACATTTGTACAGGTTTGTATGACCACATGTACAAGGTTGCTTTTACGTTCTATGCACTATAACCCTTAGCACCGTCAGTTTTACTTTTTTTTAAAAAAAAATTCATTTTTTCTTTTTACTTGTCAGGTCAGCATATATAGCCAGGATGACTGCATTCAGATGTAGCTCAGACCGGTTGTTAACAATTTTATTTCCTAATTTTAGTTCTAGTTATGGAAATATTTTACGGAATTCGTTAATTAAAAAAGAATCATTTAAGACTTCAAATCTTTTGTTAAAATATGGTTACAAAACTATATGATTTACTAATATAGTTAATTATTAGAAGTATACTAGAACTAATAAAATCTAACCATATCGATTTAACCGGTTTAAAACTACACTAAAACCAATAAAACCACACTGAAACAGATATTAATCGATCCCGATTAACAGCATATAACAAAATTGATTACAAATATCAAATTTGACTAACCGTGAATGTGACGATTAACCGAAAAACCAGTTAATTGTTTATGGACGCTACTAATCATGTGGCCCGCAAATCATACATTTACGCCCAAGTGGAAGGGAATAGTAGTTGTGTCATTGACAAGTAGGATCTGAGTTGTCTGCGGACCAATATTATATATGGCAACGTACCCGCGACCATTCACTTTGGTGCGTTCGCCTCTAATTTGCTTTTTACATTAGGCCCCGTTCGTTTTCTGTTGACCCATTTTAGATGAGGTTAATCTGGGAGGATTAATGTCATCAGCCCAAGTTCATTAGAAACAGATCCGTTCGTTTTTGACATAGGGTCTGTATATGTGAGATGTGTAAATGATCACACTACCCATAAAAGTGGTCTTTTTGACATGGGGGGTCTGTATATGTGAGATGTGTAAAAGACCAAGGACAGCATAAAAGAGGGAACCAATAGAAATTTACATTCGATCAACAAACAGAGAGAAAGGGGTTACCTGTAGGTGTAATGCTTTCCCCAGAAGGTGCACTGCAAGACAAAAGGAACTACAGTCAAATACAATGTAAATCAGTGATATCGAAGGAAACAATATAGAAGAAACAAAATCAGGAACTTATAGTGGTTGAGAAATGTGGGGTTTGAAACTGTTGCTCAATAGGGTTTTTTATGGGTGCCGATGGTAGTTACTTTCCCCCAAATTGAATGCAGTTGTTGGTGTGAATTCAATGAACAACAACCATATAGAAAGCTGGAGTTTGAGCTGGACAGGGGTAATTAGGACCAAATTCTTTCATCAATCTCCCCCTTGTAGATGAATTTACTGAAACGCGGGTATTGCCGCGTCTACACACCAGCTCCTCTCCTCAGGTTAAATTGTCATTCAGCTTCAACCAGAGATGAAAAAAGAGCGAGATTCATCTCCAATTCATCTCTAGAGCAGTATTAATTGCATTACGGAACGGGGCCTAAAAGGACAGCTGTCACTTGTTTATTTACTTATTATTTTCTCTTGGTCCCACTAAAAATAAAATAGTGATCTATGATTGGTTAACTACTACTTAATAAGAGGAGAATCAGTGTGAGGACATTCTCCCATTGGTAAGCTTGGATCTACTACCGACTTTTTTCTATTTTTTTTAATAATTGGGCATATAGCCGTATTATTAAAGTTGACCTGGAAAAACTAGGTGGATGGGTTGAATACAGGCCTCATTAAAACCTCCATAGACAAAACCGAATGGGAAAAAATCTAGGGAGGAAAAAGAGTACCCACCACATCCAATTACAAACCTAACATCCAACTAATCAATAAACGGAACAGCAAAGAGAGTTTTAACGTTGCAAGTATGCAAAAGTGCCCAAGACAAACAGACGCATAACTAAATAAATAAACATACTACGCTAGTTCTACCCGAGTCCCCTTACAAATAATCCTTAAGTGATGCAACACCTAGGAAGGTATTACACGTCAAAGGGAGATCTCTCCACCAAACTTTGGTCCATCTCCAAATCCCGATCTTAATTTGGATAACAACACGCTCCACATCACATGCTTCCCCACGAAGACACATTGTTACGGTGTAACCATATGTAGTAGATACAATAACAGAATGTAGACTTCCACAATCGCTTCGCTCTGCCTAACAAAGGAACTGAAAACCAGTCAGCGTAAATATCACTTACCGATGCCCTGAAGCTAAAGCTCACATTCCACCATTTTAATATCAGATCCCAAGCTCGTGATATCCTCGGACAGTGGAACAGTACGTGCTCAATAGTTTCCATAACTCTATTGCACCAGGGGAAAAGACTCTGACCAAGAGGGATAATATTTCATTCAAACAACATATCTCTGGTTATCAATCTTCTTAGAAGTGTAAACCATATTGTCATAACCACCCTGGGCTCACATAACCCCTTCCAGATGGCTTTTAATTCCAGAACGGACATTTCAGTAGGAGCGTCAGAGGAACTAGCGGACAGGGAGGAGTATATTTCTTTAACCACAGATGACTTACCTCCAGACGTCCATGCACACTCATCTGGATGCATCCCAGAAGGCGAGGTGTGCAACGCGGCCAATAAGTCAGTCACCATCTCATCTTCATACGCGAATAACGATCGCCGCCATTTGAAATCCCAGCACCACGCATCATTCTGCCACGCCCCCATCTGGGCGACTGAATATTCTTTCTGTTCACTGAGGGAAAAGAGCCTCGGGAATCACTGCTTCAAGGCTCCAGCATGTGTCCATTCATCGTACCAAAACAAGATAGTTCTACCATCACCAAGCGAGATTTGTAGTCTTTCACCAAGGATGATTTCAAGGGAGGAGTTGGCGGTTGTAGCTTTTATGATAGCAGGCCAAAGTCCTCGGGCCTTGCGCATACGCTCATCGAGTTCACCAGAATTCAAGCCATCTTTCAACCGGTAAATAGAAGTCACTAACCTTTTCCATAGAGGAGATTTGTTGGATGCAAAGTTGCATCTCCATTTGGCTAGAAATGCTAGGTTCTTAAGTTGCAAGTTATTTAAGCCAAGACCTCCGAATTCTCGTGGTTTACACATTTTCTTCCATGCAACTGTTGTTAAAAACTTTTTGTTATTCTTACCCCAAAAGAACTGTCGCTGGAGGGATGCCAACTCCTTCCGTATTTTAACGGGGATCACAAACAAACTGGCATAGTAAAGGGGGATAGCATCAAGGACCGATCGAAGTAAAATAGTACGTCCAGCCTTCGACAGGCTAGTAGCTTTCCATGTTGCAAGCTTAGTCTTGATCTTTTGTACAACTGGTGTCCAAGTGGCTGCTTTCCTCATATTGGCCCCCAAAGGACAACCCAAATATGTGGTTGGTAAGGAACCCACTTGGCAGCCAAAGATGTCTTCTACCATCTATGCTTCACTTCCACTCATATTGAGACAATACGCCTTAGACTTTTCCATATTTAGTCTCAAACCACTCATCTCTGAGAAACCGATCAGGATTTTGTGTAGATGCACCAGCTCTTCCTTGATCGCCTCACTAAAGAGCATAATATCATCGACGAATTGTAGGTAGGTTACCCGCACCCTACTTTCTCCCACTCTTAAACCCAATAATTTCTGTCGTTCAACTGCTCCCTGGATTAACCAATTTAAAGCTTTGACTGAGAGAACAAATAATGAGGGGGATAGAGGGTCACCTTGCCTCAGTCCCCGACTAGGGGAGAAAGGCTTAGTGGGAGAACCATGTACTAGTATGAATATCTTAGAGGTGCAAATGCACTCCTTCATCCACTTCCGCCACGTGCCACCAAATCCCATGCACACCAACATTTTATCCATGAATTCCCAGGAGAGAGAATCGTATGCCTTCTTCAGATTAATCTTAAGTAGGACACCTTTCTGTTTCTTCTTTTTTAACCACCCAATTACCTCGTTTGCAACAAGGGGGCCTTCAAGAATATTCCTTCCCTTGACAAAGCCCAACTGTGTTTCCCCAATGAGTGTAGGTAGGAGTGGGCTCAGGCGGTTACTCAGAAGCTTTGCTATTACCTTGTACACACACCCCACCATGCTTATTGGTCTATAATCACCAAGATGAGACGCTTCCGGTTTCTTTGGGATTAGTGTTATCCAAGTGGTGTTTACCCCTCTCTCCAGCTTAGACTGGGTGAAGAAGCGTCGCACATCATTTCTAAATTCAGGGCCAAGGACATGCCACATTTTCTCGATGAACTTTAGGTTATACCCATCAAATCCTGGAGCCTTGCTACTGTCATATTGCATAACTGTTTGCCTGATCTCTGCTAGAGATGGTATGGCCTCTAACAAGGTGGATTGCTCTATCGACAGTGAAAGGTGGGAATATCGAGGGGGGGTGCTACATGATGATCTTACCGCCTGATATAAACTCTGGTAGTATTCAACAATGTGAGCTCTAATCTCTGCAGGACTCTCAATGACCCCATCATTAGTAATCAGACATGAGATGAACTTCTTTCGGTAGTTGATGGTGGCTCTTCGATGGAAGTATCTGGTATTATTGTCATTATCCCTAATCAGTTTGTCCCTTGATAGTTGCCTCCAGTGAATTTCCTTGAGTCTTTCCGCGTCTTCCAATTTTTTCATGGATTGGATTCTCTCAGATTCGGTGCGATGCGAGCTATCTCCATCCTCTATTTTTGCTTCCACCTTTCTTAGATCCTCTTTTAGTGCATGTATCTTTTGATTTAGTTCACCAAAGACTTCCTTGTTCCATTTCTTCAGGGCTGTGTTTAGTTGTTTTAACTTGTTAGCCGTAGTACCATGACGTAGGCATACCCACTCTCTGGCTACAAATTTCTCAAAGTCCGGATGCTCTAGCCATGAGTCCATAGATCTGAAAGGTTTGGGTCCCCAGTTGATTCTCCCTGTGGATACCACCAGAAGCCTATGGTCAGAGATTCCCCATTCACTCGAACGTAGCTTTACTTCTGTGAACTGATGTAACCAGTCATGGTTGGCAAAGGCTCGATCAATTTTACTATAGGAGCCACTTCCTCGCCATGTATACTTAGCATCTTGAAGCTGGATTTCCAACAGTTGCTTGTCGTTCACCCATGCCTGAAAGTCTCGCATTCCTTTTGTGTATCGATTTGCACTCATTGGCCATCTTTCGGTTGGCCTTAAGATTTCATTGAAATCTCCAATGAACATGATGTCTTGATGCCAGCTTCCTTTAGCACAAAGAAGTTCCTCAAACAGTGCCTTCCTTTCCATAGGGTCACATGGTGCATATACAAATGCAATCGAGCTTATAAACCCTTCTTCCCTCGTTTTTACTTCTGTCATCAGCCATCTCGTCCCTTTTTCTATCCTTTGAACTTCTACTTCTTCATCCCACAATGCTATTATTCCGCCCGATCTTCCTTGACTTGGGACTTCTTCCCATGCTAAGCTGGTTTTCTTTTTGCCCCAGAAGCGTGGAATTTTCTGTATTGTTGTTCCGCTATGTTGGGTTTCAACAAGACCTAATATGGATATCTTCAGTTGTCTGATTTCTTCCCTCATCTTTCTCTGTTTGTCACGCGAGCCCATACCCCTAATGTTTTGAAGCCCAACCACAACCCTATGTCTCCACCTAGTTCTGATGCTGGAGCTGTTCAATGATATTTAGTTTGGTGATTTTGGGGTTTGGGATCTGACAGCCGAGTTCCAACAGAAAGTCAATACAATCCTTTGCCTCTTTTACTATGTTGATTACTTTTCCTTGTTCGTTTCTTGTTGAGTTCCCTGCCTTAGATATAGGAGATAGTGGCGTATTACAGAATAAATCAACAAGTAAACTAATACCGTCTTTGTTACCTGGGGGTTTGAAATTTGGGCTAGCGATCCTTGACATTTGACATCTGGAGAGTGGTTGAGAAGCGCCCTCCCTTATCCTCTGTGCATCACTTTCGCTATCCCGATTTTCTGCAGGCTGAGGCGTATTTTCTGTTACGCGCCTAGGGTTTTGCATGGGAGTAAATTGCGTCTCAGGAACTATGTCTCCTTTGTCTTCTTCTATCGCTTGCTGTAGCCCTAGCACTGAAATCGAGGCGTGCAACTACTCTTCCTCGCTTTTCCTAACATTCTCTTCCGACACCGTTTGGCTTTCAATTGTCACGGGATTCGAGTCTACGTCCTTTTCGCAGGGAATCGGTACTGTAGGGGTAGATCGATCACTTTCCCCCATTAAGACCGCGTTCGATTGCAGCAATTCGCCATTTTGGCCGAAATCGCGGGCGAAACGTGGGGCTCTATCCCCTCATTAATCTGCACATTAATCTCTCTACCCACCTTTACCCAAACGCAGCAAATACCTGCGTTTGCTGAAAATGCCCCATTTTCCTTACCAGATTAATCTACCTTTTTACCTCTTTGCCCCTGTACGTCTCTCTGATGTTCGCCAATTCATTCCAGTGTTGTACGGCATCATTCATTGCTCACTCCTCCTTGCTCACTCTTCCAATGCCGTTGCGGAGCACCGAATCAATGGTAGGAAAATGTCTCATCCGGCCTTAAATCTTCACCATTTGTTCAACCATTGGTGATCTGTACTTGAGGAGCGCCGATTGTAGGGTACTTCTGCCGTCTGTGGAAGGAATACCGAGGAGTGAATTAACCTATGTGCTGATGTTGCTGCGAGATAGGAGCCACAGGGAGGTGCTGATGACTATGGTTGATGTGTATGAAATCCGTGACTGGGTTGGACATCTGTATTACAGTCAGTATGGTCGCAAGTAATGGTGATCTGTTGGTAGCATGATCTTTTTGGTAATCCCCTGTTCAGTGGTGCAGAAGATCCCTTCAATGTTGGTGCTTAAAAAAGTTTTTTGGACAATCAGAACTGAAGGAGTGTATGGTAGTGTTGACAGTGACATGGGTAGTAATGAGCTAATTTGTTATTTGTAGCAGTCCTTCTATTATATGTTTTTAGGTCATGAGCAATATAGCTCACTATGCAACTGTGTTAGGTGTTTGCTGTGCTTCAGTGTGTTAGGTCCTTGGCTTGCAACTGTTTGTTAGGAGCTTATTCTGCAACTGTGTACTAGATGCTGATAAGCAGGCAATGTAGTTTGTTTATGGAATTTAAGTGTGTGTGGTAATCAGTTGATGAAGTTAGTATGTTGACATCTTTGTTGTTTCACAGTTTCAGTCTGCGATGGCCGAACAGATTAACCGTAACGACCTCGTTGCCATACTTAAACAAAAGTTTAAGGAGAACATTAAGGACTATCTTAAGTTTATCATCCTACAACAGGTTGAGGCTTACCAAATTCAGTTCCTCAAGACACTGTCTCAGATTAAAATAGAACATGCAGAAGCTTTTGAAATGAGTGGGAGTTCGAAGAAGAGAGAAACATGTATGCAACATCTGTAAAAGGAATGGCAAGATTGATACCTTATTCCTCAAGTTCATAGAGAAGAAGATGGAATGCAATTTTTCACTTGCAAACCACATTGAAGATATGCTTTTAGGGAGTAAACGTCCAAACTACAAGTTGATGCTTCAACGGGAAGGGAAGATGACAGAGAGTGAAGCAGTAGCTAAACTTAGAGGCATTAGTGGTCTAACTGAAACAGAATTTCGTTTCGGTGCATGTATGATTGTAGACTACGATTTTCGTGACCTGTTTGAGGTTCTGAAGAATGATGAAATTATAGATGTCATTAGATGAATATGGAGTTAGATGTGAAAACAAACAAGTTACATCCAGTGTTTAGAATGTTGTAGTTACACTAAATTGTGTTTTTCTTAAATACAACTGATGTCATTGTTGATGTATGATAAATATTCCTGAAGTATTAGATGCATAAGCATCGTACAACATGATTCTGATATGTAATTCGTGTTGTGAAGGATGGCTACCATGTCAAGCACTCAGGCACAGAGCATAATTGCTGCAATCGCCAACGACCCTGACAGACTAAGGCAGTTTTGCTTGGCAATCAGTATGAGGCTTGTTCACATAGAAGAGTTGGCTTCAGAGTATATGAACCTGCTATCTCAACATCTTACAATCCCACACCCATTACCGATGCATACCTCCAACCTAAGTGGAAACTCTTGGGTGAATGAGCTTCTTGATGGTCATCCAGTTCGCTGTTTTAATGCTCTACGAATGAATAGAGATACATTTTTAGCTCTTTGTCATGTACTTGAGTACAAATACTACATCAACAGCAAAGCGTACATCAGTGTGAAAGAAAGGGTGGCATGGTTCTTGAGGACACTTAGTCATCGGTGCGCCAACAGAGATTCTATGGAAAGGTTTCAGCACTCGGGGTCGTCAATTTCCATACATTTTGGTGACATACTCGAAGCATGTGGACGACTTGGTAAAGACATCGTTAAACCTAGAGATCCACAGTTTCGGAGCATTCCGTCCCATATCCAGAATAATCAGAAGTATTATCCTACCTTTAAGGTAACTACTTGCTTACTTAGTTGATTATTAGTTATCACTAGCATGTTGTAATAACATCTATTGTATTAGGATTGTATTGGTGCTCTCGACGGATGCCATGTCGAACTAACTGTCCCAGAAAGGGATAGGGTTCGTTTTATCAACAGGAAAGGTGTAACAACCACTAATGTACTTGCTGTCTGTGATTTCGACATGTTGTTTGTGTTTGTGTGTGCTGGTTGGGAGGGATCTGCTCATGACACCAGAGTTTATTTGAGTGCCATAAACGATAGTGAGCAGAGGTTCCCAACACCCCCACCAGGTATTTGGTATAATGTATGTTGATTACAGTAATGTTCTGTGAACTTATTCGCACACTTATTAATTCATTGTTTGCAAAAATTGAATTGTTGCTTTAGGTAAGTATTACTTAGGGGATAAAGGATATCCTGACCGTCAAGGACTGATGACTCCACACACGAGAGTTCGGTACCACCTATCGGAATTTAGATCGGAAAATCCCAGATGTGCAAAAGAGAAGTTCAATAGTTTGCACTCATCATTACGGTCTGCAATAGAAAGGTCATTCGGTGTCCTAAAAGCTAGGTGGCAAATCTTACGTAAGGTACCTAGCTACCCGCTGTTGAAACAAATGAAGATCGTCAATGCATGCTTTGCACTGCATAACTATACGAGATTAAGTAGCTTCGGCGACCCCTGCTTCGCTATGGCAGAGTCTTCCCCATATTTCATACCACAAGACGAAGATGACATTCAAACAGACCCCAGTTCAAGTAGGCCTACTAACATCGACGGTGCTCAATCCTCGCAAACTGGTTCAATTGCGATGGTACAGTTAAAGGAAAGGCTGACGAACGAGATGAGAATCACCAGAAATTAATCTGTAGCGTCTGAGAATGATTGTGTCATCAGTGTGTTATTTCCAAAGCATTGACATGTTTTTAATCTTTTGTCCCAGTAAATCGGTTTACTTTGTAATGCAGAAGATGAAACTGGTGTTATTTAATCACTCAAATTGTGTATGGTACAAACTAGTGGTTGCAGTTCATTCAGTTTAAAGTATGACAGGCAAAACGTCAATGCATTTGCTTTTGTGCAATTTATGAGTGCAAAGTGTACGATCAATGTATCTGCAATTGGTGGAATTATAAAAAATGAAATAATAAACTATTACATTATCTCTACTTATATCAAATCTGCTAAACACAACAACCAAGTATTACATACTCTTACGGTTAGTTCATTGCATAATGTCAAAAATATATGTCGTTGATGCAAATTGGTGCAGAACAAAAAAAACACGCCAGCAACAATAATCGACTCCCACACTGGAGACATTAACTGAAATCTTCGTGTTAATATTTGGATTGTGTTGGTATGCGTTATGAGAAACTACAACCATGTACAGCTCCGTCCACCACATGGCCACATGACATGCATGTTTGAGCATCACATAGCAGGCATACTGTGATGGCCTTTTTTGCCTATATTGGGAAATGTAACTCATGTCTAGGGTTACATATGCAGACAATCCCCTTTTATAAATAGAAGGCACACCTCAGACCGCATTACCTAAACCTTACAATTATTCCACCTTTCATATTCAACCACTTTGTGCCGCAACTGAGAACGATTGAAGTGCTCAACCTTTGTTATATATACAGGTTTACTTCTTCAATTTGTTATCTACATTAGCGTCTCATGCATCTAACTGATAAACTGTTTAATCTTGTCGATTTGTTATGCAGGATGATGACACGGGGACGAAAGAAGGAAAACTTGAAACAGAAAGGAAGTACGCAGTCATACGCAGCAAGTGCAGGTAATATCCTCAGTCGTCACAACTGAAGTTGAAAGTGAAGAAATGCTTTCAAGGATTACAGAGGAAAACAACGACGTCCATGTGAAAATGGAGGTGAGGTCTGAATCAACAGGGGACAACTATGCGGAGCTTGCCGGAGTTGAAAGTTATGGGAACCCTTTCAGGGGGCCCAAACCACCAACGTTGATGAAGCTTATTGGGCATATCTACAGAGATTTGGAACAAAATCTGGTTAACCGTGACAGTCTGAATGTACAATTGGAACGAAGTCCGGATTAGAAGTATGCCATATATTTGCATTTTGGTGTCTATCTGTGTTGATGCATGGCTGCAATATGACAGCGACTGTTGACTAGTAACCTACTGCAAGTATGTTTTATGTTGTTATTCGTGTAATTCGACGTCATTGTGTTTAGTACTCCTTCAAAGTTGTAATGTTGGATGATAACACACTCTAATTTAGAACGTAAGATAACAACAACATCGTTTCATTAATGTTAAAAGGAACACGCAGAAGCACAACAACCATGAAAGCAACTACATAAACATCTCGTCAACCAGCAACAACACTAAAACACTGACGTTAGCTAACCAAACAAAAACTAAAAATACACAGCAGTACAGACACCAGGCACCAAACTTTCGACAGATACTGCAAATATATATTTTACTACCAAACACATTTAACCATTGTTATGGTTCATCACTGGTTTCAAGATCTACTATGCTAATATCATGTGGGTCAGACTCGTTGTTGCACACATATTCATTCCAGCATTTGACAGTCTGAATCAGTAGACACAGGTTCACTTGAAGTTGATTCACCAATGTTATTGTCACGAGGAGATTCTCTTCTATAGTTGCCACTAATTCCTTCATTCCATACATACTTTGATAAAATACAGAAACGACGACGTGGCAATGTCATTCTGGCAACTCAACCTGGAGGCTGGATTGGCTCCCTATTTGCATAAGCTACAGCATCAAACTTGTGTTCTGCAGCCTTGTAGCTTGAAGCAGAACCTTCCACCAACTTTGACTTACCGTTTGTTGATTTGTAGAATATGTGTTGTTTACCTGCAACAGTAGGTGCAGGCAAACACAATACTATCGGCCTATCAACCCAACTGTGGCCATCCCCAATTGCATACCGGACAGGGAACTCCGCTGTTGGTAAGCTAGCTGGATATGTTACTGCTGGAGGACTTGTAATTGACATGCCAGTGCTTTCATCACCAGAAGTGGAAATAGTGTTCAAATCTAGAACAGGAATATTTTTGTGTTTAATGACAGAACATTTAGAATACCCCGTACCAGTTGATTTATTTTCATTTGAAGCCATTGCACGAGACTGTGCAGCACAAGTTGTCTGTAAGCGTAATACTGTCCTTTTATAGTACTTGAAATGCGTTCAGCCGCACAGTTCCCTTACTTCAGTTGCAATGGTGATTGAATTAAATTTGCAATGAAAAGATGTATAACTGTTACAATCAATACATACGCTACATGACAGATGGTAGTCTGAGTAACTGCAACAAAGCAGTTGAGGTATAATATTTTCTGTGGATTTTCTGACCATAAACAATGGAGAGAATGAAGTCAACTTCTGCAAAGGGTTTAACCCGATATATGGTAGACCTCAGAACACAATGCATTTGAAATACAGATGCAGTGTGACAAGACATGTCATGAGATAGTTGTAATTAATGGCCATGGGTAGATAAATGTCAAGCCACGCATTGGCTACTACTGCAGTACAAAATTTTAATGTTGGTAGATACATGGTCAGAGTGTGTTTCCACGTATACTCACTTCTTTCAACAACCTAATACCATGCACGAGTCATTGTAGTATGGAAATGCTCAAGATGACCTCGTACTTAATAGTAGTTAACATTAAATTAGCCATTGACATACATAACATGCATAAACTTAAACCACCTAAACAGGCGAGTACAAGTACAACCTTAGGGGACAAATTGCCACCAATTATAAGATATCTAAAACAGTTAACGTAGCAGTATTTAATCAGTCAAAACTCATCACCCATTTAAATAAACTGCATTACTGAAACTGTTTCTGCTAATTAGTGGATAACAATTAGGGATACATGTGCATGTTCACTGAATAACCAGAGTCATCCGAATCTGAAGAAGTTGCTCCTTGAATGAAGTAACACAGTGGTGAAGGAGGTCGAACAACCTTCTTCTTCTTCACAGTGTCGTTATTGCCTTCATGAACTGCGTCTGTAGTCGATGCTTGGTCTGGTGCCAACTCTGTTTTGCCACCATGCTTGCTCTGGAATTCATCAGCTGTTGAGTTCTTCATCGTGGTACCCCCATGCACATGCATCAACTGAATCAGGATTAGTTTCGTTGCAGTTGTCATCAGATTCAAGGAGTATAACAGACTCCAGTTTGCCTCTGACCCACAGTTTCTTTGTGGTTGCCATACTAAGCTATGGTTAGGGAGTTGCTCTGAGCTTTAATTTTGAATGCAAGTTCACGACCACAGTTACATACTGTTGTGCTGGATGCAGACTGCTTAAATAGATGGGATAACAGGCCTAGGCAGGTGAACATAGTAAATGTCCATACAACTGTCATTAATGACAGATCTGAAATTGGATCTTGTCCATACCATTGCATATCTATGTAGCTTGAAAACCTGATGTCAATGACAACGTTGTACCTACTTAATGGAGATGCGGGCAAAGTTATTTAAACAGTTCACATAGGTTATTGTATCTTTGTCAGCCTTTCTTAACTGTACAGATTAATTTATGGGCATTATCATCTCGTGATCCTCAACTCGAGTGGCATTAGCTCTGTCACGCAACAAATAAACACTGTAATACATTGCAAAATCTGCTCATAAGCATTTCATACAAAATATGTGAACCATTACATTCAAGTACCATAAATAAACAGACACAGCATATCCCAGCAGACATTCAACACACACTGGACACTATCTTCAAATACGGACAATGATAAACTAAACTACAGAACAACGTCAAACAGCAGCACATATTGGAAAACTACATTGGAGTAATCAGCCCTAATGGCCACTAACATTGGAATACGGCAAATAAGGTGCCCTAACATACAAATATAGCCCCCAGCTGATGTGAATGCAAATTACAGGCAGACGTAGACGATGAACAACAGTATTACTACCACGACTCCTACCATTAATCTTGCTAATCTTCGACTCATTTGTTGTTGTTCAGTGACGAGGCGAGTACAAAGACCATGGACGTCTTGAACTTTTGAAGTTTGAGAGGCAATGGCGTGCTTCAGATCGATTACGTGCTCATCTGTCCTCAACGCAATAGACTGAAGATAACCGCAGTCATCTACTGGAGGCCTGGCTGCTCCCCTGCCGACGCGCCTACCGTGGTTCGTGGCGTATGTGCTTGGGTGATGAACATCAGACCACCATTTGAAGAAATCACAGACATTGCATCTGTAGAACAAACGCCCAAAGTTCTCCGTAGTGTATGCGATCCAAAGGAGGCATTGGTGCCTACAGTGTGGACAATCGATCAGTGTGGTGTTGAGGCGGACAACCGTGGTGTCGTTGACGCCTCCTGAAGAACCCTAAAACCATGGGAAGAACATTGTTAGTAATTGATGAAACAGAAGGATGTGTAATGCAGCGACGAGATCAAGGTCTTACTGTCCCCGATGATGGCATGGTATGTTGTTGTTCCCTTCTGAACTGAAGAGTTGGAGAAGAAGAAGAGATTACAAGACGTCGAAGGGCAAGCGGGAAGCAAATGTAATTTCAAGTGGGGGGTATCTTCGTCATTCCAATAACATTTCCCACATTAAACCCATCGTGGCAAACGAACGCAATGGTGCATACAGGCCCACGAATCGCAAAAGATAAAGCTCCACCTTTATGGACTGAAAAAAAAAAGCCCGTATCGAACCCTAAAATACTCGCCGCCGCAATGTTATTGTTACTTAGGGCATCCACAGTGGTGTGGATTCCACCCATATTTGTCAGTAAGAAATTAAAAAAAGAGCTGCAGTGGTGTGGAATCCACACCAATTCTCTTTCATCGTTCCTTATTTAAGCAACGTACGGAAAACTAAATTCATTGGTTGTTTCTCTGTTTTGTCTGACACATACAATAAAAAAATATTTACTGTTTTCTATTTTACGATTCTTATCTCAACTATATCTCACTTAATAATAATACATTAAATAAAATAGTGGGAGGAGTGAGAAGGTTTAGAAACTCCCTTATTGTAGGGATGAACGAATGAATTGAGTTGCTTAGACAATAAAAAAATATTTTATGGGTACATGGCACCTAGGTTTCCGTTAAGAAACCCATAACCATTGTGGATGCCCTTATTAACTTTCCCATATCCCCAGGTGGGAGCAATTGATGGGTTTCCTCCACCGAACCGTCAATCTGCTTATTTAATTCACCCGATTTCTCTACTTGTCCCATCGCTTCAGGGGCTGGAGGAATTTCTCGGGAATTGATATCCACATAATTATCATCAGTCAGTGGAGTCGTACCAGTTTCCCCGTTGCTTCAGGAGGGACATTACTTTGAGACTCACCCTCCGTTTCGTTGCTCGAGGTTGCCACAATGTCCTGCGACTCTTCAGGAATTATAGTATTAATATTATTAATATTATTCATCTAGTCATTTCCTTTCTCAGGTGGGGGGTCAATCTTATGCATCTGTTGACCTACACTATCTGTTTTGTCGCTTTCCAGCATTTGGATAATGCTTTCCGATCTGGCTACTTTCCGGGGAAGAGTCGGATGGTCATCAACTTCAACAATGGTTACCGGAAACTTCTCATCATCAACAGTCACCATGATTTTCAAATTGATCAATTGAAGAGTAGATGTTTCGATCTGAATACGGATCTCCGCATTTTCCACACACTGACTGTCATCTTTTTCGATTTTCATTACATCTCCCACAGTTTGTGCTATTTTCCGCACATTTGGCTTATTCCAAGCATGTATCGTAATGCCCCGTATTACTACCCTAGTACGACGTTTTTCCACTTGATCGGCGGTATTCCATGGCCAAATTTCTATAGCTTCTTGCGCTTTGCCTTTCTCCCGTGCATTGTCGATTGCATTCTTCATTTCCTGGATAGTGTTGAAGACCACCAGGAATTTTTTACGTGAAAAGGCAAGTAGGCCCCCCATGTTAGGCCATCGTTTATGGAAAGCATCCATCGCTTCCTTTGGGGATTTCTCAACCTGGATAGTAGTTACTACGCATTTCTCTAGGTAGGTCTTCATCATCTTGTCTGCGCTTATATTCAGGGATAGCCTTGTTGTAACTGGAGCCCAATCTTTACGTTTTTGGACCCATTTCTTAGAGTTATCATAACTCTTGGACGGTGCCGGCTTGCGACGGTATTGATTGTTCTCCTTAACTCCCACAAGTCTTCCTTCTTTTTCTTCTTCACCCTGATATTCCAACCTTGCCCACAACTTGCTACCGTTAATATACCAACCTCGGATACCTTCTATGAGCCTTCTAGCATCCTCTACATGGTTGACGTCAACAAATGCGCATGCTTTGCGGTTCCATTTTCTATCTTTCACGTTTATGAATACCCTTCTCCAGTTGGCAAATTTTTGCATGATCCTCCCCAGTTGGTATTGTGAGACCTCTCTATTAATGTTATCGATGAAGACTGTAGTTGGCACCTTACTGGGTTTTCCTTTCCTGTCCCAGTTTGGTCTCTTTCCCTCTTCAATGTTTGGGCGGTTGGCCGTCTGCTTCTTTGTCTTCATGTCTTCCTCCCTGGCATGTAAGCTCTGTCCATCCAGCCTACCTTTCCCTAAGTGTCTGCTTTGTCTGTTGCGCCATACCTTATCTTTGAAGCGGGTATACCTTCGATCCTTCCACCATGTTTGGGTATAATCTCTCCCCATCCTAACTTGTGTGTGCTTGGCTATCGGTTTTGGCTTGGGCTTGAGTTTGAGGAGGTTTCAGGGATTTTGCAGAGAAATTTTGGTGGTAGTTTTTAGGCTGTTGGAGAAATTTTTGGTGGTGGTTTTAGGCTGATGGAGATGGTGGCTATGGTGGGCGTACGGTGGTTTGAGGGGGAGTACGGTGGTTAGAGTGGTTATCGGAGGGGGAATTTACGGGAGCTAAAGGGGTGGGTTGGGAGAGGAGAGAGCCATCTTTTAATTAGTCAATAAGTGATCATTCCAGCTGAGTCAATGTGACATGGAAATAACAGGCAAGTCTTTTAAAAGTTTGTACACTAGATCTAATTAATACAGTAAAACAAAAGTTTCATAAATCAACTAACCCACCAAGCAACACAAGATTACATGGGGAATGTTCCTATTTTGAAGGCAAATTCGAAGGTACGGACGTTCCGTGCAAAAAAATCGTGCGAGCCGCTGATTTGGCAGTCCCAGTCAACTGTTGACTGGACGCTTTGCTGACTGGGTTGCCCTTTTTATTATATTAACTTTAAATGGTTGTAACTTTTAATATATAAGTCCAAAATAAAAAATTATATCATTATTCATCTAAATTCAAGCTCTTCAAAACAAGACCGATCATGGATATGTTTTGACAACTTAAAAAAAACTTATATTTACATGTATATGATGATACACTAAAATCATATATGATTCATTAAAATTGATATTATGATTCATTAACTAATAAGTGGTGAATTAGATTACAAATTTTGAACCCGATAAAAATCATTATTGTTTTGTAGTGGATTATTATTATTGTATGGTGTATTTTAAACCTTATATGGTTAATCATGTATTTTTTTACGTACCAAATATTTTTTTGTGTTGTATTATTGTTTAAATTGTTTCTTTTTATATGTGATTGATGATTCATTAATTTTGATATTATGATTCATTAACTAATAAGTGGTGAATTAAATGACAAACTCCGCAACCGATAAAAAAACATTATTGGCTTTAGTGTATTATTATTGTATTGTAATGTATTTTAAACCTTATATGGTGAATCATGTATTTTTCTTACGTACCAAATATTTTTTTGTGTTGTATTATTGTTTAAATTTTTTCTTTTTATATGTGATTGATGATTCATTAATTTTGATATTATGATTCATTAAATTGATATTATGATGCATTAACTAATAAGTGGTGAATTAAATGACAAACTCCGAAACCGATAAAAAAACATTATTAAACATTATTGGCTTTAGTGTATTATTATTGTATTGTAATGTATTTTAAACCTTATGTGGTGAATCATGTATTTTTCTTACGTACCAAATATTGTTTTGTATTGTATTATTATTTAAAAATTTTATTTTTATACGTTACTGATGATACACTAAAATGATGTTATGATTCATTACATTTGATATTATGATTCATTGAAAGTGGTATTATGATTCATTAACTAATAAGTGGTGAATTAGATAACAAACTTCAGAACAAAAAAAAAACTTCAGAATAAATATTGAATCATTATTATTTTGTGGTGTATTATTAATGTTATATGGTGTATTTTAAACTATACGTGGTGAATCATAAGTGTCGTTGATATATGTTGATATGTACATATAACTAACATAAATTTTTAAACTTGTCAAAACATATCAATGACTGGTCTTGTTTTAAAGAGCTTGAATTTAGATGAACAATGGTGCAATTTTTTTTTTTTGGACTTATATTTTAAAAGTTATGACTATTTAAAGTTAATACAAATGTTATCCCATTTAATATGCCACCTAAGCAGTCCAGTCAGCTACTGTCACCTAGACAGCCGCACTATAATGGGAATGACCTTCCCGCACAATCTACCGTCTGATTTTGAAAAGGGCAACCCTACCTCTTGATTGAACCATCATGAGCAAGGAGTAACCTAAAATAACAAAGAGGGGATTAAAGTTAATTAATACCTAGGGAGTAGTATTCTATGTGGTTTAGGAGTATAGGTACAAAATCTGGACAATTCATGTTGTTGATTTGTTTGAATTTAATTTAAACTATTAGATTATAAGAAAAAATGTTAAAAATTATTCAATCACTTTTCTTATATCCTTTTTTATTATTAAATGAAAAATATTATTGTATTTATTAATAAACAGACCTATTAATCACCCTAAAACAAAACTAATTATTAGCTTTTAATTATTAGTGATTGTTTTAATTCTATTAAAAAATAAATTAGGTAATTGGGTTGGCGCTTGATTATTCCGTTCAATTACGTCACACTCAATTGATCCTTCATTTATCAAATCATTTTGGCTCTGTTTGTCTTGATATATTTGATACTTTATTTGTGGCATAAATGGATGAGTACTTTGTAGGTTCTATGTGGATTCTACATTCTACCCCAATATTATATGCCACATATAAAACATCAGTAAAACAGTCAAACCAAAACAACTGCAAAACAGCCATCTCGAATTGAGTTCTCTCTACAGTGACACCGTAGTACTAGACTGAAATCACCACATGCTTCACGTGTTTTGTTCTCTAAGGTTCATGCTCTCTCATTCATTCTCTCTAAGGTTTTTGCTTTCTAGCTGAAACTACAGCTTTCTCTATTACCTCCGTCCCGTCATAAGTATCTTGTTTGCTTTAGCATGTGTTTTTACTTCAATATTAAACATATAAGATAAAATAATTTTAAAAATTGTTATATAATATATAATTTTTTACATAAGGATTCCATTGTAAAACATAGATTTATAAAAATATGTTATCTCAAAGATTAAATATTGAAGTCAAACGACAACATCCAAATAATAAACTAGACAATTTGACTGGGACAGAGGGAGTAAGTTTTTTTTTTTTCACTTTTCGTAAAAACGTCTGTGCTACTCATCGGTAAGTTTGAATGCGTGATTTTCATTATTCACAAGTAAATAAATTTAAGTAGCACACTATAATTATAAGCAACCTTATATATACTACGAGACAACTACAAATTCTAATTAGCATAATCATAATGCTTTTTCCCTGATGTTTCTTAACAAATATATTTTCGGGTTTCAGGTTGGGTCATGGGTTAAGATCTCTACCCTAACCCAACCCACAAAATGAGCTTCTTACCCTAACCCAACCCAAAAAATAGATGGGTCAATAATCAAGACCCTAACCCGTAAAAGTATGGATTGGGTTCGGATTGGGTTTCAGGTTAGGTTAAAATTGCCAGGTCTAGTCAATCCCTCTCCTCCTTTTTCTAATCTCACTAAGCATCCAAATAGATCAACTCTAAAGAATTAGATAAAAAGTAAAATGTGACGGCGTTTTTACATTTTAATGTATATAGATAAATAACAAGATATTTATAGAGGATAATAAAGTAATATTTTTAGGGAGTTGAATCCACTTTAATTTAGTGGATGCACTTAAAAATATTAAATTAAAAAACAACTCAAAAGCCAACTAGGCACACAACTATAGCAACGGGAGAACAAACCCAACACTAACCCATATAACTAAAAATGTAAAAATACACAAGATGTTCATAGTGACAACAACTTGCTATCAGTGGACGTCCTAGCTTGCCCCATAATGTGAGTGTGATAGATAGATTTAATTACCATAACTAGTTATAGCGGTGTCACTATAATTTTTCGCTAGAACAACTGAACATTTCAATATCTTAAATATGTTTATTGATATAATTAATACCAATCTAGATACCTGTTCTCAAATTCAAATGTATAGAGACATATACACAATGATTTTGTTACCTGTTCTCAAATTCGATCTTGAAATTCTTCAATTGCTCCAATTTTTTTCAACACTACAGATTCACATACACAAGCTGTGAATGAACAGAGGAGCAACGATTGTATGTTCATCATTCGTCGATTAGGGTTTAATGACAATGAAGATAGACGCAGCCAGAATGTTCACCGGTGAAGAGTCTTTGTCGAGGACGCCGAATAAAAAACTATATTCCTCCTTCGTTGTTTAGGGTTTATCGGCAATGGAGTCAGACACAGGTAGAAAATGTACTCTTGTGAGTTTGGTCAGCAATGAAGAGTTTGCTCGCCTGTTAAGAGTTTGCTCGTTGAGGTCGCGAGTGGAGGATTTGCTCATCGAGGTCAACGGTGAAGAGAGTGTCGCCAGAGAGATAGACGTGAGCAGTTTGGTATTTACTTCAAAGTTCAAACTGGAATAATAGATATGCGTAATAGAATCCCACAAAATATGGTATCAAATCAATATTTATTTAATTATTATTGTAAGATGAAATCAGGACCATCTAGTTTTATTTATTCTAATCCAATGGCAATTAATAGGTCCAGGACATCCAGGGACATTTTTAGTCCTTAATATTATCTATACTCCAAAGGTCAATCCCTCTCCTCCTTTTTCTATTCTCATAAAGCATCCAAAATAGAAACTCTGAAGAATTAAGTAAAAAGTAAATGTGAGAGCATTTTTACTTTTTAATGTATATAGATAAATAACGAGATATTTATAGAGGATAATAAAGTAATCGGGTGGTTGACGGCGTTGTAGCACCAAAGCGTTAGTTACTGTTAGTTATTTATTTCCGCTGCGATTTCATTTAGTATCATGTGCGTATTAGGGGTGTTACATAAACATACACAAAGATGTTCATATGACAACAACTTGCAATCGGTGGACGTCCTAGCTTGCTCCATAATGTGAGTGTGATAGATAGATTTAATTACCATAACAAGTTATAGGAGTGTCACCATAATTTTTTGCTAGACCAACCGAACATTTCGATATCTTAAATATGTTTATTGATATATTTAATATAGGAAAATGAGGTCGAAATCCTAACAATTGATAATTTTTGTTTTTAACTCCAAAAAAAAAGCAATTCAGTTCTACTGAGTTTAGTGACGACACTCAAAGAAAAGTAATGGAAGCAAGGGAGAGGTCATTTTTCTCTAATAGTCGTAGTTCCCTTTAAAGGTCACTAGCTATATGAGTGAAGTAGTGAGCATTGATTTTAAGCACAAGACAATTTTTGCAAAGGTGTTATACTGGTCAAAAGTGAAGATAAACTTTAAAACCTTGTTTTTCTGTGAATTTGAGATCCAGATTTCGTGGTGAGTTGATGATTCAATTACTTTGTTTATGGATATAAGACATAATTGGGTTTGTTGGCGATGATGCTGTACTGAAATGTTCCCTTGAAATAATAGATCGTAATCTTAAAGGCATTTGATCTGTCAATGGTTTTAATAGGTTGAATGAGATAAACAATGATGTTGCCTCTAAGAACATGATGGTTTCAAATAGGACACTATTGCCACTTGATCAGCGTTACAAGGATTCCCGTCACAGACTGAGAATATCACCATGATTGATTGTATGAGTTGGTGAATTAACATAATCAAACTCTCCTTTGTACTCTAGCGGCAGCTAGTGGGACAAATTGTTTAAGGTTTTTATAGCCCCCTTTAAATCGTAAACCTATCATCTTAGGGGTCACTCCCTAGTAGCTTAAAAAAATGTTCACTTGTTAAGGGGGATTAATATTACTGCAAATCGTTGATATTAATCCGTGGGTAAAAAGAATCCGTTAGTGGCAGCAAATAAGGAAAGTACCCCATTTGTGAGTAGAAGACGTATGTATCCCTCACATGCATCACTTAATGTCGTGAACGCTAGTTTTAGTGAGGTTTGGATAGAAGTCCAAAAGAACATTAATGCCCTGGCCCGTTACACTTTTGTGATGTGATTAATGTGCATAATTTGCTGAAAAACAACAATTTGTGCCTAACAAACTGGGTGTTAGAGATTTGATAACATGGAAATTTTGGTATTCATTATTTATCACTTTGACGCTTTTTCCATCGTCCAATCATCTCACGTCCCTTTTAATAAGAAAAACGGAAAAAATTTAATCCTAACGGTCACCCAAATCCTCTACCAATGGCAATATGCAAAGGAAAGAAGACCAAAATCTCCATAATTGAATAGAACTGAAAGAAAAATCTTCTACGCCTGTACATTATTTCCCTCCGCCATCCACTATAAAATCCCCTCCGTTTCGTATCCCTTCATCATTCATCGATTCTTTGTCGCCACGCACTTGTTCTGGTTGTGCTTCCGAATTCCTCGTTCACGGGTAAACTTTTCCTTATTTCCCTCTTCATTTCCGTATCTTCTAGTCTCATCGAGAGGTAAGACTACTCAAAATGACTATTGGTGCGGGAATCACTATAGCCGGCCGTAACCTGTCGGTTTTCGGGAGGACCATACTCTCCGGCGTTCACGACAACATCATCCTCACGCCGTACTCCTCAGATCATGTCCTTTCCGCCCTCTCCGATCCTCAACACTATGATAATTCTTTCGCCGGCGCCTTCATCGGCGTCGATTCCGATCACACTGGGAGCCGCCGTGTGTTCCCGATTGGCAAGCTTCTGTCAGTTTCCCTTCCCTACCTCTCTTTAGTCTTTCCCTGTCTCAAATGTAATAGATGTTACCCTGTAATTCGCTTAATTTCCTACATTTCTTTTGTGATGGTTCCTGCTCTGTTACTACGAGTTTTTCGGTGACAATTTAATTTTCTAGTTGAATTCACTGTTCTATTTGTCGCTGCAAACCTACCAACTGAAAAGTTGGTCATGCTTTCGCTTTATCGTTTGCTCTTAGCACAGCAGCCTCAGCTCGATTCTCTTTATCCAAATATCTATTATATGTTAACTTTGGTTAGTGCGAGGTGAGAAATGCTACATACTAGTAATATCTTTAGCTTGATAAGCTCACGCATTGGCGCAAAGAAAGAGTCCCTGGGTTCGTTTTACCACTAATGAAAAATATTCCCTTTTCCATACTCATATTGCTAGCTTAAAGAAATTTGAAGCAGCCTGATAATTGCGCTGCCTCACCTTAATTATATTCTTGACTAGAGAACTGAATATTTATACCACCACCTGGCAAGGGAAGACAAATTTGCATATTTTTGATAGTTTATGGGTCCAATGCGATCTCTTTTCTGTTCTGCCTTGTTTTCAAACCTCTTTAAAAAAGTTCTACTAGCTCTACTGGCGATGATGCTTTTGCATCTCTGTGTATAATTTAAAAAAACTCACTGGTAGAAGTTTATCTCAGATATTATTACAGAAGGATCAAGGATGTACAGATAACATCGTTTAATTGTTTTATTAGCTACTCAATAGACATACCAACACCTGTTTGTTTTCTCTAATATGTATGCTATATTTCTATTGTGTCAGGGGACTTCGCTTTATGTGCGTATTTAGGTTCAAGATGTGGTGGATGACCCAAAGAATGGGCAAATGTGGACAGGATGTTCCCTTTGAGACTCAAATCTTGATCGTGGAAGCAAATGGTGCTGCAACTTCGGGGGAAACTGCTATAAACGGAGCTCACTCGAGCAGTGATCCATTATATACTGTGTTCTTGCCCGTTCTTGAGGGTGATTTCAGGGCTGTGCTTCAAGGGAATGCAAATGATGAGTTAGAGATTTGTTTGGAAAGTGGTGAGGAGATAACTTTTGCTCGAGATTAAACTTTTATTTATTGCATGCTTCCATTCTGTAGGCTAATAATTTCTATTTCAAACCTGGAAACTTATATGTTGGTTATTGTTACCAAAGCTGAGGAGTTAACCGCATACACTTTCTTACATTTTGCAGGTTGTCCCTCTGTGGAAGGATTTGAAGGATCACATCTGGTTTATGTTGCTGCTGGTTCTGAATCCTTTGATGTTATAAACAATGCGGTGAAGTAAGTTTGCTCTTACTGTCCTAATTGAATTTGAGTTTGATGTGCACTAACTAAGATCATATACATAGAGAAAGGAAACAGGTTAGTCTTTTTATCTTTGATAGATCTATCGAATCTCAAGTGACTTACAAATCATGAATTTTAAATAGTTACTTTTGTTTGATTTCAGATGCCTGATATGTTGAATTGGTTTGGATGGTGCACGGGGGATGCATTTTACACCGAAGTCACGATTGAAGGAGTAAAGTAAGGGCTCGAACAGGTGTGTGTGGTGCTGTACTTATTCTCTGTTGATTTGGAATTTTTGCCTTGCAAATCAAAGAAGAGCTAGCTTATGGTTTTTTTATTGGTGATACGTGTACATTGATTAGATTATTGCTCATATTGCTGGGCGCAGTTTTGAAAAGGGTGGCATACGCCCCAAATTTGTCATAATTGATGATGCCATGGACCCCACGGCACCGGCACCGAGTTTAAAGCAGATAACGCTACAAAGTAAGTGATTGGAGTGAAGCTCTATCATTCTGCGTAAGATTATTTTTATGGGAAAATTTTTGAAAAAATATCTTTCTCATGAAAAATGACATGCGGTGGTCTTTTTTGTAAAGAATTACAGACATGTATCAAACCAGTGTAATAAAGCAGCCCTGAGGTGGGGGCAGTTTGCCAGAAACCGCCCCGAGAGCAGAGCTGCTTCTGCATTTTTTTGCTTGAAACCGCCCTGCAAAATTATCGAAAGCTGCCTTACATGCGGGGCGGCTTCTTTGCAAAAATCACTCTCAATCTCGACAGCCAATCATAGCCGTCGATCGAGATTTTCTCCAGATTTCGGACGGATAAGGTTATCCGCCGCATTGCAATGAAGCCGCCCTGGCTTGGGGCGGTTTCCAACAACCAGAATTTTCTAAAAAAAACCCCCCAATTTCCCCATTCTTCACACAATTCTTCAACACTCAATTCTTCTAACTCTACATTCTTCTAACTTCGAATTTCATTAAGTAAGTTGCTATACTCAATTTTTTTTTCATTTTTTGTATTGTTTATTTATGCTTAATTATTATGTTTGTTGAAGTACTTATTTTTTGTGTTTTTTAATCGTTTGTCAACTTCTAATTACTTCTTCTATCTTCAACTAGTTTTTCAAATTACTTCTTCTATCTTCAATTAGTTTTTCTAATTACTTCTTCTATCTTCAATTAGTTCTTCTAATTACTTCTTCTATCTTCTAAATTCTATCTTCAATTAGTTCTTATAATATTTTTTAGCTTATAATAATTCTTCCCAACATATGTTAATGTTATTATAATGTTTTGCAAAATTTTTTTACATTTATAATGCTCACTAACAACATTTAAATTCGTAATTAATTTGTCCATTTAATTTATGAGTTGCAAAATCACCAATTTGGGTGGTTGTACGCCTTAATTAATTATGTTAATGTTTATTATAATGTTATGCACTTTTTTACATTTATAATGCTCACTAACAATATTTAAATTCTTAATTAATCCGTCTAATTAATTTATGAGTTACAAAATCACCAATTTGGTGGTTTTATGTATTAATTGTTTATGTTAATGTTATTATAATGTTATGAATTTTTTTACATATATAATGCTCACCAACATCATTTAACTTCGTAATTAAATTGTCCATTTATTTTATGAGTTGCAAAATCACCAATTTTGATGGTTTTATGCATTAATTGTTTATGTTAATGTTATTATTATGTTATGCAATTTTTTTACATTTATAATGCTTACTAATAATATTTAAATTCGTAATTAATTTGTCCATTTAATTTATGAGTTGCAGCATCACCAATTTTGGTGGTTTTATGCCTTAAAAATTTATGTCAATGTTTATTATAATGTTATGCAATTTTTTTTATATTTATAATGCTCACTAACAACATTTAAATTCGAAATTAATTTCTCCATTTAATTTATGAGTTGCAAAATCACCAATTTAGGTGGTTTTAATTTTATGCTTTAATTAATTATGTTAATGTTTATTATAATGTTATGCACTTTTGTCCATTTAATTTCTGAGTTGCATAATCACCAATTTTGGTGATTTTATGCATTAATTGTTTATATTAATGTTATTATAATGTTATGCAATTTTTTTACATTTATAATGCTCACTAACGTCATTTAAATTCGTAATTAAATTGTCCATTTTTTTATGAGTTGCAAAATCACCGATTATGATGGTTTTATGCATTAATTGTTTATATTAATGTTATTATAATGTTATGTAATTTTTTTTACTATTATAATGCTCACTAACATCATTTAAATTCGTAATTAAATTGTTCATTTATTTTATGAGTTATAAAATCACCAATTTTGGTGGTTTTATGCCTTTAAAGTTTATGTTAATGTTTATTATATTGTTACGCAATTTTTTTACATTTATATTGCTCACTAACAACATTTAAATTCGTAATTAATTTGTCCATTTAATTTATGAGTTGCAAAATCACCAATTTGGGTGGTTTTGTGCCTTGGTTAATTATGTTAATGTTTATTATAATGTTATGCACTTTTTTTACATGTATAATGCTCACTAACAACATTTAAATTTGTAATTTATTTGTCCATTTAATTTATGAGTTGAAAATCACCAATTTGGGTGGTTTTATATCTTAATTAATTATGTTAATGTTTATTATAATGTTATGCACCTTTTATACATTTATAATGCGCACTAACAACATTTAAATTTTTAAAAATAATTTGTCCATTTAATTTATGAGTTACAAAATCACCAATTTTGGTGGTTTTATGCATTAATTGTTTATGTTAATGTTATTATAATGTTATGCAATTTTTTTACATTTATAATGCTCACTAGCATCATGTAAATTCGTATTTAATTTGTTCATTTATTTTATGAGTTTTAAAATCACAAATTTTGGTGGTTTTGATGTCTTAAAAGTTTATGTTAATGTTTATTATAATGTTATGCAATATTTGTTACATTTATAATGCTCACTAACATCATTTAAATTCGTAATTTATTAAAATATAGGTTTTGATTGTGTCCTAATCTGTACAAGCTAGCGAAGGTTTGTTACTCTTACTTGTTTCAAAAATAATGAACAACCCAGTCATTGTTGTTATGAATTCCTAAAACATATTTATTACAATTTATCACTTGTTATCTCTCTTAATTGTTTTTGTGTTATTGTTTATGTAGATGGCCCAGCAATTCCAGCGCCAACCGGCCGAGGTGGGACCCGAGGACAATGAACTCTTCACATACCAATCCACTCACATATCTGCAGCTCTTTTTTCAAATGATTTGGTACGTTGATACGACGTTCAACTTTAATACATTGTGTTCAATATTTATATTGGATCATAATTTTAAATTGTTAACCATGGCATGTAGGTACTACAAAATCCAAAATACACCGAGAGGAAGTTGCGTTCCCGAAATCTGGAAGTAGAGCTTCCGCATTATGACCTTCATCATTACATCAGCGAAGCTGGTTTTGTGGGGCCAGGATTTTTTAGAATCAAGGCTGACAATGCCATCGTCAGCACACTTGTTGAAAGATGAAGACCAGAGACTCATACTTTCATGATGCCTTTTGGTGAGGCAACCATTACTCTTGGAGATGTACATCATTTATTTGGGATGAAGGTGGAAAGAGATGACGTCGTTGTTCGAATGAATCAGCCTGTTGCAGATTTGTGTGAAGAATTGTTGGGTCAAAGGCCGGGACCTGATTCTATAAGAGGTTACAAGATTTCATTGATGTGGTTACAGAGGACATTCGAGATCAGCAGCGATGATGAGAATGCATTCAACAATTGGCCAGATGAGGTCCATCAGTGCTACGCAAGAGCATGGATCATGCAGTTGACCGGTGGGATGTTGATGCCCAGTTATGACAGTCGCACCATTGATTGTGGTTATCTGGAGTTGCTGAGAAATTTTTCTGAGTGCGGTCAGTACAGTTGGGGGTCGGCACTGTTAGCGCACACCAGACTATCTGCCTTTTTTCGAGTTCCAAGAGTAGGTCTAAAAATAGAAACCGTGATCGGTTGTATGTAAGTGCTTGAAATAATATTACATATAATTTAATAACTGCATTGCACTTCTTATCATTGTGTTTTATTAAGCTTTTTATGTGTTCACTTGTAGTTGGGGTAATCCAAGGGTGAAAACAAGGAAGTTTCTAGACGCTCATGCTGTCATTGATTCTATCCCAGTTCCACCCACTGATGATCACGTAAGTATTATTGTATTACAACCTATCAACAATTACTTAATTCCTGATATTTATGTGCCTTAAATATTTATTGTTATTTAATTTTTTAGTGGGTCTGGCAACCATACTATGATGCCCCACTAGAAACAGCCGTTGTAGTTGTACCATTAATCCTTAACAACATAGTCGAGGGGTATCTGCCGGATCGGGTGATGAGACAATTTGGACGTGATCAATCGGTATCAGCATTGTCACTGGATTGTCAGGGGCTAGAGTGGTACCACAACCAGATGTCATTCGAGCTGTCAGGGGAAGACCTAGGTATTTTAGGATTCAAAATGAAATGGATGAAAATGAAACGATTCCAGAATGTAGACGTTGTCGACATTGTTTACAAACGGGTCATAACATGAGGAACTGTCCTAACAAAGGTTATAATTGATTGTGGTTTTTAGATGTTGAATATTCTCTTGCACAGACAGGTAGTGCCTTTAGCAAGCACAAAAAAATGTATGTTTTTCTAAATAGCTATAAAGTGTGTTTTATGTCGTGTGTATAATATAAATGTGCACATTTATTTTAAGAATTACATACAATCTATACAATGTCTAGGTTACATCGGCTATAGCAAAGACACGGGAAGAAAGTATGGGTGTTTGACTGACGTTTTACAATTTTTTGTTTGTTTTAAAGACATTTTAATTACCGGGCATGTTCACTAAAAATTGGAAAAAACGCTAGCTCAAGTGAGCACCCAATGAATCGTCTTGGTCCCATAAGAAGTTATAACGACTGTAAATGCATCATAGGACTTTAATATCAGTACAAGAGTGGTTAATAACACAAATATGACATTACCCGAAAAATTGAAAACCGAGAAAACGCAACTCTGGGGTCATTTATTTGGACTCACATGGGTCCCATATGGTCCTAAAACTCTAGAGAAATGACTTAGGTCCAAATTTTAACTGCTCAACTATAATCGTACAAAATTTGATCAAGTTCGGGAACCGTTAATGCATCGCACGAATGGTTCAAAAGTTGGAATTTTTTTCCTGGATTACAATGCAAAGAAGCCGCCCCATGCCTAGGCATGCTTCCAGAAGCCGACCCACATGTAAGGCAACTTTTGGCAATTTTGCCTGAAGCCGCCCCAGCCCCAGGGCGGTTTCAAGCAGAAAAATACAGAAGCAACTCTACTCCCGGGGCGGTTTCTGGTAAGCTGTCCCAACCCCAGGGCTGCTTCTTTACACTGATTTGGCACATCCGTGTAATTTTTTGCTAAAAAGACCACCGCATGAATTTTTTTATGAGATCGGTATTTTTACAAAAATTAGTATATTTTTATGAATGACTGGTTTTTTTGACAATTGGAAATTTGGCTCCTCTTTTCAGCTTTGCCAACAGGCTAACCAATATCAAGGAAAATCACAAGTTCCAGAAGAGTGGTGAAGAGGGCTACAGAATTCACGGTGGGTTTGCCAATGTCATTTCTGAAATTAAGGAAACACATTCCTTAAAGTATGGCCTAATTTTTGTACCTTCATGACTAAAAAAAGATTCAAACATTTTGAGTTCTTACATATCTTCCAGGTCTCTGTCTTACTCTCTCTTTCTTCTTTTTTTTTCATTGTGCAGTATGTCTATGTATGGCATGCAATAACAGGCTATTGGGGAGGGGTAAGGCCCGGTGTCTCCGAAGTGGAACACTTCGACTTGAAGATGGCTTACCCCGTTCAAGCCTTGGATTGCATAGCACCCAACGGGCTCGGCCTTGTGAATCCGGAGAGAGTTTTCAACATCTATGACGAGCTCCACACCTACCTTGCTTCAGCTGGCATCGATGGTGTGAAGGTTGATGTCCAGAACATACTTGAAACACTGGGAGCTGGTCATGGTGGCAGAGTCAAACTCGCTAGTAAGTACCATAACGCGTTGGAGGCTTCCATTGCTAAGAATTTTCCTGGTAATGGAATCATTTGTTGCATGATCCACAACACTCACTAGTGCAGAAAATGTTTTTTACCACGGTTATTTTGCCTATATACCACGGTTAGAAACCGTGGTTTTTACTCGCGTGGTATATCGGAAAATTGACATAAACCACGGTTTAAAACCGTCGTTTAAAAGTAGATTATAAACCACGGTTCTGAATAAACCGTCGTTTAAAACCTATTTTTGTCAAGGGATCAGAAGACTTTATACCACGGTTTGTACGGAAACCGTGGTATATAACAGTTTTATACGACGGTTATAGCAGTAACCGTGGTATTAAGTCGACTTTATACGACGGTTTTGCGGTAAACCGTGGTTTATACTCGTCATCCAGAGAGTTTTAAACCACGGTTTTGGTCGAACCGTGGTATTTTTTTTTTTTTTAGCCTCTACCACATATGTTTTTCCAACACACCCAATTTACAATCGTATATACAACCTGTACAGGGCATCCAACTGGTATTGCCCTTTGATAACCAACCACACTATGCATGACCATATATAAACCAAGTTGCCACTTTGAATAGCAACATTGAAAATGAATTGCAAACAAAACTTTCAAACATAAGAGACGTTGAACTTTACAAAGTTTGAGAGTCTACCTTCAGCACAAACAAAAGTGTAAGTCTAACTACACTAGGATAAGATCTAAGTAACACTCAAGTAATTTTTACACCAAAACTGCGATAGATGATCTCTTACAAAGTCCAGATCCCCTTTGGAATACGTGCTCCCTGCTTTTGTGAAAAAAGAAACGATCTGTCCATAAAAAGAAACTGATCATCATTAGTACACAATTTTATTTCAAATGCAATAACTTTAACTAAAACTTTGATTGGTATGGTTTACCTTGTCATCATCAGCTAGCGTGTCAATATTTTGTACAATCTCGAACATGTACCGCATCACATAATAGCCACAGCTTCGTGAATCAGGCTGCTGAGGACACTGTCATCACACCATCCATGGATTACCAACTTTAGATAGATCAAAAAATTAAACGTTTAACTTTAATACAAAAATGCATAAATTAAATGATTACTTACACGTATGTAATGGAAGTCCAAGATGGAGAATGGTTTCTTCGCATCACTCAAACCAAGATTATGACCCCTGCATAAATACAGCATTTTAAAATGAAGCCATTTATTGTCAATAATCTAGGACAAGCTTAAAATAAATACATAATGCATTAAAATTTTTGAATACTCACTCCTTCAAATATTTCTCTACAGCTATCTCTCGAAGGTCATCAGGGCCGCCCAATGGGTCTAGTATCAACAAGCATGAGGTGTCGATACACAACACCATCAACATCCAATGATTGCTGCAACAGATAAAACAAAGAATGTTTTGTAGAACAATATTTTTAATTATCACAATTAGGAAGCGAAAAATTCCAGTTATTGTGTACTTACATCTGATGATATGGGATCAGCAAATATTTGCTTCTTCTTCGCACCGCAGCACAAAATCCCTGCCTCACGTGCTGTGCACATCCTTGCGCATCCAATGCGGCCTGACTTGCTGACATCAATTGTGGGCACAAGAAAGAGATGGAATGTAATCTCTTGTTCGATATCAGTCTAGTAGTCAAACACCTAAACAACATTTTTTCATAAGATATGTTAAATAGCTTAAAAAAATGAAAGATAATGTAATAATTTGAAAGATACTTACACACAATAGGCCTGAATCACAGAGATGTTAAGGAGGTCTCCCATCAAAAATTCTCTTACATCGCTCACGGTAATCATCAGATCTCTGGGCTCGGGGGAGTGGAAAACATGCTTAGACAGTTTCATGTTGAAATTGGTGACAGACTGCGGCTTCGTCATGAAAAAGTCATACAGCATTTTTTGATGGGAGGTCAACATCTTCAGATACTTGGGTGTCAGAATGGGGGATCTCCTAGGAGTCATATCGAAAGGTTTGACCACTTCCTTTCTCACACTCTGACTCTCCTCATTTGATTTCACAACTTCCTTCCCCTTATCCACTTTCCTCTTCTTAACCGGTCTTAATTCCTTATCAATCTAATAGTATACAAAATTTAAATAATAAACATATCAGTCAACAGTCAAGTTAAAAACTAAACAGTAAACATGTAATTAAATAGTTTACCTTGTCACTACTGACATCAATGAGAGAATATGGCCATGGAACAACTGAAGATTTTGCTTGAACTATTTTACTCCACTGATTCCACTCCAACGGAAGGGGAGAGTCCTCATGACCTTTCACAATATCGTCTACCATCACACGAGCGTGGAGAGGTGGGATGGGCTTGAAATGTACTACAGTGTTCGGTCCGGTCTGTAAAACCCGACCGAATGCAACATGAACAGTCCCACAATCCAACACTTGAAACAAATGACATGATTTAGCCACCTACATCAACTCACAACAGTAAGCAAGCTAATAAAATTATATTGTTTTAAAAGTAATGTTAAAATAACTAAGGAGGAAAAAAGAACAAACCGAAAGGTTTTGATAAGGAAATGTGTCTCTGGTAGGAGAAGAAGGTGCAGGATGATCGACCATCGGAGTATCCGCCGTCGTGGTAGGAGCAGACGTCGGTGCAGGATCATCGACAGTATCCGCCGTCGTGTAGGAACAGACGTCGGTGTAGCAGTAGGTGCCGGTGTAGGAGACGCGGCCACTATCGATGTATCCGCCGTCGCAGTAGGAGCAGACGCCGGTGTAAGAGTAGGTGTCGGTGTAGGAGAATGCACCTGGCCCAATACTAAAGCCTCAAGTCTTCGCAGGCGCTCCTCGTAGGCTTGACGCTCCTCAGCGTGACGTCTGAGCTCATCAGCGTGACGTTTCCGACTCCGCCAACCGGTCGTGCACCCGTTCATCCACCATTCTCTCTATTTCAGCCTGCGGTACTCTCGATCGAGACGTAGAAAACACGTCTTTTTGGCGAACTTCCCCTCCAAGCCCCCCACTCGCCCTGGATGATCCTTTTGCCCAAGGGCCTTATTCAGTGGATCATCCTGAGACGGAGGGGCCGGACCATCTCCCATCGATCAGTAGATCCAGACTATTTTAAATTACAAAATATTAGAAATGAAGTTACTAATTAGTAAACAACAACTTTTAAAAATATATACTTACAATCTTTGAAGCCAACTCAGCAGTCTCACTCTGCGGGAACACATAGACTCCCTCTTCATTTTTCTTCATGCGCCCCAGCATAAATGTCTGCACCCTACTTGCATCGTCAACAGTATCAACAACTGACTGAGTGCCGTCTTCATTCGTCTTCGTCAGTAAGCCCTCGCTCTTCCACTTCTCCAACCGCCCGTATATCCAGCTCGCCCCATGTAGTGCTTATATACATTCTTCGCCCGGTTACGTCTCGCTTGTTCTTGACGTAACTGTTACAAAAATTTGTATATTTGTAAGTTATACATAATAAAAAAAAATTTGTTAAATTTTATTCCTTAAATAATAAGACAGAATAATTGTAAAAGTACCTTAAACTCTTCAGTCTGGCGATGGTCGTAGAATATCTTCCAGTCCTCCTCCGTGAACATACCATCATACACTACCCACGGCGGTGACCTCTTGGAGCCCGGTTTGTTAATCCAACCATCTACCAACCGATGCTTGAATTGTCGCAGCGATGTCGCTAAAGTGATTCAATCTTCTTCCGAAGTTCAGCCGCGACATTGTATTTCTTCTGCACCATCTGCCACATGATGTCTTTGTCTGCCTTTTCTTGATACTTCCAATCCTTATTAATCGAACAATGGGATTTACCATCAATCCCAAGAAGAGCAAACTGCTGCTTCGACCCACCAGAATGTCGGAGGTACTTGTCCCAGAACAAATCGATGGGAGCATTTTCTTCTCCTTCAACCCACGGGTCGGTCCACGTCCCTTCCGAGTGTCCTGCGAAGTAGATGTAGCTGGTGGTTCTTCAGTAGGGACGTCATCGTCAATATCATCCAACCCCAACAGTAAGTCCTCTTCGACTCTATCGTCAGGATCCATAATCTGAAAAATAATCAACAATTAACAAGGTTAATACGAACATCATCTGTAAACCCTCTGCGAATCAGATGATCCTTAATCTTGTCCACACCTCGGTATTTGAAGTCGTTCTTGCAATCGACACAAGGACATCGAATATATCCCTTATCCCTTGGTTTAAGATTTGTCAACAAGGACTTTGCAAAATTTATTGACCCCTTGTAGTACTTGATGTCCAATCTGTCACTGTACATCACTGAGCGCTCCATCTCCTTTTTCAACACACACCAGATGTCGTGAACTCGTTCCATTGATCTCCTCTTTTTTTATTTACAGATTTAACAACCTAAACCTATCCAATCACCTACGATCTCACCTAGGAACAAGTTAATAATATACAGTAGTTCAGTGATAATTTCGGCAGCATTACCCTACAGTTCTCCTAGTGTAGATATATATATACGAATCGTTTCAATTCACATATATATATGTACACTAGAAGAACACTAGGGTAATGCTGCTGAAATTATCACTGAACTACTGTATATATTAACTCATTCACAACCTAGATGGTGAGAGCAAAGGTCATTGGATAGTCCCAACAGGGACTATCTAAGACATACCTCTATCAGGTATATCTCAGATAGGTAATTCTATGTTTGAATTGATTTTCCATTGTTTAATAGGAAAACAAAATAAATTGAAACATTTTAAATACCAACCTGATGAGTACTGGATGGTCAGCTAGCGCGAACAGCACAGAAGAAGGAGAAGTAGGCAAATGCTCTTGCGCGCAGTATATAACACCTATTCAATGAAATTAGAATAAGGTTTTAATTTTATAAAAACTTGAATAATTGAACATATTAAACAAACGAAGAAAGCTTAAATTCTGGAAAAAATTTGGCATGACCTTTGCGTATTTTTAGACACTCCACATTTTTTAAAGGCAGAAACAAACACAGTAGCAGCAAAATTAATTCTCAGCAAACCATACGAATTATTATCAGACAGACAAGTATGCATATAGTAAATGAAATTAGAATATAAGGTTTTAATTTGAAAAAAAATATGAATTGAACAAATAAACAAACGAAGATATTTTGAATAAACCATGTTATTGAAACATTTTTAAAAAACTAACCCAATGAGTACGGATGATCAAGTCACAAATGGGAAGGAAGAGGGATTGTTCAACCGTAGAAACACCTATTCAATAAAATTAAAATAAGGTTAAATTCTGGAAAAAATTTGGCATGATCTTTGCGTATTTTTAGATACTCCACATTTTTTAAGGCAGAAACAAACATAGTAGCAACAACATTAATCTCACATTTCACCACATTATGCAAATATATATTCTAATGATTTCAGAATACAATAGAATTTAGTATAACGTTTATTTGTGACAATATATTATTATATGTACATACATATAAGTATTTCTTTCTAAAATCATAATCATAAATGCAAGTGTTTTACCGTGGGTTCTGATTACGCAAACCGGTGGCAGAGGTTGACGGGGCAGCAACAATTAGTGCGACAAGTGGACAATCCAACCGTGGGTAGTAACACCTATCCAATGAACTTAGAATAAGGTTTAATTCTGGAAAAAATTTGGCATGACCATTGCGTATTTTTAGATACCCCACACTTTTTTGGCAAAAACAAACACAATAGCAGCATCAGATCAAGGTTCAAGTGATTCTCAATAAAACACACAGACATTTAAGCATCATTCGCAGCAAAATGCACAGACACTTAGGGATATTAAGGGCGGGGATCAAGACACTAACCAATTAACAAACAATAATAATGGAGATGGGCTGCAAATAAATGCTAAAGTTTTACAAATTAATTACCAGAGTGGCGATGAGACTCCGGCGGTGGATGGGCAGCGATGGTGGAGGATGAACACGACCTTCAGGCAGCGGGAGAACAATGCAATTTCCCTTTGAAGCAACCTACAAATCGCCAAACCAAGCCAGGACCTTCAGGCAGTGTGTGTATAAATATATATGCATATCAGTAACATAGCAGCTAGGAAAAAAAAAGATAGCAAATTACATTCAGCAATACATATATATATATATATATATATATATATATATACACACATTCTCTCTCGGTCCCATCATCTCTTTTTTTTTCTTTGGCTGCTGTACCCGGTTGTTGATATGCATGTAAATATATTTACACTCAACATATAGCTAGGCGTGACTGGCTACCATCTTTCGATTATTGATATGCATTATATACTCACACCCGATCCCACCTATTCATATTTGTACAGAACATCACGTTAGAAAGTTTAGTAGCCAACAAACATTTTCAATTCACCGCTATTACTAGTTTAATATGCGCATGCATATATAAATACACATTCACTTCCGCTAATAACATGCCTATATATATTCACACAGACAAACTGCTCGTGACTCCCTATTATTTTTCCTAGCTGCTATCTTATTGTCGGTATAGATATACACATCCACACAGATATCAAACTTCAAAGGCAGACATATTATATGTATATCAGTACGCATAATCAGCCACACTAATCAAAAATTGCTAAAACTTGGAGTTTAATTACCGAAGAGATAGGGGGGCGTCGCGTGCGATTCAGGTGAGAGGGGAGGTTGGGGCGGTGGAGCGTGCTTCACTGGGCCGTGCGCAGGTCGGAGGCGAGCTGGACTTGGACGGAGAAGATGGCGGGAGCAGATGCAGGCGACGGAGAAGGGACGAAGCAGAGGCGGGCGACGGAGAAGATTGGAAGATGAAGCAGAGGCGGGCGAGAAGATTGGAAGATGAAGCAGAGGTAACGACGGCGAGGGTGGTGGGGAGGTGGTGGGGCGACGGTGAGTTGAGGAGCTGAAGATCGCCGGGAAAATTCAGAGCAGAGAGGGAAAATCGAGCGAGGAAGAAGAAGGAAATTAGGTCGGGGCGGGTTTTAAATTAAAGAGTTTTAAACGACGGTTCCCTCAAAAACCGTCGTTTAAAATCGTCACTGTACCGGTTTTAAACCACGGTTTGTAAGAAACCGTCGTTTAAAGTCGTCACTATACCGGTTTTAAACCACGGTTTGTAAGAAACCGTCGTTTAAAATGTAACGAGGCGCAAGAAAAACGTCGGTTAAACCTTAACCGTGGTTTATTGTTTCACCGCCGAAACTATAAATGACGGTTTCGCAAGAACCGTCGTTTATAACACCTAAAAACCACGGTTCTCTGACCAACCGTCGTATAAAGTCACGCGGTAATGTTTAAACCACGGTTCCCACTAAAACCGTGGTTTAAATGGCGTCACATAAAATCTTTTTTCTACTAGTGACTGATGGTTTATAAAGGTATCTATTATTTTTCATATCAGAACCTTTTATTTTTTTAGATGGTATTTTTCTGGGTTGTTGTGAGAATTGATGTTGTTTGGTCAATTGATGCAGTGCGAAAAGAAATGATGTGATGAGAGCATCAGATGACTTCTGGCCAAGAGATGCAGCATCTCATACTATCCACATCGCTTCTGCAGCGTACAACACTGTTTTTCTTGGAGAATTTATGCAGCCTGATTGGGATATGTTTGCTAACAAAGATTTTAGTAGGTATTTATTGAACAATTATGTACAAAATATTAAACTAAAACATAGGAAAAAAACAAGAATATGTCGGGTATACGTTACCCGGCACTATGCACGGCATAAGTTAAAATAAAAGAAACCTACTCAATCTAATACGGGTAGCAAACAAAAACCCGGTCAAAGTAGCAGGGAAGCAATTTAAGACCAAGTATGTCGAACCCTATGGACTTGTATAGAAAATTAGTCCTAGCCTTGGTAATTACTAAGTAAAGAGGGGGAAAAAGTGTATAAGTACAAATTAAGAAAACTACCTAAGACCTAATCTAAAATGGTATTTACAATGATCCGCCCCAGATTCGAAATGGTAAACGTCATAAAAACACATATGATCACCAAGGAAAAGAATAAATTTCGAATTAACCAACTTTTGAGAGTGCCGGATATCATGCCGGACAGAATGCGCACTGAAATACCCCAAACCTTAATATATTGATGAACTATCTAATTATAATATACTAAGGCTATAACATGCCTTAGAAACATTACGAAAGAGTTAAACAACAATGTACACAAAAAACATACCTTAAGTGTTTAAACCGAAAACGTACCTTAGAGCACAAAATGTGCTTTAAGGAAAAATGTGCCTTACACATTAATACATGAAACTAAAAGGCTAATGAGCCTAAAAATCATTAAGAAATAAGGGAACAATAATAAACTGGTCATAGAAACCATTACGTGTACACACAAATTAAGTATACAAGTCCACACAAAAACCGGTACTAAACTGACGAAAGTCAAGGAGAAACCACGAAACGACTTGGTTAAAAATTGGAATTAGCAACATGCTATTTCAAGAACAAAGTTTCTAAAGGTTGTAAATGTACTAAGAACACATTTAAACTAGCCAAAACAAATTGCATAATCAATGTGAACCCGGAAGCACATAAAATGTGTTTTAAGGCATTTTTGGCCTTGTAACATACCTATCACACGGTACAAGTCATTATGAACGAGTTTAATTCATCACATGTTACATAAATACAAGTTAAAACAAAAAAAATAAGATCAAAGAAGGCTTAGGGCTGCCGACATGGGGGGGGGGGGGGGGCTCACCAAGGTTTAAAATGCTTTTAATTTCTACTATTTCAACTACCAAGACTTCCTTGGTTTGCCTTATCATCTTGTCCCCTTAGTGAATGATTAATGAGACTCTTACCTGTCAAATTAGAGCTCACAAATTCGTAGCTCATCCTCTCTTTGAAGAAACAACACAAAAAAACTCCATGTTCTTAGATTTAAGCCTTAAAGAACACCTTGTCCTGTAGAAATCATAACTTTCTCGTCCTAGCTCCAAATCACAAGCTTGATAGCTAGTTGGAATCCTCTCTTCAAGAGCTTTACAACCATAGCTCATGAGCCCCCAGATTCTCAGGAAACACCACTAAGAAGTGCCTTTGATTCTCGAGGTAAAACATTGCCGTCTTGAAAATTTCTTATTCTTTGGTTTTTGTTACAGCCGATTGGCATGGGATACTAACCCATCTTATTCTCCATCTTGTTGTATAATTTTGGGGACAATTCCTTTAGCAAATTGCTGGTGAAATTTCTAAGGAATTCAAGCTTAAATATTAAGCTAAAAGGTTAATATACAAGGTAAACTCTACAACTACCTATTTCAAGGTTCTAAATATTGATCTATATATGATCTAACCTATTGTGTACCTTGTTTATTATGGCCGATTTTTGTTAGGTGTTAGATTTAATATTTGGCACCTAAAATGTTAATATTTTGTAAATCTAAAATTAGATTTATAACCCTTATGATATAAACTTTAATATAAGCTATCATAATATATAAGAAAAGTTCATATACTAATTTAAGAGGTGGCCGAAAATTAAGAGAGCTTATGTGAGTTAGGAAAATTATATAACTAAGTTAAATTAAAGGAAGTAGTAAATTTAAGAGTAATATGTAAAATTTGAGAAGTTTTAGCTATATATTATAATTGCCGAAAATATATGAATTATTATGAAATTTATGAAGTTTAGATGATGGGAAATAATTGTAGAATTAAGTTTACAATTTATAAAGAGTTTATAAGTATTACAAGAATTTATAAGGTTTTTGGTATATTTAAAGTTAATAAAAGATAGTATATATATACTACAACATTAAATAATTAAATCTGGTGATTTAGAGATGTTTAAAATGATTTTTAATGTTCAAAAATGTTATAACCCAAAGTTTCGAGTTATTTTATTTCGTTAAATGTTATTCTAAGTTGGCTCATGTCATCTAGGACATGGAAGTCCTTCTTAATTAAACCGGGGACGAGGAAGTCATTCCTCCCTTCCTTCTAAATTATGGTGAGATTATTCTCCTATTAACATTTATTTTCTCTCAAATAATTCCCCTTCTAATCACGTTCTCACGACTCCACTAACCCCGTCAGTTTTGAATATCCTCAGACGCTCCTTCCTTCTCTGTGCTTTCTCTCTCTGTTCTCTCTCTCAACTGATGCGTTCATCCAAGTGTTCAAGTCTGCCGATTGTACTTCTGCAATCCGAGTTCTGCTGTCGATTCCTTCTCGGTGCAGTGTAAGGTAATCAACGTTGTTTCGTCCCTTGTCAATTCTGGAGTTCGGGATGTTTTTCCTTGTTAATCTCCCCTCTGCAATCTGATTAGGAATCAGATTTTGGCCCGTCCTTCATCGATTTTGCTTCCGTTGACGTTCTCTGTGAGTTCGTAGGTGGATTCAGGTGAGAATTGTGTTGCGTTCTTCGAATTGCAGTTTCAGTTTTGGTAGATTTGACAGATCGGATTGAGGGTTCTTTCTCTGCTTTGTTATCAGAATTCGGTGGCTGTTTGGGTTGCAGTTTGGTTTGCGCTGCTGTGTCTGCGTTGGGTTGATTGCGCTGTTCAGATTTGGGGATTTCGACTGCTGATTAATTGAGGTAGGTGGCTTATGGATTCGGCTTGTGTGTTCGACCTTGGGGAGTTTCATTCCGGTTCTGAGATTTGATTGTGAATTGTCTTGCAATTGTGGTTGCGAACTGTCTATTGGATGATGTTTTAATGCTTACAAACCCCCAAGGTTGTTTTCTGAAAACTTATGACGTTTTGACATTGTTTTGATGCCTCTGTCTGTGTGAAATCGCTTCTGTTTTCTGAGTTTTTCGGTATGTCCGAACGTCTGTCCGAGCTTTGACGTTCGGACATACCCTGTTGTGCGTTTATTTTCTAAAGTCTTCGCAGTGTCCGAACTTCCGTCCGAGCTTTGAAGTTCGGACACAGCCTTCTGCCTTCTCTTTTGGCTTCGACTTGTGTCCGAACATTGATGTCCGGACACAAGTTCGGACACTACACGTTCTTTTCGAAAACGTCCGAACATCAGTCCGAACTTGGATGTTCGGACACCTCTGACTCTTCTACTGTTTTGAAGTTCGACCTGTGTCCGAACTTCGTAGTTCGGACACATGTTCGGACATCTGTCTTTTCGACTTCTGAGTCTCGACTTGTGTCCGAACATTGATGTCCGGACACAAGTTCGGACAGGTACTGTTTTGACCATAACTTGCTCGTTTGAGCTCCGTTTTGACTTCCGTTTGCGGGGTTGGATTCCCCTTCTGATTTCCAAGCATCTATGTGCTTTCTGGTGCCTTTGGTGCACATATGCTTATCTGTATTTAAGCTTCTGTTTTGGGACCTAGTTATCTCTGTGTCTGAGCCTTTGGATGGCTGGTTACGCTGTCTCGTAGCGCGCTATGTAGGATCCTTCTGTTCACGGGTGATGTTCCCCGTTCTGTTCACGGGTGTTTCACCTGTTCTGTTTACGAGTGAGGTTTCCTCGTTCTGTTCACGAGCTGGTTGCTTGTCTGTATGCTGTGATCGCTAGTGTCCCACTCTGTTTTCTGCTTCTGCTGTCTGCTCTGTTTAGTCCCTTATGGTGTGGACTTCTGCTTCTGTTTCTGACATGCTTGGATTCTTTGACTCCTTCTGATTTGTTAACATTCTGTAAAATGTTTTGAGCATGCTGGTTGATGAAGTTGTCATCTACTGGGCATAGTTGTGTGCTCATTCCCCTACTTTATCTAACATTGCAGATTGATCAGCGAGGTCATTTGCAGCTCTGGAGTTTAGTTCATTGTTATTTGATTCTTTTGAGACTTTGTATTTGAATTTGAGCCTTTGGGCCTCGTTAGCTTCCGCTTCTGATATTAGTTTGGTGGGTTTTGTAACTTTTGGGATGTTACGACATCATTTGTTATACTTTATTTAAGTATTCGTTTGGGCCTTATTTGTTTATCTGTTTAAGTTTGTTATTAGAGCCTTGCGTTATTATGTAATAATACGCGGCGTGTAATACCCCTAACTCCTAGGCCAGTGTTTGGGGGTGTTACATTTAGTGGTATCAGAGCTCTGGGTTCTAATCTGCTGGGATTTTAAGTTAGCCAGTCAGTCAGAAACGTCAGTGTTAGTGTCTGAGTTAACTGCTTGCTGTTGGACTTTCAGAATGCCGCCAAGAAGAGAATAACCCTCCAGGAAATGTGGCTGATGCTGTTCAGCAGTTCATGACGCAGCTCATGCAGACCATGGCTGCAGGGGGTGGTCCAGCTGGAGGAGGACCAGCTGGCGGAGCAGGCCCAGCTGGGGCAGATGCTGGAGGGAGGAACGTGAAGGCGTTCAGGAGTTCATGAATGCTGAAGCCGCCGTCGTTCGATGGGGCAGGAGACCCCCAGGAGGCCAGTCATTGGCTGTCGGAGGTGGAGGACTTGCTACGAGTCATGGGCTCAGAGGAGGAGCAGAAGGTGGACTTCTCCACCTTTCTGTTCAAGGCCGAAGCCAAGGAGTGGTGGAGGTCAGTTATGGGGAGATTCCCACAGCCTTGGACGTGGGAGCAGTTTACTGGGGAGTTCAACAAACAGTTCTACCCCGACGTGTACAAGGACCAGCGCATTCTGGAATATAACCGACTACGCCAGGGTCGGGACATGAGCGTTGAGGAGTACGTCCGCAAATTCATCAGTCTGTCTAAGTTTGCACCTGAGCCTGACGAGCATAGGAAGGCCAGGAAGTTTGAGAGTGGCTTGAGGCCAGACATCCGTTCTGCTGTGACGCCCCTGCGTCACAAGACCTTCAGGGACGTTGCTGATGTCGCCCTGTTGGTAGAGGCTGATCTGAGGGGTCACCAGGCTGGAGGGAAGGACCAGAAGAGGAAGCAGAGGTCCGATGAGGGTGATAGGAGAGATCAGTCTGCTTCTCAGAAGAAGCAGTCTACTGAAGATCGAGCTGGAGACCGTTCACGAGATAGAGGCGGTTCGACTTCGTCAGTTCCCATTCTGAAGTGCCAGGTCTGTGGCAAGTTTCACAGAGGTCAGGACTGCTATAGGAAGTCAGGAGCCTGCTTCAAGTGTGGATCCATGGGACACAGGATTGCTGATTGCCCTCAGGCTGAGAGGAGCAGAGGTAGCTCTAGAGGTAGAGCTGGTGAGTCTGCTTCAGGGTCCAGAGATCGAGACCGGGCTGAGCAGAAGAAGCCCCAGGGCCAGGCCAGAGTGTACGCGATGGCTGGAGAGAGAGACCGATCGACTGACAGAGTTGTCACAGGTATTCTCCAGTTGTCTTCTCGTTCTGTCTTCTGTTTGTTTGACTCTGGAGCCACCCACTCTTTTATTTCTGCTGAGTTAGTGGGTGAGCTCGGTTTGCCTGTTGTGCCTCTGGGTGTTGAGCTGTGTGTGCATAGTCCAGTAGTTAGGGACTCTTCTATGTTTCTGAATTCTGTTTGTAGAGATAGTCCTGTGCTAGTCAGAGATAGGACTCTGTTTGCTAACCTCATCCCTATGGAGATGACTTCTTTTGATGTGATCCTGGGCATGGATTGGCTTGCTGCGCACCATGCCCACATTGATTGTGCTGCTTCGAGAGTCACGTTTGAGGAGCCGGGTCAGCCCCACCTAGTTGTAGCAGGGAATGGACTCCCTTGCTCGCCACCCGTCATATCAGCGATGCAGGCATTCCGTTTTCTGAGGAAAGGATGTCAGGGATATCTGTGCTACATCCCTGAGGTTCGCGAGGATGCGAAGCTGGAGGACATACCAGTGGTCAGAGACTTTCCAGATGTGTTCCAGGATGATGTACCTGGGCTTCCCCCTGTCAGAGAGGTGGAGTTCTCGATCGAGCTCGCACCTGAGACCCAGCCGATATCTAAGGCCCCATACCGCATGGCGCCTGCTGAGCTTAAGGAGTTGAAGGTCCAGTTACAGGAGCTGCTGGATAAGGGCTTCATTCGCCCGAGTGTGTCGCCTTGGGGAGCGCCAGTGTTGTTTGTTAAGAAGAAGGACGGTAGCATGCGTTTGTGCATTGACTACAGGGAGCTCAACAAGGTTACCATTAAGAATAGGTATCCTCTCCCTCGCATTGATGACTTGTTCGACCAGTTAGCAGGAGCTAAGGTGTTTTCGAAGATCGATCTGAGGTCCGGTTATCATCAGCTGAGGATTAAGGCAGACGATGTGCCTAAGTCCGCCTTCAGGACTCGTTATGGACATTACGAGTTCCTAGTGATGCCATTCGGTCTGACGAATGCGCCTTTTGTATTTATGGACATGATGAACCGGGTGTTCAAGCCGTTTTTGGACCAGTTCATTGTGGTGTTTATAGATGACATCTTGGTGTATTCCAAGAGTGCTGAGGAGCACGAGGAGCATTTGAGGACTGTTCTCCAGACTCTGAGGGAGAACGAGCTGTATGCGAAGTTGAAGAAGTGTGAGTTATGGCTGGATCAGGTGGTATTCTTGGGACATGTGGTCTCTAAGGATGGTATCTCCGTGGATCCGGAGAAGATTAGGGCCATTACTGAGTGGGCCAGGCCTACTAATGTTGGGGAGATTCGTAGCTTCCTTGGACTAGCGGGCTACTATCGTAAGTTTGTGGAGGGCTTCTCCAAGCTAGTGATCCCTTTGACTCGTCTGCTGTAGAAGGATGTGAAGTTCGAGTGGAGTGAGGCATGTGAGCTGTGCTTTCAGGAGCTGCAGAGGAGGTTGACATCTGCGCCGATACTGACCCTTCCAGAGGGTAATGAGGGTCTGGAGGTTTTCTGTGATGCGTCCCATAAGGGACTTGGGTGTGTTCTGATGCAGCATGGGAAGGTAGTAGTATATGGCTCTCGTCAGTTGAAGCCATATGAGAAGAACTATCCGACCCACGACCTGGAGTTAGCTGTAGTTGTGTTTGCCTTGAAGATTTGGAGGCACTATCTCTATGGAGCAGCGTGCAAGGTGTATACGGACCACAAGAGCCTTAAGTATCTGTTCACTCAGAAGGAGTTGAACTTGAGGCAGAGGAGGTGGCTGGAGTTGCTGCACGATTATGATTTGGAGATCCTCTACCATCCTGGTAGAGCGAACGTTGTGGCTGATGCGCTCAGTAGGAGGGGTCCGTCTGGGACCGTTTGTGCTTTGTCTGGTGTGCAGAGGTTTGCTCTCGAGTTGTAGCGTATGGGTGTCTGGGTCGTCCGTCCAGAGAGGTCTGGGATGTTAGCAGCATTGCAGATTCAGCCTACCTTGATCAACAAGATCAAGGCCAGTCAGGAGCTTGATGTCAGTTTGGGTAAGATCAGAGATGAGATAGTTGCGGGTCAGGAGTCTGAGTTCAGGGTTTCAGAGGATGGTTGTCTGAGGTTTCGAGACCGTGTATGTGTGCCGGCAGACGACGCTTTGAGACGTGAGATCATGCAGGAGGCTCATGGAGCTCCTTACTCGGTGCACCCAGGAGGTGTGAAGATGTACCAGGACCTACGTGAGACATTCTGGTGGAGTAATATGAAGAGGGACATCTCCGACTTTGTATCCAGATGTAGGACCTGTCAGCAGGTCAAGGCAGAGCATCAGAGACCAGCTGGTTTGCTTCAGCCCCTTCCCGTTCCGGAGTGGAAGTGGGAGAGCGTCGGTATGGACTTCGTCATGGGACTGCCTAAGACTCCGAGGGGTTTTGATGCGGTTTTGGTCATCGTGGACCGGCTCACGAAGAGCGCTCACTTCCTACCTGTCAGGAAGACCTTCAGTTTGCATCGCTTGGCTCAGTTGTACATGGATGAGATTGTGCGTCTACATGGGGTTCCCGCTTCTATTGTGTCTGACAGAGATCCGAGGTTTGTGTCCAGATTCTGGCAGAGTTTGCATCAGGCTATGGGTACGAAGTTGTCTTTCAGCTCAGCATATCATCCTTAGTCGGACGGTCAGACAGAGAGAACGAATCAGGTCCTTGAGGACATGCTCAGAGCGTGTGTGTTGGACTTCGGGGGCAGCTGGGATCAGCACGTTGCATTGATCGAGTTCGCCTATAACAACAGCTTTCAGACTAGTATCGGGATGGCCCCGTTTGAGGCTTTGTATGGCCGGAGGTGCAGATCACCCATCTGTTGGGATGATCTGAAGGAGAGAGCCGTGATTGGTCCGGACTTAGTTGAGGATGCGGTAGCTAAGATTCAGTCTATCAGAGAGCGTCTGCTTGTGGCTCAGAGTCGTCAGAAGAGCTACGCCGATCAGAGGAGACGACCTCTAGAGTTTGAGGTGGGCGATCATGTGTATTTGAAGGTTTCTCCTGTGCGAGGAGTCGTTCGGTTTGGGAAGAGAGGCAAGCTTAGCCCTCGTTTTGTGGGTCCTTTTGAGATCCTAGAGAGGATCGGACCGGTTGCCTATCGTCTGGCTTTGCCTCCATCTTTAGCAGCAGTGCACAGTGTTTTCCACGTTTCTATGCTGAGGAAGTATATTCCGGACCCGTCGCATGTGATAGACTTCAGTCCGCTTCAGTTGAGGAAGGACTTCACGTTCGAGGCAGTTCCTTTGAGGATTCTAGCCCGGGATGTTCGTAAGCTCAGAAGTAAGACCATGCCCTTGGTGAAGGTGCAGTGGTCGGGTCAGTCAGAGGAGGAAGCGACCTGGGAGGTCGAAAGTGAAGTGCGCTTTAAGTTTCCCGCCCTCTTCGATCAGTAGGTATGTTTTAATTTCGAGGACGAAATTCTTTTAAGGGGGAGGTGATGTTATAACCCAAAGTTTCGAGTTATTTTATTTCGTTAAATGTTATTCTAAGTTGGCTCATGTCATCTAGGACATGGAAGTCCTTCTTAATTAAACCGGGGACGAGGAAGTCATTCCTCCCTTCCTTCTAAATTATGGTGAGATTATTCTCCTATTAACATTTATTTTCTCTCAAATAATTCCCCTTCTAATCACGTTCTCACGACTCCACTAACCCCGTCAGTTTTGAATATCCTCAGACGCTCCTTCCTTCTCTGTGCTCTCTCTCTCTGTTCTCTCTCTCAACTGCTGCGTTCATCCAAGTGTTCAAGTCTGCCGATTGTACTTCTGCAATCCGAGTTCTGCTGTCGATTCCTTCTCGGTGCAGTGTAAGGTAATCAACGTTGTTTCGTCCCTTGTCAATTCTGGAGTTCGGGATGTTTTTCCTTGTCTTAATCTCCCCTCTGCAATCTGATTAGGAATCAGATTTTGGCCCGTCCTTCACCGATTCTGCTTCCGTTGATGTTCTCTGCGAGTTCGTAGGTGGATTCAGGTGAGAACTGTGTTGCGTTCTTCGAATTGCAGTTTCAGTTTTGGTAGATTTGACAGATCGGATTGAGGGTTCTTTCTCTGCTTTGTTATCAGAATTCGGTGGCTGTTTGGGTTGCAGTTTGGTTTGCGCTGCTGTGTCTGCGTTGGGTTGATTGCGCTGTTCAGATTTGGGGATTTCGACTGCTGATTAATTGAGGTAGGTGGCTTATGGATTCGGCTTGTGTGTTCGACCTTGGGGAGTTTCATTCCGGTTCTGAGATTTGATTGTGAATTGTCTTGCAATTGTGGTTGCGAACTGTCTATTGGATGATGTTTTAATGCTTACAAACCCCCAAGGTTGTTTTCTGAAAACTTATGACGTTTTGACATTGTTTTGATGCCTCTGTCTGTGTGAAACTCGCTTCTGTTTTCTGAGTTTTTCGGTATGTCCGAACGTCTGTCCGAGCTTTGACGTTCGGACATACCCTGTTGCGCGTTTATTTTCTAAAGTCTTCGCTGTGTCTGAACTTCCGTCCGAGCTTTGAAGTTCGGACACAGCCTTCTGCCTTCTCTGGTTTTGGCTTCGACTTGTGTCCGAACATTGATGTCCGGACACAAGCTCGGACACTACACGTATTCGTTTTCGTAAAACGTCCGAACATCAGTCCGAACTTGGATGTTCGGACACCTCTGACTCTTCTACTGTTTTGAAGTTCAACCTGTGTCCGAACTTCGTAGTTCGGACACATGTTCGGACATCTGTCTGTTTTCGACTTCTGAGTCTCGACTTGTGTCCAAACATTGATGTCCGGACACAAGTTCGGACATGGTACTGTTTTGACCATAACTTGCTCGTTTGAGCTCCGTTTTGACTTCCGTTTGCGGGGTTGGATTCCCCTTCTGATTTCCAAGCTATCTATGTGCTTTCTGGTGCCTTTGGTGCACATATGCTTATCTGTATTTAAGCTTCTGTTTTGGGACCTAGTTATCTCTGTGTCTGAGCCTTTGGATGGCTGGTTACGCTGTCTCGTAGCGCGCTATGTAGGATCCTTCTGTTCACGGGTGATGTTCCCCGTTCTGTTCACGGGTGTTTCACCTGTTCTGTTTACGAGTGAGGTTTCCTCGTTCTGTTCACGAGCTTGTTGCTTGTTCTGTCTGTATACTGTGATCAACTAGTGTCCCACTCTGTTTTCTGCTTCTGCCTGCTTCTGCTCTGTTTAGTCCCTTATGGTGTGGACTTCTGCTTCTGTTTTCTGACATGCTCTTGGACTCTTTCGACTCCTTCTGATTTGTTAACATTCTGTAAAATGTTTTGAGCATGCTGGTTGATGAAGTTTGTCATCTACTGGGCATAGTTGTGTGCTCATTCCCCTACTTTATCTAACATTGCAGATTGATCAGCGAGGGTCATTTGCAGCTCTGGAGTTTAGTTCATCTGTTACTTTGATTCTTTTGAGACTTTGTATTTGAATCTGAGCCTTTGGGCCTCTTTGTTAGCTTCCGCTTCTGATATTAGTTTGGTGGGTTTTGTATTACTTTTGGGATGTTACGACATCATTTCGGTTATACTTTATTTAAGTATTTCGTTTGGGCCTTATTTGTTTATCTGTTTAAGTTTGCTTATTAGAGCCTTGCGTTATTATGTAATAATACGCGGCGTGTAATACCCCTAACTCCTAGGCCAGTGTTTGGGGGTGTTACAAAAAATCTGTAGGAAAATTAGTTACAAAAATTAGAAATTAATTAGAGTTAATTTGGTTAATAAATGAGTTAGGATAAAAGAAAAGACCACAAAGGTAAAATGGTAATTTCCCTGATCAAACTTGGTCAAACATGGTCAAACTTGGTCAATGACAGTTTGTAAAATGTTTAGAGAAGCTAAAATAAAATTTGTAGCAAAAGATTAGATATTAAAAGGATAAAGGAATAAAAAGTTAAGTTAAATTAACTTTAGGGGTAATATTGTAAATAATGGAAAGTTAGGGGGTTTGACCATAAAAGGCTGGTCAAACTTGGGTATATTTTGGTAATTGACCAAAAGTATAAAAGAAATTAATTAAATAAGACTTTGGAAGAAATTAGAAATAAAAATAGCAAGTTTAGAACTTATTATAAGGAAAATAGAGATTAAGAGGAAACTATGGGTAAGTAATGTAAATAACACATTTTTATGTGTTTAGAAGGTTAAGGAAATTAAATAAAGAATTTAGAAACAAGTTGTAAAAGAAATAGAGTTAAGACACGGTTAAACGAGACCCGTATATAACTTAAGGTATACGAGGGGTATACCCGTAATTTAATAAGTATAGGAGAAATCATTACTAAAGGTATTTTTAATGAAAATACAAGTTATATTGGGAAAAGAAATAAATACGTATGATACGGAGTATCATACGGGCGTATACGAAAAATTTTAGTGTACATGAATAGTACTCGTACATGGGAATAGTATACGTATACATGAATAGTAAATACGTATACATGAATAGTAAATACGTATACATGAATAGTAACTACATATATATGAATAGTCAAATACGAGACGTATACGTGAATAGTAAAATATGGTGAATAGTAAAATACGGTGAATAGTGAAAATACGAAAATTAAGTTATTTAACCACGCCATCCTAATGAACTATAGGAGCGGAGTAGGTGACCGGAATAGTCGAGACGTCATCCAGGAGTGGACAAACGTCGATAGGCTAAGGTATGTGATTTTTGTAGCTTGTTTGCTAACGAGGTCTACCTCGGTTTGTGTGCTATGTGTTATTGTGATACGACTAAACAAGATTAAGCATGAAACCGATCTACTGTATTGTTATTTTGTGTCCATTGTACACTAACATTACTTGATTTAGAGCTTGTTCATTAACTTTGTTTAATAAACAATTGTATAAGGTTATAAGTACCCCCTATTGTTAGATGGTTAATGCCGAGAGAGGTTTAACTAACAAATTGTCATTGAGACTTCAACTAACTGGAACTTGAGAGGAATCCGGGACTGACTCCGGTCATGCATGTTCAGGTTAAGAGGTCGGCATCTGTATCAGATCTATCTTCCGCCTAGGGTCGACAAACTGACCCGACCATCTCGAGTGAACAGTTCGAGATGGGAGGCAAATTCAGGAGGCGCAGGAGGGTCAAGCCTACACCCCTCATAACTTAAGATTTAATGTTTATTAAACCAATGGAGCTAATAACTCATTGGCTAGGGTTACTTTGACCCGACAAAAATAAACAATTCAGTTAGAGAACAACCAGTTCTACTAAGAGAACGGTTGACACTTATAAGGTATGGTCGAACACGAGAACTAAACAATTCTCAGGCCTCAGGATTTAGGAATCTAACTTACTCATTAATGGGCGTCCATTACGACGTTCGATTTATTTGAGCTGTGAATGTTTCACATGAGTGTGTTGTTGTTATTGTACTTCTTATTATTGTTGTATGAATAATCAACTGCATGTATACGACAAGTAGTCGTGTGTAGCCCTGTTAGCTTGTGGGCTGCACGTTTTCTGTACCAGCAATATGCTGAGCCCCTTGGGGCCTGTGATTTAAACTTTGCAGGTAGGTGCCAGACGAGGACCCAGCCTGAGAGTAGGAGTGGGTAGAGCACTAAGGGTTTAATTTGTTTACGAAGTGTGCCTGTACACTCGTTTTATAAACTGTGGTAGTAAGTTGTAATAATAGGAGAGATACTTCAAACTCGGTATTGTATTTTGTTGTAAGACTATGTACGCACTCACGTTCGGTACACTCGGGTCCATCAGACCGTAGCTTGAGACTGGAATAGGCCTAGTTAGTCACGTGGGTGACTAACTGCGGTAACACCAACTTTTAGTACTTTCTTCCGCTTGTAATATTGTTGCAGGTTCGTTACGTGATGGTTCAGGTTTAGCAGTTGGGGTGTTACAAAAAAATGCTCTGATGACTAGAGTTACCGAACTAGAGTAGGTACCGAGTTAGAGTAATAGTCATGGGTTTGGGTGTGAGATAGTAGTGTGAGCTGAGTCAGATAACCACCAATAAGGGTGGAATATCTTACTGTTTAGAGGATGTTATAAACGCTTAAACCAAAGCTTTTGTAATCACGAGCTTACTGTGTATTTATACTTATTCAGATGTCAGGAAGAAGAGGACGAGGCCGAGGCCGTGGCGAAGAAGGAGATGAGGCTACTGAGATCCCGGGTGGACAACGATAGCTGAGATCGTTGCTGCCGCCCTGGGGCACATGGGCTATCAGCCCGGTGCGGGACCGCCTGCTCCACCACAGCCCGGGAGCCAAACTGGGTGTAGAGTCTCGCTGACCTTCGACCCCCACCGTTCAGAGGGGAGACAGACCCCACCAAACTTGAGGCGTACATCTCAGAGCTGGAGACCGCCTTCGAGACCCTTGATGTACCTGCAGAAGCCAAGGTACGACTTGTTGCGTTCTACCTGAAGGATGCGGTGAGCGATTGGAGGAAGCTAGTTAGGCCGAATATGTGGCCAACCCCAACTTCGGCTCGGAGCAGTACGCGGCCTTGCTGAGAGCCAAGTACTACCCCACCCATGTCCAGACTAAGAAGCGTTTAGAGTTGAACGCACTGAAGCAGACTGACAAGATGACGGTGGACGACTACTACTCTCAGTTCACCGCTCTTATCCGTCTTCTACCAGGATTGGGATATTCAGACCAGATTCTGGTCGACCGCTTCTATGGCGGGCTGAGCCACCGACTACGCTATGGCATGGGCCCAGCAAGCTATACTACTTGCAGGTAAAGAAAGTTAAGATTAGTTTGAAGTGAATGAACGTTATATGAGAATGAATGTGAGACTGATATCTTTAAGAGCAGGAGTGCTATCATGCCGCTGCTAAAGTTGAAATCACCGTCCAGCTGAGGGACGAAGATCAGGCACTGAAGAGAAAAGTTGCTGGTAATAGCTCTAACAATCAGGGGCGGGGGGGGGGGAGAAGAAAGGTAAGTACCAGCCCCCACCCCAGAAAGGCTCAAAGGGTAACCAACCTAAGGCTATTGAAGAGCCACAAAAGCAAACCTACGGCATAGCAGTGAAGCCTCTACGCTCGCCTGCACCAAAGGGTAACAAGTAACTCTTTAAATTGAGTTAACAGTCAGATACCAACCTTCAAATTCAATTACTAATGTTGTAAGCAAACAGGTACTGAGACCGGCAAGGGGACCGGCGGGGGATATAAGCACCGCTACAATTGTCGCAGGTGCAACCAAGACCACCCTGGAGTTGATTGTGAAGGCAATAAGGTGGAGTGCAATTTTTGTGGTGAGTTCGGACACCGAGCTTTCGAATGTTTCAGAAACCCCGAGAGTAAAGCCTATAGACCTGGGTGGAAGGCCAAGGGCAAGGGCGTGGCCGCTCCGAATCCTGGAACCGACTGTCCAAAGGCGACACAGCCAGCTGCTAACAGGGGACCCCGGGTTGTCCAGCGATCAGGACCGCCTGCACTACATATGGTGGACCGGGAAGACGGGGCAGAACCCTCATCGAGACCAGGTACCACTACAACCTATTAGGAAGGAAACTGTATGCTTATCGCATTTCATGCATGAATCAGTGACTATATATTTGAACGAGTTTCTAGTTAATTAGAACTCATGTAAGATAAATTATTACCACCTTAGGAAACTTCAACATTTGTTATCCAATACCTTCAACACCTAGCCTAGAAGAGACCGACCTAAAGATTCACGAATTCCCAAGGGAGCAGTGTCAGGTCATCCGGCCAGGTATGATCTTATTAAAAGGATACCTGTCACCAAATGCACAAATCACCATCATCAGAAGATGTAGCCAGCTAGGAGTGGGACCGGGAGGTTTCTATACACCGGAATACCCTGGAGGATCGAGAATGAAGCTAAGAATGATGTGCTTGGGTAAGAACTGGAACCCTTACACCAACACTTACCAAAAGAGAGAGAAGTGGATGGAAAAACACCACCAGAGATACCTGAGGAGTATCATACGGTTAATACACAAGCCGTAGGGATTGCTCAACAACTTGAGGCGGTTCCAATCCCGAACCTCGAGGCAGACTCTGCATTATCAACTTCTACGAAAAGGAGGGACGACTTGGACTACACCAAGATAAGGACGAGACAGCGGAGTCTCTTAACCGAGGGATACCCGTAGTGTCTTGGTCCATTGGAGACGACGCCGAATTCCTATATGGCGAGCAGAAGTGTGTAGACATTGCCCAGAAAGTGGTACTTAAGTCAGGAGATATTCTAATCATGGGTGAAAAATCGAGAATGCTGTATCACGGTATCAAGAGGATTAAGTTGAATACGGCACCATCGACAGTAATCAATGCCACACACATGAGACCTGGACGCTTGAACTTAACCTTTAGGAAGTACTAGCCATGTAATACACTGAAGTATTGTAATAGGAAACTCATAATGTAAAAGGATGGTTTAAATAATTAGTACTGATTACTCATTTTCGACTCGTATTATACCATCAGTACTTATGATCCTTATGAAATACATAGGTTGTGGATTCGGTTCGGAAGGTGCGTTAAGCTTACTCACAGAGGCACAGGCCGACGAGAGCGGCACTATTCTCACGGGTACCTTTCCGATCAATGGCGTTGATGCATCAGTACTATTCAACTCAGGGGCCTCGCATACCTTCGTCTCATCATCATTTGCAAGGAGGTTGGGGCTAGACGCTGACGAGCTGCCAGACTTCACGGTTACGCTCCCGTCTAAGGAGAAGGTTCGATGCACTCGCTACTACCGAGCAGCCACTATCCGAATTAGAGGAGAAGACTTTCCTATCACCTTGATTGAGTTCAGAGATTTAGGGTTTGATGTTATATTCGGGATGAACTGGTTGGAGTGGCACAAGGGTCGTATCCTCTGCGCCGAGCACCGACTGCTACTCAGGAGTGTCTGGGGTTACTATATCATACCGCCAGAGACCTAGAGAGCCTTCAACCAAGATCATCACCGCTATGGCCATGTATCGAGAGCTGAGAAAGAAGAAAGAAGTGTACCTCTGCTATGTTCAGGATATAGAGAGAGATTCAGAGTTCGACCCCAAAGTACCAGTGGTGTCGGAGTTTCCCGACCTCTTTCCAAGGGAACTACCCGGCATGCCACCACCACGGGAGGTAGAGTTCACCATCGAGCTGCTACCAGGAACCGGACCGATAGCCAAGGCGCCTTACCGCATGGCTCACAGCTGAGATGAATGAATTGAAAAAGAACAGCTGAGAGACCTGCTCGACAAAGGGTTTGTGTGGCCTAGTGTATCACCATGGGGAGCGCCAGTACTCTTCGTGAAGAAGAAGGATGGCAGTCTCCGCCTCTGCATCGACTACAGGGAGTTGAATACTGTTACAAAAAGAACAAGTATCCGCTACCACGCATAGATGATTTGTTTGATCAATTGAAAGGGGCATCTGTGTTCTCCAAGATTGATCTCAGGTCAGGGTATCATCAGATTCCTGTTAGAGAGAAAGATATTGAGAAGACGGCATTCCGGACGAGATATGGCCACTACGAGTTTACAGTGATGCCGTTTGGTTTGTCGAACGCATCGGCGATATTTATGGATTTGATGAACCGTTTGTTCAGGGAACAGTTGGACAAGTCAGTTGTGGTCTTCATCGATGATATACTTATATATTCAGGGTCAAGAGGTGAACATGAAAGTCACTTGAGACAAGTTTTAGAGATACTAAGGGAGAACCAGCTTTATGCTAAGTTCTCCAAGTGTGAGTTTTGGCTTGACCAGGTCTCTTTCCTTGGTCATGTCATCTCAGATGCTGGGATCTCGTGGATCCAGCAAAGATTGACGCCGTGCGCACCTGGCCAAGGCCGAAATCAGTTACCGACATTAGGAGTTTCCTCAGCTTGGCAGGTTATTACAGGAGATTTGTTAAGGACTTTTCTAAGGTCAGCAAGCCAATGACCAGTTTAATGAAGAAGGATGCACCGTTTGTATGGACAGATGACTGTGAGAGTTCATTTTAGAGCTTGAAGGACTCATTGACTTCTGCACCTATTCTGACTATCCCAGACGGTACAGAGGGATTTGAGGTATATTGTGACGCATCAGGCAGGGGATTGGGTTGTGTACTCATGCAGCATGGCAAGGTAGTTGCTTATGCCTCTCGCCAGCTGAAGAAACATGAGGAGAACTACCCCACACATGATCTTGAGTTAGGAGCTGTAGTCTTCGCCTTGAAGATATGGTGCCATTACTTATACGGAGTTAGTTTGACAGTCTACACCGACCATAAAAGCTTGAAATACATATTCACTCAGAAGGAGTTGAATATGAGACAGAGAAGATGGTTAGAGTTCCTGAAGGACTACGACATTGACCTCCAGTACAAGGAAGGGAAGGCCAATGTTGTAGCTGATGCTCTGAGTCGACGAGCACACTCGCTTCATGCTATGGTTGCTAGTTCTAGCTTGGTTGACGAGGTGCGGGAGGCTCAGCAGAGTGATTCGTATATGATAGAGATCAGACAGAAGCTGATGAAAGGTACATTTGAGAGCCAGAAATACGACTTCGAATTACATGATGATGATCTGATCAGATTGAAGGGCCGATTTTGCATTCCTCGCAGCAGCACCGAACTGAAGGAGCGCATACTACGAGAGTCACACTGTTCTTCTGTTTCTATCCATCCGGGAGCTTCGAAAATGTATAAAGACATGAAGCGTTACTTCTGGTGGACTGGGATGAAAAGTGACGTTACTGAGTTTGTAGTGAGGTGTCTATCTTGCTAGAAGGTAAAGTTCGAGCACAGGCGACCTGGAGGCATGGTTCAATCAATGCCAGTTCCAGAGTGGAAGTTTCATGATATCTCCATGGATTTCGTGGTTGGACTCCCACCTACTAGGGGAGGTCTGAACATGATATGGGTTGTAGTTGATCGCCTAACCAAGGTAGCCCGATTCATACCGATGAAGGACACTTGGAAGGTAATGAAGCTTGCTGAACTGTTCGATAAGGAGATCATGAGACACCACGGAGTACCTAAAACCATAGTATCTGACAGAGACACTTGATTCCTTTCGAGATACTGGAAAACTACACGAGAAGCGCTGGGAACAGAATTGAAGCTAAGTACCGCGTTCCACCCTCAAACAGATGGTCAGACTGAGCGTACGATTCAGACACTTGAGGACATGTTACGAGCATGTGCCTTGGACTTCCAGAGCAGTTGGATCGATAAGTTGCACCTGATCGAATTCTCATACAATAATAGCTATCATGCTAAGATCAAGATGGCACCTTTCCAAGCATTGTACGGCAGACCGTGTCGCACACCACTATGTTGGGATGAGTCAAGTGAAGCGGTTATTATAGGGCCCGGAGTATTTAGAGCAAGTTCAGGCTGAGGTTCAGCAAATTCGAGGGAATATGAAGGCAGCCCAGGATAGACAAAAGGGCAAGTTGAGCCCAAAGTTTGTAGGTCCTTATACCATTACGGAGCGGGTGGGCCAGTTGCTTACAGGTTGAACCTACCCGATGAGCTGGGTAAAGTGCATGATGTTTTCCACGTCTCACAGCTTAAGAAATACATGCACCACCCCTCCCATGTTTTGCAGGCCGAACAGCTAACCATAGAGCCAACCATGAGATCAGTAGAGACCCCTCAGAGGATTCTGGATACGAAGACTAGGGACACTCGCCACAAGTCAGTGAGACTGGTGAAGTTTCTCTGGTCCAACCAGGACGTCGAGGAGGCTACTTGGGAGTTAGAGGATAAGATGCGAGCGAAGTACCCTTCGCTCTTTACAGATTAGATTTCTTGTGTAGGGTACGGGGCGTACCCCTTTTTAAGGGGGGTAGAGCCTTTTCGCTTTTAAGTTTGTAAGCAAACAATCACATAGTGTTGATTGTTGTTTGTTGCTTACTTGGTGTTAAGTATGTATTATACTTTGTGACAGACCTTATGAGTCTGAACCTTAATAAATGTGGCAGACATTATGAGTCAGAAAGCGTATATACTGTTGTGTGATCTATGTGATTTTGTATGTGAAGTTACCTGTGTATTCTAAGAGATATTGGATGCATAGGAACTTTGGGGACAAAGTTCTTTTAAGGGGGTAGATTGAAATACCCCAAACCTTAATATATTGATGAACTATCTAATTATAATATACTAAGGCTATAACATGCCTTAGAAACATTAGGAAAGAGTTAAACAACAATGTACACAAAAAACATACCTTAAGCGTTTAAACCGAAAACGTACCATAGAGCACAGAATGTGCTTTAAGGAAAAATGTGCCTTACGCATTAATACATGAAACTAAAATGCTAATGAGCCTAAATACCATTAAGAAGTAAGGGAACAACAATAAAATGGTCATAGGAACCATTACGTGTACACACAAATTAAGTATACAAGTCCACACAAAAACTGGTACTAAACTGACGAAAGTCAAGGAGAAACCACTAAATGACTTGGTTTAAATTGGAATTAGCAACATGCTATTTCAAGAACAAAGTTTCTAAAGGTTGTAAATGTACTAAGAACACATTTAAACTAGCCAAAACAAATTGCATAATCAATGTGAACCCGGAAGCACATAAAATGTGTTTTAAGGCATTTTTGGCCTTGTAACATACCTATCACACGGTACTAGTCATTATGAACGAGTTTAATTCATCAAATGTTACATAAATACAAGGTAAAACAAAAAAAATAAGATCAAAGAAGGCTTAGGGCTGCCGACATGGGGGGGGGGGGGGGGGCTCACCAAGGTTTTAAATGCTTTTAATTTCTACTATTTCAACAACCAAGACTTCCTTGGTTTGCCTTATCATCTTGTCCCCTTAGTGAATGATTAATGAGACTCTTACCTGTCAAATGAGAGCTCACAAATTCGTAGCTCATCCTCTCTTTGAAGAAACAACACAAAAAAAACTCCATGTTCTTAGATTTAAGCCTTAAAGAACACCTTGTCTTGTAGAAATCATAACTTTCTCGTCCTAGATCCAAATCACAAGCTTGATAGCTCGTTGGAATCCTCTCTTCAAGAGCTTTACAACCATAGCTCATGAGCCTCCAGATTCTCAGGAACAACCACTAATAAGTGCCTTTGATTCTCGAGGTAAAACATTGCCTTCTTGAAAACTTCTTATTCTTTGGTTTTTGTTACAGCCGATTGGCATGGGATACTAACCCATCTTATTCTCCATCTTGTTGTATAATTTTGGGGACAATTCCTTTAGCAAATTGCTGGCAAAATTTCTAAGGAATTCAAGCTTAAATATTAAGCTAAAAGGTTAATATACAAGGTAAACTCTACAACTACCTATTTCAAGGTTCTAAATATTGATCTATATATGATCTAACCTATTGTGTACCTTGTTTATTATGGCCGATTTTTGTTAGGTGTTAGATTTAATTTTTGGCACCTTAAATGTTAATATTTTGTAAATCTAAAATTAGATTTATAACCCTTATGATATAAACTTTAATATAAGCTATCATAATATATAAGAAAAGTTCATATACTATAATTTAAGAGGTGGCCGAAAATTAAGAGAGCTTATGTGAGTTAGGAAAATTATATAACTAAGTTAAATTAGAGGAATTAGTAAATTTAAGAGTAATATGTAAAATTTGAGAAGTTTTAGCTATATATTATAATTGCCGAAAATATATACGAATTATTATGAAATTTATGAAGTTTAGATGATGGGAAAATAAATTGTAGAATTAAGTTTACATTTTATAAAGAGTTTATAAGTATTACTAGAATTTATAAGGTTTTGGTATATTTAAAGTTAATAAAAGATAGTATATATATACTACAACATTAAATAATTAAATATGGTGATTTAGAGATGTTTAAAATGATTTTTGATGTTCAAAAATCTATAGGAAAATTAGTTACGAAAATTAGAAATTGATTAGAGTTAATTTGGTTAATAAATGAGTTAGGATAAAAGAAAAGACCACAAGGGTAAAATGGTCATTTCCCTGGTCAAACTTGGTCAAACGTGGTCAAACTTGGTCAAATATTTAGCCTTCCCTAATGTCAACTTAATCAAAGACATACAAAAAGCTGAGTAGAAGGTTAAAACTTAAAACTTATTATATTGGATAAACTAGACATGTTATATGTATATAAATCTTTTTTAAGGTTACAAAAAAAAATGAAACTTTTGTTGTTTTTTAAGGGTTTAAGGGGGGTCCCCCTGCCCTACACTAGGCAGGAACACTGTCCCCAGTGTGCGAAAGATAAATAAATATATAAAGAAGAGCAGAGAGAAGGAGAAGAAAACTCCCCTGGAATGTGTCTGGAAAGGTAAAGGGCCCTACACTTGTTCTGGCGCCAGTGCTCGAGTTGGAGGAGAGCAACGACGCCAGGTAGGTTTCTTCTTCACCTTTTTGTGAGGAGACAGTACTTGGAAACTATCTTGGAAACACACGAGGACGGGAATGGCGTTGCCAGGATCACTACTCAGATATTTCTTTAACCTTGATCCATTGACTTTACAGCGGTCGCCGCTTGCATTCTCAAGTTCAAAAGAACCACAGTCATTTCCGGAAGTGATGGTGAAAGGTCCAGTCCAATGAGATTGCAACTTCCCAGGAAAAAGTCTGAGCCTGGAATTATAGAGGAGGACTTGATCACCAACTTGGAAATTGCGAGGCAAGATAGCTTGACCATGGATCTTCTTGGTGCGTTCTTTATAAAGTTGGGCGTTCTCATAAGCATTGTGGTGCAACTCTTCAAGTTCGGACAACTGAAAGTTTCTTTTGATGCCAGCGGCCGTCATATCAAAATTCAAAGCTTTAAGAGACCAGTAGGCTTTGTGCTCAAGCTCTACGGGTAGATGACAGGCCTTACCAAACACCAGGCGAAAGGGGGTGGTCCCTATAGGAGTCTTGAAAGCCGTTCGATAGGCCCACAAGGCATCATCAAGCTTCATAGACCAATCTCGCCGGGAGGAGCTGACTGTTTTCTGAAGGATCCACTTTAACTCACGGTTAGAAACTTCAGCCTGCCCATTGCACTAAGGATGATAAGGGAGTGCTACCTTGTGATGTACTCCATATTTATGCAAAAGAGCATCAAATTGGCGGTTACAGAAGTGGGAACTATCTTGGCGTCCGCGGAGGGGCATGAAATTTCTTCGAACCACTTGGACACATAGTCCACATCGACTAAGATGTATTGATGTCCTTGAGAGGGGGGAAAAGGACCCATAAAATCAATTCCCCAGACATCAAATAGCCCGACTTCCAAAATGTTGTTCAAAGGCATCTCATGACGTCTAGAGATGTTGCCCATCCTTTGACAACTATCACACCGTGAAACAAACTGATATGCATATTTTTGTAGTGTGGGCTAGAATAAACCTGATTCGAGAACTTTTGCTGCAGTCCGAGTGGAACCATGATGTCCTCCTGCCTCCCTCGTGTGACAAAGGTGTAGAATTGGGGTGACCTCACTTTTAGGAATACACCTACGGATGACCCCATCAGCACATACCTTAAAAAGGTAAGGGTCATCCCAGAAGAAGTGCTTGATCTGAGAGAGAAATCTCTTCTTTTGTTGGGAAGAGAGATCATGAGGCATTACCCCGGAGGCTAAGTAATTGGCAATATCTGCGTACCATGGTTCGTCAGTGCTAGCACTCAATGCATCGAACAATTCAACCTAGTTGGCGAATAAGTTCTTTTCTGATAAGTCCTCGATCTGCCTGATACTGAACACTGTCTCATCCGGAAAATATTCCCGAATGGGAACTCCATCATATGGCTTGTCAATGCGAGAAAGGTGATCAGCTACCCCATTGTGGCTTCCCTTCTTGTCCACAACTAGCACATCAAATTCTTTGTAGTAGATAAGATCCAACACAACAATCTTGGCTTGGTCTCTGCTTTAGTGAATTGGTACTTCAGGGCGGAATGATCAGTGTGAACTATAACCTCGCTGCCCCATAGGTATGAGCGGAATTTGTCAAGAGCAAATACAACGGCGAGGAGCTCCTTCTGTGGTGGTGTAGTTTTTCTGTGCATCCACCAGAGTTTTGCTTGCATAAGTGATGATCCGCAGTACCTTATCCTTTCTTTGACATAGAGCGGCCCCCACGGCGTAGTCACTAGCATCGCACATGATCTCAAAGGGAAGAGACCAATCAGGTGTGACGACTACAGGGGCGGAGATTAATTTCTGCTTGATGATCACAAAGGCTTCAGAACATTCTTTGGTGAAGTTGAACTTTGTGTCTTTGGCGAGCAGATCACTTAGAGGCTTTGCTATTTTTGAGAAATCAGCAATAAACCTTCGGTAGAAGCGTGCGTGACCCAGAAATGCTCTTACTTCCTTGACTGAGGTGGGGGGAGGGAGCTTCTGGATGACCTCAACCTTGGCCTGGTCAACTTCAATACCTGCTTTTGAAACTCGATGCCCCAAAACAATGCCTTCCTTCACCATGAAGTGGCATTTCTCCCAATTTAATACCAGGTTAGTGTCTTCACACCTGGTTAAGATCAGATCTAACTGCTGCAAACAATTATCAAAACTCCGGCCATAAACACTGAAATCATCCATAAACACTTCAATACTCTTTTCAATGAAATCAGCAAAAATAGCTTGCATGCAGCGTTGGAAAGTAGCAGGGGCATTGCAAAGCCCGAATGACATCCGGGTATATGCAAAAGTACCATAAGGGCAGGTGAAGGTAGTCTTCTTCTGATCCTCAGGTGCGATTGGAATCTGGAAATACCCCGAATAGCCATCAAGGAAACAATAAAATTCTTGCCCTGATAATCTCTCCAACATCTGATCAATGAAAGGCAAGGGGAAATGATCTTTTCTAGTGGCAGAATTTAGCTTCCTATAATCTATACACATACGCCACCCTGTTGTCTTTCTTTGAGGGATCAGTTCCCCTTTTTCATTCGGGACCGCCTCTATTCCACCCTTTTTTGGAACCACTTGTACAGACTTACCCAAGGGCTGTCAGAGATTGGATAAATAATACCAGCATCTAGTAATTTGAGAACCTCGGCTTTGACAACTTCTTTTAAGTTTGGGTTCAACCTTCTCTGAAATTGCCTAATAGGTTTATGGTTTTCCTCCATACAGATACGGTGGGTACAAAAGCAAGGGTCAGTCTCTTTCAGATCCGCTAAACACCAACCTATGGCTCTTTTGTGACTCCCTAAGACTTCTAACAATTGGGTTTCTTGATCAGGAGATAGAAGTGAAGAAATAATCACAGGGAGAGAATTGTTACCTGACAGGAAAGCATATTTTAAGTTCGACGGTAAATCCTTGAGCTTTACCTCAAGTGGTTGCTCGATAGATGGCGTTGCTCTCTGGGGCGGGCGGTCTAGACTGATTAGTGATGGTTGGTAGATAGGATCCTGCCTGATGCCTTTATTCAGTTGAACGATGGTATCATTGACTTTCTTGATTGGAGACTCTTCAATAGATGAAATCAGAACTTGTTCAAGGGCCTCCAACTCGTGCGGTTCAATAGAAGGTATAGAGAATAATTCTTCATCGGCTGTGCAATCGTCCTCTCCACCATCTGCTAAAAGTCCCACACAACATATAGTATGGGCAGCGGCACTCTTCCTTACCATTTGAGCCATATTAAACTCAATTTTTTCATCCTCGAATCGGAAGGTAACCTTGCCATCATACACATCGATGACCGCTCTTGCAGTGCTAAACAATGGTCGCCCAAGGATCAAAGGGACTTCAGTATCCTCATTGATGTCTAGGACAACAAAATCCACAGGGAAGATGAACTTGTCAACTCCCACCACCAGATTTTCCACCATACCCATAGGTTTGATGGAGGACCGGTCCGCCAATTGGAGACAGAAGGAAACTAGCTTCAGTTGGCTACCACGAATCTTGGTGAATATGGAATACGGCATTATATTGATACTTGCTCCAAGGTCACATAGACCATGTCCGCAATCCACATCACCTATGCAACAAGGCACTATTGGCAGTCCAAGATCCTTCTGTTTGGGCGGCATTGCACATACCAGGGCCGCCGAACATTCCTCTGTTAGGGTGACCGTCTCCAAATCTTCAATCTGGCGCTTGTTGCTCATTAATTCCTTAGGAATTTAGCATATGTAGGCATCTGCTTTAGAGCATCAATCAAGGGAATGTCAATAGTTAAACGTTTAAAAATTCCCAAAAATTTCTTAAATTGCTCATCCATGTGCTTTTTCTTGATCCTAGTGGGAATGGCAATTTTTCGGTGGAAGACTGATTATTAGAGGAGAAAAGTCATTAGAAGCATTAGTAGAAGTAGAGGAGAAGAAGTAGGGGCCTGTGTCCCCTGAGGCGGTATGAAGGGTAGTACTTCCTCCTCATTATCCGGATCATTTGCTTTTCTTTTTCTTTTTCTTTGCCTTTACTTACTTCCCTTCCACTTCGGAAAGTGATGGCGCTTGCACCTTGACTCTCCACAAGCACTAACTTAGCATGCTCCCTAGGATTCAGTTGAGTTTGAGAGGGTAAATGGCCAGAAGGCCTAGGTTGGGTCAGGATCTGCTGAAGTTGAGAATGCAGGGATTTTTGGTCCTTGCGTAGGGCAGAGATCTCTTCCTGAGTATCTCTGGATTTGTTCATGAGTGCCTTCATCATATCCCTCATTTCTGCCATCTCTGCTTCAGAGTTGGATGGAAGTTGAGGTGATTGGTGAGAAGACACTCTGTTATAAGGAGGTTGGGCGAACTGCCTCTGGCCTCTTTGATAGCCGGAATTATTTTGGAAGTTTTGGGTGGTTGGGCGCCTCTTTGCCAAGGTTGTCTGAACCCTTGATTGTTGGTGACGTAGTTTACTTCCTCAGATGCTTTGAGTTCTTGTAACTCAGGACACTGCTCAAAATCATGTGGTCCGCCACACTGTGTACAAGACACGTCAGAAGGTGGTAAAGAAAACATGGAAGAGCGAGTTACCTGAGTGGTTGGTCTTGTATTAGCCATATTAGCCTGCTGAGGGAGGGAACTCATAGCCAGTTGCTCCACAACTTTTTGTAGAGCGCTTACCTTCGTGGATTGTTGGGCATTGCTCTCTAGCAATTGCTCGTGACTCTTCTTCAACTTTTCAAATTTGTTGTCACTTTCTCCAATATGATACAAACCTGGAGTGTTGCCTCTAGCCCCTCCTGTGGCCCAATCACGAATTTCCTCGCATAGGGATTCAATCCCGTCCAGAAATTGTTCCCCAGGTTTCTTGAGGATGTCAGCGCCAAGGGAGGACAACACCATCGTCTTGTACTGGTTCACGAGCCCTTTGTAGAACAATTGCGAGAGTTGCTCTTTCATGAGACCATGGTGGGGACACTTCAGGAGTAATCCCTTAAATCTATCCCAAGCTTCACAAATATTCTCTGATCTAGGTTGCTTGAAGTTGTAGATTTCAGCGATCATTTCTAAAGTGCGACTCAGCGGTAGAAATTTGTCGTAGAACTTCGTTGCCATGTCGTCCCATGTGGAGATAGTGTTTGGCGTCAGCCTGAGGTACCATTTGCTTGCAATTCCAGTGAGACTGTGAGGGAAAAGTGAGAGACGAGCAAACTGCAAGACAACGTCAGTAGCGGTGAGGCTATTGACATGTTGCAGGAACTTTGTTACGTGGAGCAATGCTTCATCAGGGTTGGAACCATCAAACATCCCTAACTCCTTGACATAACGAATTTTATGATATGGCTTCAATTTCTGCCATTCATCATAGTCGGCTTGAGGAAGATTAGGAAGATTGATGGTCGGCTTTTGGCCTTGGTTAGAGGGCATGTTGATGTTACGTACTGTTGCCATTTCACTTGAAGTACTTGGATCTCCTTGTGAGGGATGGTGGTTCTTTCTTTGGTGTAACGATCGAAGGAGAGTTCTCTCGATCTCGGAATCGTATTCTGATATTTCGTTAGAAAGGCCTTGTGATCTAAGAAGCATTCACTTAGAGAAAGCAAGTACCTAAGAGATGACAAGAAAGGTTTTTAAGTACTCTGGACAAAATATGTAATTACTAATGTATGCTTTTATTTAATAGAAAATATCATTGTCATTACATAACATATAAAAGATAAAATAAACTAAAATAAAACATATAAGAGATACTAGAGTAAACTAAAAGACAACCCTAAACCTAGTGTGCCTAACTCTACTAGTAAATATCGCATAGAAGGGGGGCCTTCGGTGAATCCTATTGGTGAAGATACCCATATGAGGGAATCTTCACCTAAGTTCATCCCGGGCAGGACACTCATGCGCGCTGTGGTCCTAAGGCGGTGGTAGGTAAGGGCAGGTCTCAACTTCTTCCTCTTAATAAAGATTTCTACCCCTATACGGGGGTTTAATTCATTGACCTCATAAATATGCAGAAAATGAAAAAGGTTGGACTCCCCACTTTGTAACTTAGCCATCCAAATGTTTCTAGGCATCCTGAGTACAAAGTTGAACAAAGGGTGAGACAGTTATAAGAGGAAGGAATACATATATAACAAAGAGAAAAAGAAAAATAAATGCTGAGTTGAACGAGCCGGGTAGCGTGCCGGATAGGAAGTGTCCGGCATCGGACTTCCTCTGAATGTGCCGGATCATAGCAACCTGGCATCCTACACAGAAAGTTAAAAATTAGCGAAAACGTAAATAACATTTAAATAGCATTTTTCGGGAGAAATATTTCAAATTTGTAGAATGTGCCGGGTTTAATGTCGGGAGTATAATATCCGGCACAGACTTCCTCTGATTTTGCCGAGTATAAGACTTCCGGCAGTAAGTCCGGCATATTCAAACATTTGGAAAGAAAACAAAACCAACGAATAAAAAAAGGCTATTACCAATTTTAGGACTTGGACTAATTCCAAGTCCCGGCAACGGCGCCATTTCGCTAACAAAGATTTTAGTAGGTATTTATTGAACTATTATGTATAAAAGATTAAACTAAAACATAGGAAAAAAACAAGAATATGCCGGGTATACGTTACCCGGCACTATGCACGGCATAAGTTAAAATAAAAGAAACCTACTCAATCTAATACGGGTAGCAAACAAAACCCCGGTCAAAGTAGCAGGGAAGCAATTTAAGACCAAGTATGTCGAACCCTAGGGACTTGTATAGAAAATTAGTCCTAGCCTTGGTAATTATAAAGTAAAGAGGGGGAAAATGTGTATAAGTACAAATTAAGAAAACTACCTAAAACCTAATCTAAAATGGTATTTACAATGATCCGCCCCAGATTCGAAATGGTAAACGTCATAAAAACACATATGATCACCAAGGAAAAGAATAAATTTCGAATTAACCAACTTTTGAGAGTGCCGGATATCATGCCGGACAGAATGCGCACGGCATACTCAAAAACCTTGAATGTGCCAGACGTCTTGAACCTGGCATGCCATCCGGCATACCCAAAATGTCAAATTACTTTTCAAATTCGAAGCCGAACCAAGCACTCCCTAATCATTATCGAAAACTAACAAATATCTTGGTAATTAACGAACCGAAAAGGGGAGAATAACATGGTTAATTCTAAATCTTAAGTTTCATCTTCTAAATTGTAAAAGACAAATGGAAAGACCACTTGGAATTCCTCAACCTTTCTGCCTTAAAAAAGTCAGAATTTGAATTAAATGGAAGGAGAAGCAACTTCATTCCAATTGCAAGAAACACAAAATTCCAAGTTGAAACTTATATCTTTTATTAAATAATCATAGCGTGTTTACAAAGAGAACCACTCCAAACCAGTAACCACTAAGGATTCTAATGCATCCTCTACTTTAAGTGGAAGAAGAACAATCAAGGGGGGAAGGAGAATGGTCTTAGCCTTAACCCGATGACAATTTCTTCTTCTCCTTGTAAATGATGCAAGATCTTCCTCCAGCAGCACTTCGGGACGTTTTTTAGAGTTTTCTGAGTGTGTAAGTATGTAGAAGATGATGACCAAAAATGCAACATTCGGCCTCCTTTTATAGGCATTAAAAATACTTGTGTCGGACGTCTTGCCGGGTCTATTTGATCCGGCATGTCTATTAAAAACGTGCGTGAACTGTAACGGCCGAAACCGCCAGGGTGCGAAAAGTCACTTGTGTCGGACAGGGATGCCCGACACCATACCCGGCACTGGTTAATTAGTTAACGGTGAATAACTACTAACTTTTGGCGAGTCGACATATCTTTTTGCTCGTGCAGGATACAGAACATCCGACATCCTGCCCGGCCGGATCCCTTTTTACTTCGCATTTGTGCCGTGCATGAGGAATCCGGCTTCACATCCGGCAATACTTAGTTTCTGACGTAGAATTTCTCTCTCTTGCATAGAAAACACACAAAACATAAGACTGAACATATAAATTCATTTTACATATAAAATAACGTAAAAACTACCTATTTTAACCTTAATTTAACTAAATTTACAAATCAAGCTTATATAATATGATAAGTCTACGGCTTATCAATGTTCCATAGCTTACACCCAATGGCTGAGTACCATGGAGCATCTCTGGCAGTTAGAGGTTGTGCTATTTATGTTAGTGATTAGCCTGGACAGCATGACTTTGATCTACTCAGAAAACTTGTCCTCCCTGATGGATCCGTATTGAGAGCCAAATTACCTGAAAGACCAACGTGGGATTGCTTGTTTAGCGATCCAGCAAGAGACGGAAAGAGCCTACTGAAGATATGGAACATGAATGACTTCACTGGAGTCATCGGCGTTTTCAACTGTCAGGGAGCTGGCTGGTGCAAAGTTGGAAAGACGAACCTGATCCATGACAATCAACCGGCGTTTTCAACTGTCAGGGAATTGAATCCACTTTAGTTTAGTGGATGCACTTAAGAATATTAAATTAAAAAACAACCCAAAAGCCAACTAGGCGCACAACTATAGCAACGGGGAAACAAACCCAACACTAACCCATATAACTAAAAATGTAAACATACACAAGATTTTCATAGTGACAACAACTTGCTATCAGTGGACGTCCTAGCTTGCCCCATAATGTGAGTGTGATAGATAGATTTAATTACCACAACTAGTTATAGCGGTGTCACTATAATTTTTCGCTAGAACAACTGAACATTTCGATATCTTAAATATGTTTATTGATATAATTAATATCAATCTAGATACCTGTTCTCAAATTCGAATGTATAGAGACATATACACAATGATTTTGTTACCTGTTCTCAAATTCGATCTTCAAATTCTTCAATTGCTCCAATTTTTATCAACACTATAGATTCACATACACAAGCTGTGAATGAACAGAGGAGCAACGATTGTATGTTCCTCATTCATCGATTAGGGTTTAAAGACAATGAAGATAGACGCAGCAGCCAGAATGTTCACCGGTGAAGAGTCTTTGTCGAGGTCGCCGGAAAAAAACTATATTCCTCCTTCGCTGGTTAGGGTTTATCGACAATGGATTTAGACACAGGTAGAAAATGTACTCTTGTGAGTTTGGTCAGCAATGAAGAGTTTGCTCGCCTGTCAAGAGTTTGCTCGTTGAGGTCGCGAGTGGAGGATTTGCACATCGAGGTCAGCGGTGAAGAGAGTGTCGCCAGAGAGATAGACGTGAGCAGTTTGGTATTTACTTCAAAGTTCAAACTGGAATAATAGATATGCGTAATAGAATCCCACAAAATATGGTATCAAATCTATATTATTTAATTATTAGTATAAGATGAAATCAGGACCATCTAGTTTTATTTATTCTAATCCAATGGCTATTAATAGGTCCAGAACATCCAGGGACATTTTTAGTCCTTAATATTATCTATACTCCAAAGGTCAATCCCTCTCCTCCTTTTACTATTCTCATAAAGCATCCAAAATAGAAACTCTGAAGAATTAAGTAAAAAGTAAATGTGAGAGCATTTTTACTTTTTAATGTATATAGATAAATAACGAGATATTTATAGAGGATAATAAAGTAATCTTTTTAGGGAGTTGACTCAACTTTAGTTTAGTGGATGCACTTAAGAATATTAAATTAAAAAATAACCCAAAAACCAACTAGGCGCACAACTATAGCAGCAGCGGGAGAACAATGTAAACACACACAAGATGTTCATAGTGACAACAACTTGCAATCGGTGGACGTCCTAGCTTGCTCCATAATGTGAGTGTGATAGATAGATTTAATTACCATAACAAGTTATAGGAGTGTCACTATAATTTTTTGCTAGTTCAACAGAACATTTCGATATCTTAAATATGTTTATTGATAATTAATATTAGAAAAATGAGGTCGAAATCCTAACAATTGATAATTTTTGTTTTTAACTCCAAAAAAATAGCAATTCAGTTCTATATACTGAGTTTAGTGGCGACACTCAAAGAAAAGTAATGGAAGCAAGGGAAAGTCATTTTTCTCTAATAGTCGTGGTTCCCTTTAAAGGTCACTAGCTATATGAGTGAAGTAGTGAGCATTGATTTTAAGCACAAGACAATTTTTGCAAAGGTGTGTTAGACTGGTCAAAAGTGAAGATAAACTTTAAAACCCTGTTTTTCTGTGAATTTGAGATCCAGATTTTGTGGTGAGTTGATGATTCAATTACTTTGTTTATGGATATAAGACATAATTGGGTTTGTTGGCGATGATGTTGTACTGAAATGTTCCCTTGAATTGAAATAATAGATCGTAATCTTAAAGGCATTTGATCTATCAATGGTTTAATAGGTTGAATGAGATAAACAATGATGTTGCCTCTAAGAACATGATGGTTTCAAATAGGAACTATTGCCACTTGATCACGTTACAAGGATTCCCGTCACAAACTGAGAATATCACCATGATTGATTGTATGAGTTGGTGAATTAACATAATCAAACTCTCCTTTGTACTCTAGCGGCAGCTAGTGGGACAAATTGTTTAAGGTTTTTATAGCCCCCTTTAAATCGTAAACCTATCATCTTAGGGGTCACTCCCTAGTAGCTTAAAAAAATGTTCACTTGTTAAGGGGGATTAATATTACTGCAAATCGTTGATATTAATCCGTGGGTAAAAAGAATCCGTTAGTGGCAGCAAATAAGGAAAGTACCCCATTGTGAGTAGAAGACGTATGTATCCCTCACATGCATCACTTAATGTCGTGAACGCTAGTTTTAGTGAGGTTTGGATAGAAGTCCAAAAGAACATTAATGCCCTGGCCCGTTACACTTTTGTGATGTGATTAATGTGCATAATTTGCTGAAAAACAACAATTGTGCCTAACAAACTGGGTGTTAGAGATTTGATAACATGGAAATTTTGGTATTCATTATTTATCACTTTGACGCTTTTTTCCATCGTCCAATCATCTCACGTCCCTTTTAATAAGAAAAACGGAAAAATTTAATCCTAACGGTCACCCAAATCCTCTACCAATGGCAATATGCAAAGGAAAGAAGACCAAAATCTCCATAATTGAATAGAACTGAAAGAAAAATCTTCTACGCCTGTACATTATTTCCCTCCGCCATCCACTATAAAATCCCCTCCTTTCGTATCCCTTCATCATTCATCGATTCTTTGTCGCCACGCACTTGTTCTGGTTGTGCTTCCGAATTCCTCGTTCACGGGTAAAACTTTTCCTTATTTCCCTCTTCATTTCCGTATCTTCTAGTCTCATCGAGAGGTAAGACTAGTCAAAATGACTATTGGTGCGGGAATCACTATAGCCGGCCGTACCTGTCGGTTTTCGGGAGGACCATACTCTCCGGCGTTCACGACAACATCATCCTCACGCCGTACTCCTCAGATCATGTCCTTTCCGCCCTCTCCGATCCTCAACACTATGATAATTCTTTCGCCGGCGCCTTCATCGGCGTCGATTCCGATCACACTGGAGCCGCCGTGTGTTCCCGATTGGCAAGCTTCTGTCAGTTTCCCTTCCCTACCTCTCTTTAGTCTTTCCCTGTCTCAAATGTAATAGATGTTACCCTGTAATTCGCTTAATTTCCTACATTTCTTTTGTGATGGTTCCTGCTCTGTTGGTCATGCTTTCGCTTTATCGTTGGTCATGCTTTTCGCTTTAATCGTTTGCTCTTAGCACAGCAGCCTCAGCTCGATTCTCTTTATCCAAATATCTATATATGTTACTTTGGTTAGTGCGAGGTGAGAAATGCTACATACTAGTAATATCTTTAGCTTGATAAGCTCACGCATTGGCGCAAAGAAAGAGTCCCTGGGTCGTTTTCACTACTGAAAATATTCCCTTTTCCATACTCATATTGCTAGCTTAAAGATATGAGTTGCCTTCGAATTCAAGTCAAGTGGAGAATTGTAAAGTTGCCTTGAATTCTTATTTACATTATGGAGGAAAATTAATGGTCTACATTATAGTGGGGAATTAATGGTCAACATTTATGGTGGAGACTTTAGTGTTGACATTTATGGTGGAGACTTTAATGCTGGAGAGTTTTGACAGTGGAAGTTATGCTTCAAACTTATGGAAGTTATGTTATTCCATTTACTGGCGCTAATAGTCATACATTAAATGTGCATTTAATGGTCAGTTAATGCGGCCAGTTTTATGTGGTTTATTTCCATAAGGCATTGCTGTTCTAGAAGACTCCAAGGACCACCCACCACTATAAATAGAGGCTCATTCTTGGCACTTCTCATCCCCATCCAAGGATCCTTCTTCTTTGCAAGAAGTTTTGAGGGTTACTTTTGTGAGAGAAAATATAAGAGAGTTTGTATATCACTTTTCTAAGTGATTTGTGAGGTCCTGTGACATTGAGTGATTATCTCCCTTGTGAGATTTAAGTGTCTCACTCTCTTTTGTAGATCCTTCTCCTCCACAAGAAGTTAGAGAATTCCTTTGTATGAGAGAAAATATAAGAGAGTTTGTATATCACTTTTCTAAGTGATTTGTGAGGTTTTGTGAGAGTTATCTCCCCTGTGAGATTTGAGCACCTCTTCTCTCTTTTGTAACTTTGTAATTCCTCTACACATATAGTGAATATTGTTCCTCACCGCCCGGGTGAGTAGGCATAGCCGAACCACGTAAAATATTGTGTCTCACTTCTCACTTATTTATTTTTCGTAGTCATCGTTATATATCTACCAACTCGTCTTTCCGCTGTGTCACAAACCCCTAACAAAGAAATTTGAAGCAGCCTGATAATTGCGCTGCCTCACCTTAATTATATTCTTGACTAGAGAACTGAATATTTATACCACCACCTGGCAAGGGAAGACAAATTTGCATATTTTTGATAGTTTATGGGTCCAATGCGATCTCTTTTCTGTTCTGCCTTGTTTTCAAACCTCTTTAAAAAAGTTCTACTAGCTCTACTGGCGATGATGCTTTTGCATCTCTGTGTATAATTTAAAAAAACTCACTGGTAGAAGTTTATCTCAGATATTATTACAGAAGGATCAAGGATGTACAGATAACATCGTTTAATTGTTTTATTAGCTACTCAATAGACATACCAACACCTGTTTGTTTTCTCTAATATGTATGCTATATTTCTATTGTGTCAGGGGACTTCGCTTTATGTGCGTATTTAGGTTCAAGATGTGGTGGATGACCCAAAGAATGGGCAAATGTGGACAGGATGTTCCCTTTGAGACTCAAATCTTGATCGTGGAAGCAAATGGTGCTGCAACTTCGGGGGAAACTGCTATAAACGGAGCTCACTCGAGCAGTGATCCATTATATACTGTGTTCTTGCCCGTTCTTGAGGGTGATTTCAGGGCTGTGCTTCAAGGGAATGCAAATGATGAGTTAGAGATTTGTTTGGAAAGTGGTGAGGAGATAACTTTTGCTCGAGATTAAACTTTTATTTATTGCATGCTTCCATTCTGTAGGCTAATAATTTCTATTTCAAACCTGGAAACTTATATGTTGGTTATTGTTACCAAAGCTGAGGAGTTAACCGCATACACTTTCTTACATTTTGCAGGTTGTCCCTCTGTGGAAGGATTTGAAGGATTATGTTGCTGCTGGTTCTGAATCCTTTGATGTTATAAGCAATGCGGTGAAGTAAGTAGCTCTTACTGTCCTAATTGAATTTGAGTTTGATGTGCACTAACTAAGATCATATACATAGAGAAAGGAAACAGGTTAGTCTTTTTATCTTTGATAGATCTATCGAATCTCAAGTGACTTACAAATCACGAATTTTAAATAGTTACTTTTGTTTGATTTCAGATGCCTGATATGTTGAATTGGTTTGGATGGTGTACGTGGGATGCATTTTACACCGAAGTCACGGTTGAAGGAGTAAAGTAAGGGCTCGAACAGGTGTGTGTGGTGCCGTACTTATTCTCTGTTGATTAGGAATTTTTGCCTTGCAAATCAAAGAAGAAAGAGCTAGCTTATCGTTTCTTTATTGGTGATACGTTACATTGATTAGATTAATGCTCATTAGCAATTAATTTATTGCTGGGCGCAGTTTTGAAAAGGGTGACATACGCCCCAAATTTGTCATAATTGATGATGCCATGGACCCCACGGCACCGGCACCGGCACCGGCACCGGCACCGAGTTTAAAGCAGATAACGCTGCAAAGTGATTGGAGTGATGCTCTATCATTGTGTAAGATTATTTTTTGGGAAAATTTTTGAAAAAATATCTTTCTCAAAAAAAAGACATGCGGTGGTCTTTTTTTAAAAAATTACGGGCATGAATTAAACCAGTGTAAAAAACAGTTCTGAGGTCGGGGCAGAGTTGCTTCTGCATTTTTCTACTTGAAACCGCACTAGAGCTGGGGCGGCTTCAGGCAAAATTACCGAAAGATGCCTTACATGCGGGGCGGTTCTTTGCAAAAATCGCTCTCATCCGGAAAATCTCGACAGCCAATCAAAGCTGTCGATCGACATTTTCTCCAGATTTCGGACGGATAAGGTTATCCGCCGCATTGCAATGAAGCCGCCCTGGACTTGGGACAGTTTCCAACAGCCAGAATTTTCTATAAAAAACCCCCCAATTTTCCCCCATTCTTCACACAATTCTTCAACACTCAATCTTTAACTCTACATTCTTCTAACTTCGAATTTCATTAAGTAAGTTGCTATACTCAATTTATTTTTCATTTTTTGTATTGTTTATTTATGCTTAATTATTATGTTTATTGAAGTACCCATTTTTTGTGTTTTTTTAATTGTTTGTCAACTTCTAATTACTTCTTCTATTTTCAATTAGTTTTTCTAATTACTTCTTCAATATTCAATTAGTTTTTCTAATTACTTCATCTATCTTCAATTAGTTCTTCTAATTACTTCTTCTATCTTCTAAATTCTATCTTCAATTAGTTCTTCTAATATTTTTTAGCTTATAATTATTCTTCCCAACATATGTTAATGCTATTATAATGTTTTGCAATTTTTTTACATTTATAATGCTCACTAACAACATTCAAATTCGTAATTAATTTGTCCATTTAATTTATGAGTTCCAAAATCTCCAATTTGGGTGGTTGTATGCCTTAATTAATTATGTTAATGTTTATTATAATGGTATGCACTTTTTTTTACATTTATAATGCTCACTAACAATATTTAAATTCTTAATTAATCTGTCTAATTAATTTATGAGTTGCAAAATCACCAATTTTGGTGGTTTTATGCATTAATTGTTTATGTTAATGTTATTATAATGTTATGCATTTTTTTTACATTTATAATGCTCACCAACATCATTTAACTTCGTAATTAAATTATCCATTTATTTTATGAATTGCAAAATCACCAATTTTGGTGGTTTTATGTATTAATTGTTTATGTTAATGTTATTATTATGTTATGCAATTTTTTTTACATTTATAATGCTCACTAATAATATTTAAATTCGTAATTAATTTATCCATTTAATTTATGAGTTGCAAAATCACCAATTTTGGTGGTTTTATGCCTTAAAAATTTATGTTAATGTTTATTATAATGTTATGCAATTTTTTTACATTTAAAATGCTCACTAACAACATTTAAATTCGTAATTAATTTGTCCATTTAATTTATGAGTTGCAAAATCACCAATTTAGGTGGTTTTATGCTTTAATTAATTATGTTAATGTTTATTATAATGATATACACTTTTTTTTACATTTATAATGCTCACTAACAATATTTAAATTCGTAATTAATTGTCCATTTAATTTATGAGTTGCAAAATCACCAAAATTTATGCATTAATTGTTTATGTTAATGTTATTATAATGTTATGCAATTTTTTTTACATTTATAATGCTCACTAACATCATTTAAATTCGTAATTAAATTGTCCATTTATTTTATGAGTTGCAAAATCACCAATTATGATGGTTTTATGCATTAATTGTTTATATTAATGTTATTATAATGTTATGCAATATTTTTTATATTTATAATGCTCACTAACATCATTTAAATTCGTAATTAAATTGTCCATTTATTTTATGAGTTGCATAATCACCAATTTTGGTTGCAAGAGTGGGCATATGCCAGACTCTCTGTCATTTTCGAGTTCCAAGAGTGGGTCTAAAAATAGAAACCGTGATCGGTTGTACATAAGTGCTTGAAATAATATATTACATATAATTTAATAACTGCAGTGCACTTCTTATCATTGTGTTTTAATAAACTTTTTATGTGTTCACTTGTAGTTGGGGTAATCCAAGGGTGAAAACAAGGAAGTTGCAAGACGCTCATGCTGTCATTGATTCTATCCCAGTTCCACCCACTGATGATCACGTAAGTATTATTGCATTACAAACCTATCAACAATTACTTAATTCCTGATATTTATGCACCTTAAATATTTATTGTTATTTAATTTTTCAGTGGGTTTGGCAACCATACTGTGATGCCCCACTAGAAACAGTCGTTGTAGTTGTACCATTAATCTTTAACAACATTGTCGAGAGGTATCAGCCGGATCGGGTGATGAGACAATTTGGACGTGATCAACCAGTATCAGCATTGCCAATGGATTGTCAGGGGCTAAGGTGGTACCAAAACCAGATGTCATTCGGACTGTCAGGGGAAGACCTGGGTATTTTAGGATTCAAAATGAAATGGATGAAAATGAAATGATTCCAGAACGTAGACGTTCCCAGAAACCACCCCGAGAGCAGAGCTGCTTCTACATTTTTCTGCTTGAAACCGCCCTGGGCCTGGGGCTACTTCAGGCAAAATTATCGAAAGTTGCCTTACATGCGGGGTGGCTTCTTTGCAAAAATCACTCTCATCCGGAAAATCTCGACATCTAATCAAAGTTGTCGATCGAGATTTTCTCCAGATTTCGGAAGGATAAGGTTATCCGCCGCATTGCAATGAAGTCGCCCTATGCTTAATTATTATGTTTATTGAAGTACTTATTTTTTGTATTTTTTAATTGTTTGTCAACTTCTAATTACTTCTTCTATCTTCAATTAGTTTTTCTAATTACTTCTTCTATCTTCAATTAGTTTTTCTAATTACTTCATCTATCTTCAATTAGTTCTTCTAATTACTTCTTTTATCTTCTAAATTCTATCTTCAATTAGTTCTTCTAATATTTTTTAGCAAATAATTATTCTTCCCAACATATGTTAACGTTATTATAATGTTTTGCAAATTTTTTTACATTTATAATGCTCAATAATAACATTTAAATTCGTAATTAATTTGTCCATTTAATTTATGAGTTGCAAAATCACCAATTTGGGTGGTTGTATGCCTTAATTAATTATGTTAATATTTATTATAATGTTATGCACTTTTTTTACATTTATAATGCTCACTAACAATATTTAAATTCTTAATTAATCTGTCTAATTAATTTATAAGTTACAAAATCACCAATTTTGGTGGTTTTATGCATTAATTGGTTATGTTAATGTTATGCATTTTTTTTACATTTATAATGCTCACCAACATCATTTAACTTTGTAAATAAATTGTCCATTTATTTTATGACTTGCAAAATCACTAATTTTGGTGGTTTTATGTTAATATTATTATTATTATGTTATGCAATTTTTTTACATTTATAATACTCACTAATAATATTTAAATTCGTAATTAATTTGTCCATTTAATTTATGAGTTGCAAAATCACCAATTTTGGTGGTTTTATGCCTTAAAAGTTGATGTTAATGTTTATTATAATGTTATACAATTTTTTTACATTTATAATGCTCACTAACAACATTTAAATTCGTAATTAATTTGTCCATTTAATTTATGAGTTGCAAAATCACCAATTTAAGTGGTTTTATGTTTTAATTAATTATGTTAATGTTTATTATAATGTTATACACTTTTTTTTACATTTATAATGCTCATTAAAAATATTTAAATTCGTAATTAATTTGTCCATTTAATTTATGAGTTGCAATTGGTGATTTTATGCATTAATTGTTTATGTTAATGTTATTACAATGTTATGCAATTTTTTTACATTATAATGCTCACTAACATCATTTAAATTCGTAATTAAATTGTCCATTTATTTTATGAGTTGCAAAATCACCAATTATGATGGTTTTATGTATTAATTGTTTATGTTAATGTTATTATAATATTATGCAATTTTTTTTACATTTATAATGCTCACTAACATCATTTAAATTCGTAATTAAATTGTCCATTTATTTTATGAGTGGCAAAATCACCAATTTTGGTGGTTTTATGCCTTAAAAGTTTATGTTAATGTTTATTATTATGTTACGCAATTTTTTTACATTTATAATGCTCACTAACAATATTTAAATTCGTAATTAATTTGTCCATTTAATTTATGAGTTGCAAAATCACCAATTTGGGTGGTTTTGTGCCTTGGTTAATTATGTTAATGTTTATTATAATGTTATGCACTTTTTTTTACATGTATAATGCTCACTAACAACATTTAAATTTGTAATTAATTTGTCCATTTAATTTATAAGTTGCAAAATCACCAATTTGGGTGGTTTTATATCTTAATTAATTATGTTAATGTTTATTATAATGTTATGCACCTTTTTTGCATTTATAATGTTCACTAACAATATTTAAACTTGTAATTAATTTGTCCATTTAATTTATGAGTTGCAAAATCACCAATTTTGGTGGTTTTATGCATTAATTGTTTATGTTAATTTTATTATAATGTTATGCAAAAAAAAATTACATTTATATGTCATCTAATCATCATCATTGTAAATTTGTAATTAAATTGTTCATTTATTTTACGATTTGTAAAATCACGAATTTTGGTGGTTTTGATAGCTTAAAAGTTTATGTTAATGTTTATTATAATATTATGCAATATTTTTTTACATTTATAATGCTCACTAACATCAGTTAAATTCGTAATTTATTAAAATGTAGGTTTTGGATTGTGTCCTAATCTGTACAAGCTAGCGATGGTTTGTTACTATTACTTGTTTCAAAAATAATGAACAACCGTGTCATTCTTGTTATGAATTCCTAAAACATATTTATTACAATTTACCACTTGTTATCTCTCATAATTGTTTATGTGTTATTATTTATGTAGATGACCCAGCAATTCCAGCGCCAACCGGCCGAGGTGGGACCCGAGGACAAAGAACTCTTCACATACCAATCCACTCACATATCAGCAGCTCTTTTTTCAAATGATTTGGTACGTTGATACGGCGTTCAACTTTAGTACATTGTGTTCAATATTTACATTGGATCATAACTCTAAATTGTCTAACCATGGCATGTAGGTACTACAAAATCCAAAATACACCGAGAGGAAGTTGCGTTCCCGAAATCTGGAAGTAGAGCTTCCGCATTATGGCCTTCATCATTACATCAGCGAAGCTGGTTTTCTGGGGCCAGGATTTTTTAGAATCAAGGCTGACAATGCCATCGTCAGCACACTTGTTGAAAGATGGAGACTAGAGACTCACACTTTCATGATGCCTTTTGGTGAGGCAACCATTACTCTTGGAGATGTACATCATTTATTTGGGATGAAGGTGGAAAGAGATGGCGTCGTTGTTCGAATGAATCAGCCTGTTGCAGATTTGTGTGAAGAATTGTTATTAATTCACGGGATACCACTAAAAAGTTTATTAATTCACAAAATACCACATTTTAAAAAAAGTTTTTCAGATACCACAAAAAATAATTTTAACATACTAGATACCATAAATTACTAACCAAAAACTTTTTAAGACCAAAATATCCAAAAACAGTTCATGATATACCATAGAAATATTATTAATTCACAAAATACCACAAAACTTATTAAAGTATATATTAAAAAATGGTAAATAAAAATAAAAATCTAAGTTTATTATTTTATTGGATAAAATTTTATTAGATAAAAAACCACAAATAAATTTCAAAAAGTATAAAAAATACTATATATCACTTAAAAGCTAAAAAACTTAATTAAAAATAAAAAATAGTTAAAAGAATTATAATTAAAAATTTTGTAATATTTTTACTTAAAGTATTTTTAGTAATGTAAAATAGTATTATAAAAAATTAAATTTATATAAAGTAAATTATAAAAAATTAAATTATCATTCTCTTTACTTTTTTTTGTGTTTTTAATGGAATTTGGGGTTTCTCGAATTTATTATACTTTTTATATTTCATTAGATATTTTATTATTATATATATGGTCTTTTATTTTTTTTTTCAGTTTTAAACCTTATATGGGGAAGGTTAATTTTTACTAGTTACTTATGTTTATTAATTTTTGTTTTAAATCAAAATATCCAAAATGATATTATTAAAAATATTAGACTATAATACTCTTAAATATTGTTTAATTTTTTTGTCAAATTATTTATCTTGTATATAGTATATAATATTTTTATATAATATCACTTTATATATACTTAATTCAAAAATACAACAAAATTTATGAAATATATTTTTGAAAAGTAAGTAGCAAAAGTTAACAATTTCGTATATATGGGTTAAATTTGAAAACATAAAAAATACCATATATATAACAAAAAACTGTGTAATAATATGAAGAATAATAAAAGGTATATTTATATTAGAAATGCCACAAATTTGATTAAATATAGACAAAAATAGTATAAAGAATGATATTTAAATTTTTATAATCTTACTTTATATAAAATTAGTTTTTTATTATAATATTTATATTATTAAAATTATTATAGTAAAAATATTATAAAAATTTGAATTATTATTCTCTTGACTACTTGGTATTTTTTAATTTTTAATAACTTTATAGTTATATATATTTGATATTTTTAATTTTATAATATTTCAACCTATATATTAATAAACCTATAAATTTTTTTTATTTTATTACTGTTTTTAATATATTTTAATAAATGTTGTGGTACCTTGTGAATTAAAAATATTTATGTGGTATCCCGTGAACTATGTTTATTAACAAGTAGGGGTATTTTGGTCTTAAAAATTTTCGGGTTAGTAATTTATGGTATCTGGTGAATTAAAATTATTTTTTGTTGTATCTGGATTTTTTTTAAAAATGATGGTATTTTATGAATTAACAACTTTTTAGTTGTATCCCGTGAATTTTCCAAAAAAAAAATAAAAAACAAAACTAAGATGAACTATTCATATACAATGTGGTACTATTATATATGCTGCATTATAACATCCGAATTGCATTACAAGATCTGTATAAGCTGCATCCATAAATCCAAAAAATGGATTACATAATCCCATACCAAAAACTGATTACATCCATCATACACATACAAATGACTGAATTTTTAATAGTGCATTGTTATTGAACAACAACAGATGTTGCATCCATAGTTTTAATAAAAAAAACTACAACAGTTGCTATTCACCAATGCTTTCTCTTACATTCATCTTGGTGCTCTCTTGGATTCAGCCTTCTCCCAACGCTTCATCCATTCAAGAAGTCAATGCCTCAACTTGGGCTAGCAAAGTGGCAATCCTTTGTTCCATGCTTGCCACTTGATTTTGGAGCATGAAAACCTCTTCTCGATCAGCACGAACAACACTAGAATTAGCCTCATCGGTGATACTCTTTTCACAGTTGAACTGGCTAGGTTTTGCTCATAATCCATATTCTTTAATCTTTCCCGAGAAAAAAAATACAATACATAAATAATGTAAGAAATCGAATGTATTTTGTTTTACAGTCTGATGTGTGATGTGGTGTGATATATATACATACGTTCTCATGGTACTAACACACTTTGTTTTCTCTATAATAAATAATGGTGCAAAGAACAGCAAACTAACCTATTAACAAGACAACTTTCTTCTCGAAGCAACACATACAAAGAGATAACTGAGAACATTCAAAGACATGAGAGAATATAAAGATTGTGTCTATTATAGCAAAGATAAAGAGACGAAGATATTCAGTAATCAAGTGGGGTTATATATTATGAGATAACCATAGCTGAAACGATTTGTTATAAGTTGTATAGTGTAGTAGATATTCATAAATGAAGCGGGGTTATATATTAAGAGGTGGTAAGCTGTATTGTATAACGACATATAGATGAGAAATAATACTTTGAACAACTATGTACAACAACACGTAGTATATAAATGTTAAAGCATGTATGACTTCTACCCATATATTAATTCAACTCAATAACAAGTATATATATTATACCTCTGTCATACTGGTTGTCGGAGATGATAATGAGCTTCAACTTCTATCTCAATAGTGGATTCGGTAAATCAATCCACACCAGTTTTTTTTTCTTCACATAGAAACGAGCAGCATCCTACATTTGAAGTGACGAGTTAAGCAAGGGTAAACAACAATAAAACACGTAAGATTAATTACAATAAAATTAACCTTAATACAAATACTCATAATATAATCAGAATAATTTTGATCGAAATAGGATCCGTCAAGTCTTCAATGACACAAACTAGTTAGTTCGCCACAATAATAGTGCAAGTCTTAGGTCGATGAATAAATAAAATTTCTATTTTAAGTTGTCTTATGACTCATGTGAAACTCTTCAGTCGTGTAGTGTGCACATATATCTTAGCAACTCGCGACAGTTTTTCCTTTCCAGATATATCCTAAAAATAGAAGAGATAAAACTGAAATACCAAGGAAATTCCAAGCTAGGAATAATATAGTTGGGTAATGTTTCTGAGGTTAGTTAAGGTGGCCCAGGGAATTAGACGACATTCTTTCCGGAATTAATCTTTCTCCTTAAAGTGTTTCTGAATATTGATAACGTTTTGCCTTAATTGATTTAGTTATATTTCGGATACTATATGATATAGTGTTACTTCACCCTCCTACCTTCTCTAAGTTATTTAAACTTCGAAGTACTATTCTAGAATATTCTTTCCAACTTATTTTAAATACTCAGAGTTCGAATTCAGTTTGGCTTTCTTTTGTGGTTATTTGATTTCTAGAGTTCAAATTCTATTTGACTACTCAAGATATTATTTGTTAACTTTCCTTATTCTTCTCTCAGTAATTATATTACTGGCATTTTCATTTATCCTTTTAACGAGATTGTTCTCCTTCCTTTGTTAACTTTTAGACTATTTACAACATATCTACTCATTTCTAAATTACTTCCTTCCAAATAAATGTTTATTAATTGACTTCTTGATATTGTTTCTCATTCTTATTTTAATACACGGTTAATCACGGTTTACTGTTATCTCATTCTTGATTTATTCCTTCCTGAATTACATCACCAATCTTCTTTTACTGATCTTCCTAACTTAACGAGATCTATCCTTTGGAAATATTTTAATTACCGAGAGTTAGAACTCTTTCTTAATTATTTTATTTGCGTTTCCTTTTAACATAAATCTTTAATTAGTTTATTCCTTTTCTTTATACAAACAATTCTATTTAAGGGTTGATTTGTCTTCACTATTCTCCATCCTCAATACGCCGTTCTTGCGCTTATACTCTGCCCAATATTTTCACTCTCTTCCTCTTCAAACCCTTGGTGAATTCTCGCTAGTTCCGTCGAGGTCTAATCAATTCCCTGGTGTCCCGTTGGTAGATTGTCGGGTAATGTATTCTACCTAGTTCCTTAGTTATCTACTCGTTGTCCGGTGAATTCTTATTGTTAATTTTGGTTACCTAGACGCCAATTACATCGACGAGTGCTATCAATAGTCCGGAGCAGTTGGGCTCTTGAGGGATTTGGTTGTTCCAGGTACATTCTATGCTCAATGAATTTGACTGTTGTTTTACAAAATATTGGAAAAAGGTTTCATTGTGTTTTCATGGACTCTCGGTTGTGGTTTGAGGATTTGGGATTGTTTCCCACATTTCGGACTTTGAGGAATTGGATTGTGATTGTGGTATTTCAGTTATGGTTTTTGGGAGTCTTTCACAGGTTGTATTCTATTGTTTGGGAGCCCATAGGTGCTCCCCATGATTGTTATTATTTGCGCTGCACACATTGTTGCAGTTAAGCTCTATGATCTACTCTATGTTACTGCTGTTTCATAGGGGGTGTGCACACTTAAGGACTTAGGGTGAGGTGGTTGTTTGACGGTCCCATAGGTGACTGTCCTGGAATTGTTGTTTGGGGTCCCATAGGTGACCCTGTGTTTGGATTTATGGTTATCTCCTGTTGGAAGCTCCCTACTACGGTTTCGGTGTTGATATGTTTTCTTTAAATTCATCAACTGTTCAATAAAACCTTCTCATCTGATTATTAACGGCAAATGAGTTCTAAAATGTATTTTACAGGTTTAGGTGGAATTTACTCAGTTTTTCTGATTTGTGCGATCCTTTCTGTGTTTTGTCTATGTTTTATGATCGCAAGTATGGATGACTAGGTGTGGGGATCGGGACGGTGAATCACATAGTTTAGGGATTACGAATTATTAAGGCTATGTTTTGAATTTCAACGGTTAAGAGATGTTGTGTTGCTCTCAAAGTTTTACACATTGAATATTTATTTTGGCTTCCGCATAACTTGAGTTAACCTTTGTTTTTGGTGTTATTTAGTTCATTAGCCTGAGCACCCATGGGAATTGGGTGTGGCGGTAATGCCCTGGATGTTTTGAAGTCCGCTGCTGTTTTGAGATTATGTTTATTCGAGTATTTCCTATTGGTAATTATTGGCAGTTTATGAATCGGTTTTATTAAGTTTGAGCTTTGTATTGAGTACTTATTAATGACCTTATCTGCTCAAGAGTTTCTCATATTGTTGTTGTGTTTTATATAAGTGTTTCTGGTGGTTTTTGGTTTCTGTTTACGCTTTAAAAACTGCGCTTAAGGACCTGTCCGAACGTCCGTCCGGACATCAATGTTCGGACAGGCCCCGAAAGTTTCCAAAGGTTTTCATCGTTTGGCTGTGTCCGAACATCTATCTGAGCATCAAGTTCGGACAGCATGCGAGGACGGGTCCAGCTTGCAAGTCTTGACCTATGTCCGAACTTGCAAGTTCGAACCAATGTTCGGACCACGTAAGGATTTTTCCGAAGTTTTGAAACTCGACTTGTGTCCGAACTTCGAAGTCCGGACACAAGTTCGGACCTTGTCGCTTCCCAGTTTTCTAACTCTCGACTTGTGTCCGAACATCAATGTCTGGACACAAGTTCGGACGGATGGTTTTCTGCAGTTTGTTTTCTTCGGCTTGTGTCCGAACTTGCCATGTCCGGACACAATGAAATACCCCCCCTAAATTTTAAAATACATTTATTTTCTAGTTTACAAGTATATTATGTAGTTTACGGGTACATTATATATTTTATCAGCCTATATTACGAGTATATATTATAGTTTGCAAGTATACTAAATAGGTTACGTGTTGTTGTCTGCAAGTATAGTAGTATTTTATGAGTATATATATAATGAAGGTTACACGTTTATTATTTACTAAAGAGAATTCATTCTAACAAATAACGTGTTTTTAATTAGGCCAATTGTTATTTTATTAATGATCCTCGTATATCTCTAGTTAACTTGGTATATTTTAGTTTTAAAAAATGGGGTTATAATAATGATGCTATGATTCAAATAATACTGTTTATTCAAAATACATCTATTATATAATTTAGTAGAATATTGGTTCGCAAGTATAATAAGTAGTTTATGAGGATTATACTATAATTTACGAGCATGTTGTATAGTATTTTATAAAAAAGATTCGTTTTAATAAATAACCTGATTCAAAATACGTCGGTTATGATTTTCGATGTAATAATATGATCCATGTGTACTTTGTATTATTTTAGTGTATTTAGTTGTTTATAACTTATTATAATAATGATAGTTTTGATTTAATTACATACACTAAATAAATTAGTTTTACTATATGTCGGTTACACCTTTTGGTATTTTCTGATTTTATTTAGTTAATCAATTTAAACTTTCCATATTTCCATCTCTATTTATTAACTCACCTTTACCTTTCCAAATTTCCTAACTTCTTATTTTTCTATTCATTAAGGAGTTTAATTTTCGTTATTGATTGAACAATTATTTTCTGTAATAATTAAACAGTTTATATTCCTCGCTCTTCAGTTACCCTCGGCCTCCTATATATACGCTCATTTGATGTTCCATTTTATCCGCCCATCCTCTATACTCGAATACCTCTCTTCTCATCTAGACTAGAAAAAAAATAAATTTCTTCTATGTCGCACCTCCTTTCTCTATATCATAGATTCAAAAAGAAAAAAATCTCTCTCCACACACATAAAAGGAAAAGATGAAAAAAGGGATCAATTAGTTTTCTTTTTCTATCTTGGGTGGCCACAATATGAAGTAACGGTAGCATGTAGCAGCAGCTAGAGTTGTTTCTTTCATTGATGATGTCAACAAATCGGTGCCAAAATGTGTAAACGAAGAGTAGTGGCTAATTATATGTTTGGTGGGTGCAAATGATAATGTTCTTTTTGAGGTAAGTTACTACGTTCACTAATTTTTATTATATTTATAATAATGAATTTTCACGTGGATGTGAATTTTGTGTGTGATCATTGTTTGAGATTGAAGTGTTAAGTGTTAGTGATAATTTCATTTTCTTATGTGAGTGATTTATTTTGTAATGGATATCAGTGGTTATTTAAATATATTTTCTAAAAGAGATTGATGGAAAATTGTTATGAGTTTATTTATGAGATCAACTGATATTGTTGTGAAATCGTTAACGAAATGATTTTGTGAAAATTGAATTATTTATTCAATAAGGATGATATCATAATTTATTTATGGTGAAATATGTGGATTTTGATGAGATTATATGGTAAAGAATAATAACGAATAAAAGAATTTTTAAGAGGAGAAAACCATGGTGCATGTGGGCCATTAGGACACATGAATGAGATGATAAATGCGGGCCGCATTAGGACGCATAAGTTTGAGATACTGTGGGCCGCACTAGGACACAGTTAGCCCTAGATCTACTCCTTAGTCCTTTGAACTATTGGGGGGTGTGCACACTTAAGGATTTAGTGGCTTGGTTGGATTCCCGGCTGCGTGTTGGGGTCCGGGTTACAGCTGCGTGTTGTACCCAAAGAGAAAGTAAAGTTGTTTTGTCCTGGCTGCGCGTTGGGACAAGGAAGATAATTAAAATAATCTGACTAATATATTTTGGGTTACTAAAGAAATCCAATGTGAAGTGTTTTACAGTTATGATAATTTTGTGTTGTGTGTTAATATTGTTGAATGTGTTGTATGTTGTGTGGTTATATTGTTAAAAATGATTTCCAAAGAGAAAATGATTTTTACGTGTGAAGTGGTAGCTTACTCAGTTTTTCTGACTTTATCGTGGCCTTTCTATGTTTGTTTGGATTTCTGCCACAGGTACTGATGAAGTCCTTGGGGTTTGGGAAGGCGACTCCACATAGGCTAGTTATTTGTTATTGAATTTTATTTTAGGCTTTAAGACTTGTGCATTTTTAAGAAATTGTGATTGGACATTGGTTTTCTTGTCAAAAATAATGAATTGGTTATTTAGTTAATTGTTTAGGCTTCGCACTCGTTCTTTTGCGAGTGTGGCAGTAATGCCCGGATTAGGTTTTGATTCCGCTGCTTATAATATAAATTGAATTGGAAAAAAATTGACCAAATAAAATGTTAGAAAATCCGGGGTGTTACAAAGTGGTATCAGAGCAAAACCGGCTAGAAAATAGGGTAAGAAAGATTAAAAATGAAATATTTAGTCTTAGGATTAAAAATTGGACAAGCCGTCCTTTGGGGGGAATATATTCTTTTGTGATGCTTTCTCTGTGTTTAATGCAGTTTGTTATGATATTATGTGTGCTAAGGATTGAACATTTTTATGCTTGAGATATTGAAGTATTGATTGAGATATAGGTTGCCATGAGGGCATAAGTGATGATTATGATATGAGTTAAAGTTCATTGACGAATGTGATGAGAGCCTACTATGCTCAAGTGAGTTGTTATGAATTTTGTGATTTAGAGAACTTCTTGTGTTGAAGAATTTAAGATGAATGATAGATGATTAGAACTTCTTAATGAGTTATATTTCCTTGGTAATTATAGGAATTTTATCTGAACAAATTATAGTTCTTTTTTTTTACGAACTTTGGTGAGACTTCTTGCAGCTCAAAATCTTATCTAATTGTCTGTCATTCTTTGATTAAAGTATGAGTTATTTGCTAAGTCAATTACGAGGAGATAATATTCTTTTAAGGGAGGTAGAATGCAATAACCAAATTATCATGGTTAGTTATATTTTATAAACCTTAGTGTAAAATTACCAAGAATCAATTGGTTAATTATTAAAGCAATTGGTCAATAGTGTGAGTTCGAGCTTCGAGGACGAAGCTTTCTATTAAGGGGGGAATAATGAAATACCCCTAAATTTTAAAATACATTTATTTTCTAGTTTACAAGTATATTATGTAGTTTACGGGTACATTATATATTTTATCAGCCTATATTACGAGTATATATTATAGTTTGCAAGTATACTAAATAGGTTACGTGTTGTTGTCTGCAAGTATAGTAGTATTTTATGAGTATATATATAATGAAGGTTACACGTTTATTATTTACTAAAGAGAATTCATTCTAACAAATAACGTGTTTTTAATTAGGCCAATTGTTATTTTATTAATGATCCTCGTATATCTCTAGTTAACTTGGTATATTTTAGTTTTAAAAAATGGGGTTATAATAATGATGCTATGATTCAAATAATACTGTTTATTCAAAATACATCTATTATATAATTTAGTAGAATATTGGTTCGCAAGTATAATAAGTAGTTTATGAGGATTATACTATAATTTACGAGCATGTTGTATAGTATTTTATAAAAAAGATTCGTTTTAATAAATAACCTGATTCAAAATACGTCGGTTATGATTTTCGATGTAATAATATGATCCATGTGTACTTTGTATTATTTTAGTGTATTTAGTTGTTTATAACTTATTATAATAATGATAGTTTTGATTTAATTACATACACTAAATAAATTAGTTTTACTACATGTCGGTTACACCTTTTGGTATTTTCTGATTTTATTTAGTTAATCAATTTAAACTTTCCATATTTCCATCTCTATTTATTAACTCACCTTTACCTTTCCAAATTTCCTAACTTCTTATTTTTCTATTCATTAAGGAGTTTAATTTTCGTTATTGATTGAACAATTATTTTCTGTAATAATTAAACAGTTTATATTCCTCGCTCTTCAGTTACCCTCGGCCTCCTATATATACGCTCATTTGATATTCCATTTTATCCGCCCATCCTCTATACTCGAATACCTCTCTTCTCATCTAGACTAGAAAAAATAAATTTCTTCTATGTCGCGCCTCCTTTCTCTATATCATAGATTCAAAAAGAAAAAAATCTCTCCTCACACACACATAAAAGGAAAAGATGAAAAAAGGGATCAATTAGTTTTCTTTTTCTATCTTGGGTGGCCACAATATGAAGTAACGGTAGCATGTAGCAGCAGCTAGAGTTGTTTCTTTCATTGATGATGTCAACAAATCGGTGCCAAAATGTGTAAACGAAGAGTAGTGGCTAATTATATGTTTGGTGGGTGCAAATGATAATGTTCTTTTTGAGGTAAGTTACTACGTTCACTAATTTTTATATTTATAATAATGAATTTTCACGTGGATGTGAATTTTGTGTGTGATCATTGTTTGAGATTGAAGTGTTAAGTGTTAGTGATAATTTCATTTTCTTGTGAGTGATTTATTTTGTAATGGATATCAGTGGTTATTTAAATATTTTCTAAAAGATTGATGGAAAATTGTTATGAGTTTATTTATGAGATCAACTGATATTGTTGTGAAATCGTTAACGAAATGATTTTGTGAAAATTGAATTATTTATTCAATAAGGATGATATCATAATTTATTTATGGTGAAATATGTGGATTTTGATGAGATTATATGGTAAAGAATAATAACGAATAAAAGAATTTTTAAGAGGAGAAAACCATGGTGCATGTGGGCCGCATTAGGACACATGAATGAGATGATAAATGCGGGCCGCATTAGGACGCATAAGTTTGAGATACTGTGGGCCGCACTAGGACACAGTTAGCCCTAGATCTACTCCTTAGTCCTTTGAACTATTGGGGGGTGTGCACACTTAAGGATTTAGTGGCTTGGTTGGATTCCCGGCTGCGTGTTGGGGTCCGGGTTACAGCTGCGTGTTGTACCCAAAGAGAAAGTAAAGTTGTTTTGTCCTGGCTGCGCGTTGGGACAAGGAAGATAATTAAAATAATCTGACTAATATATTTGGGTTACTAAAGAAATCCAATGTGAAGTATTTTACAGTTATGATAATTTTGTGTTGTGTGTTAATATTGTTGAATGTGTTGTATGTTGTGTGGTTATATTGTTAAAAATGATTTCCAAAGAGAAAATGATTTTTACGTGGTGAAGTGGTAGCTTACTCAGTTTTTCTGACTTTATCGTGGCCTTTTCTATGTTTGTTTGGATTTCTGCCACAGGTACTGATGAAGTCCTTGGGGTTTGGGAAGGCGACTCCACATAGGCTAGTTATTTGTTATTGAATTTTATGAAATACCCCAAACCTTAATGTGTTAATTAATTATGTAATTATAATTTTCTAAGGCTAATTAAGTCCTTAAGATCATTGGTGAACAAATGAAAAACCAAAAAGAAAAAGAAAATGCGTAAAAGTCACAAAACGCGAAAAACGCGTATTTAATTATTTTAGGAGGTACATAACCTTCGTAAGGGTTATAAATATATTTTTATACCTTAAATACACATTAATAACATGTGGGAAAATTCCGGAAGAAACGGATCCAAACAATGCGTTAAAACGCTAACGGAGTCTTAAAACGCGTTTTTCGAGGAAACCCGAAAACATGACTTTAAACGGTCAAATGACCCCGTAAAAAAATTATAGTTGACTACATAAATATAAATAAACATTAATGGGAGTTTAATAGCCATAAAAATTAAATAAACAAGAAATCCGGAAAACGGCCCGGTCAGTGAATAGTGCTAAACCGGGTAAATAAACAAGCTTTTCTGTAAAAAATTAAAAACGCTCCAGCATGTGTTACTGTAAGGGGGCCGGTTTTAATATGTTAATTAGCTCTCTCACACTCTTGACTAGTTAGCTAGTTAAATAAGTCAAAAAGCAATAAAACAAAAAGTAACTTATACCCCCACCCACACTCTCTCTCCCTCCTTTATTTCTTTTTTTCCCCTCTCTTTCCTCTTCCTTCTTCCTCAAGCGATTTTCTCCTCTCTCTCTCTGTTGCTGAACGACATTGCAGCCCCCATGGCTTCCTCCACTTCTTCTCCTTGTCCAAGCTAGCTCCAAGCTTAAATCACAAAAATAATTACATATTTGTGATCCTCTCACCAAGCTCTACACTTCCCTCTTTTCAAAATCCGAAAATAATGAAGTTCATCTCCATGGGTTTTTCCCATTTGAAGAGAAAATGGCACCAATGGGAAGCTTGGAGTCTTCTCTCTCTCCTAAGGTAAAAATATTTATGAAAAACTCATTTTTCCTCCTCCTCTTGTATTGGCCGATTTTGCCTATCCTCATGCCTTGTTTTCTTCTTGTTTTGGAGCTTCATTCAACCCTCCAATGGTGGAGTAAATGCCTTCTTGATTCAAGGGTGAAAATCCCTCTTAAAAGGCTCAAAAGGTAAACCCTAACCTTATGTTTTAAGCCCTTTGATTGAATTAAAATTTCCAAAGGGTTTAGATAATTAATAGAATTATTTGTGTTTCTTGAATTTTGGGATGGAGTTGGAAACTCCATTCCCTCAAGACCGATTTGAGGAGATGAGGAGCAATGGAGAATTAATGAGAGACTTGTGAATTTAAGGTAAGAGAACTACCTTAATAACTATCTTGGTTATTGTAGAACTTGGGATGGGGAAATTTTGGAAGAAAATCCAAAATAAATACTCACCTTAAGCTTATGTGTGTTTTAAGGAAATTTTGTTGTTTTGGTGCAATTATAAATGTTGAGTGTAGTGCAGGTGTTGCTAATAATATGAGGAAATTCAGTGTTTAAATTTAATGTTGTTTAGGGCCTAAGAGCCAAGCTTTAAAGTTAGTACATTGAGGTGATCGTTGTTAAGATGATGGAATTGATGTGTAGGATAGTCCTTGAAGGAGTTGATGATTGGAGTACTTTGGTGAGCTAAGTAATTGTGGGAACATGTTAAAATTATGGGGAGGTTATGGCGAAATTTTGGTAGGAAATGAGTGTTTTGATGATGGTTTGGTGAATGGGAGAACTTAGGTGTTCGTAGTGTTGAGTAGAGTGGTTTAAGAGCCTTATAATGGTACATGGAGAATGGATATGTGAGTGTACAAAATCTGTAGCACATGAGTGGGGTAAGCATTGATATTTCAAGAAAAAGAGTTAGTGCTTGTAATCTTGGAAATGAAGTTGGACTTGGGTTCTAGAAGTGCAAATGGTCTTGAGGAGATTTGGTAAGTTTGATGAGAGGTAGAAACAAGCAAGAAGAAGTAAGAAATGCAAAATAGTGTAAAGAGTGCAAAATGTGAGAGTTTGGTTTGTTGAAAATTGAGCAAGAATTGGAGTAAGGATTTAACCAATGATTTGGAGAGGTTTAATACATGTTTAAAGGTGTTTAAACATGTAGGAAACATGTGGAAAGATTGTGGAATAAGTGGAAAAAAATTTGGGTGAATTTGGAGCTCAGAATGTGTAGAAAAACGGTTTTTAAAATGGGTTCTGTTCTGGACCGCCCCTCGGACCGCCCCTGTGGGGAGGTCCAGTGCCCAGAAATGTAGAAAACGAAAAAACGGGTAGCTTCTGTTGTGGACCGCCCCTGGGACCGCCCCAGAGGGGCGGTCCATACCAGAGAAACACAAAAAAAATTTGTTTAAGGCTCCTAATGATGGGGATTGAATGGTAATGGTTTTAGATGATGTTTAGGCCCTGATTGGTGACATGTAAAGGCCTTAAAGTGGGTAAACAAGTGTTAGGTTTGGTGTGAGAGTTGTAAACTGAAGATCACAAGAGTAAATTAAGTATAACGGGATGACGGGGTTAACTATGGGCGCTATAGACGTTAAACAACATATTACCCCAATGTTAATGAAAGTAATTGTATTGTCACCAGTTGTTCAAGGATTGTTCGAGGAACATAGGAGGACACAATAGAGTGGACCTTGGTGACAGGTATGGTTTTCTTGCAACCTGTGTCCTACCGGATTACCCGGCTTGTATGCCAACAGTTTTTCTGTGTGTTGCCACCTTGCAAGATAAAGCATGAAATAGTTTATAGTAATTCATTATTGTGGCGTAATTAATTCCGATACCGCTTAACCTTAGTTATGTGTTAAATAATAGATAACCGACCTTAGGTTCACATAAGAGTTCGGTATGCGGAATAAACGTCCCAACCCATGGGAACGTTCTAACCACGGCTATCAATGCGTTAGTATATGTTGTGATTATGTGTGATGTATGTGAGTTGTTTGTGTTGTTGTTGTTTCGGATCAGATATCCATGTTTGTTTAAAAGGGATATTACTCCCCTTATGTGTCTAACCGAGTTAGTAACACTATGCGATGTATGTATGTGATAAGTTCCATAAGGGAACCTCTAACTAATAAGTATATGTTATGTATGGAGAGGAATCCGGTGTGTGCCGGTCGCGCGTGTTGTTTGGGAGTTAATACATATATGTGAATTAACTCCCATCCTGTTATGTTAAGGGTTGTTTTCCTTCATTGGATTTCGACCTCCCACTAGCTTAGCCAAAGCTTACCTACCCGACCTCCATATCGGGCTAGGAGGGAAATTATGTGTAAAGTTGTTAGGGTGTTGACGCCTATGTTGCTTCGACTCCCTCTCTGTTATGTTATGGTTGTTTTTCCTCCTTGAATTACAACCACCCACAAGCTTAACCAAGGCTTACCTAACTCATCACTATTGGAGCTAGGGGGGAATTATGTATGTTGTGATCGGTCCTATATGAGGCCGCCACTCAAGTAAGGAAAATGTATGTATGATGTGCTCGGGCTTATACCACCCCGGCACTCCCTAAATGAAGTTCATGTACTCTAAGAAGAGTGAAATTAAGTTGTGTATGCTATAAAGTGAAGTGTGTGTTGTTATGTTGGGTGTGCTAACCTTGTGTATGTATTCATTAATGGATGTTGCTTATAAGCATGATGTGTGTATGAGTTTGTGCATGTTTGAAATAAATCCACCGCATGCTAAGATGACAAATAGTTGTGCGTGGCCCGGTAGCATGCGGGCTGCGGGATTACCATACCAGCAAAGGTGCTGACCCCCTTTGGGGGCCCCCATTACTCTACAGGTACAAAGGAGCTACAAGCCGTTCGAGAGTAGGACGGGTAGTTGTTGCACCTGGGTGGCCATTCAGATTGTGAGTGTATTGTAGGTGTAGTAAGACCGAAAATGTATCGGCGTTAGTTGGTAATTACTCGGTACAGTTGTAATGTAAGTGTATAATGATTGTTGGACATGATACAGAAATAATGTGTAGCCGCTCGGGAATTTAGTCCATCAGACCGGTACAATGTATGTATGTTAGCCTTGTTAGCCACGTGGGTGGCTAACGGCGTGTAACACCAAAGAGAGTTAAGTGATGTTGTGAGTTATGAATTCCGCTGCGATATGTTGTTAAGTATGTTGTCAGTAGTTGGGGTGTTACATTTTATTTTAGGCTTTAAGACTTGTGCATTTTTAAGAAATTGTGATTGTGGACATTGGATTTTCTTGTCAAAAATAACGAATTGGTTATTTAGTTAATTGTTTAGGCTTCGCACTCGTTCTTTTGCGAGTGTGGCAGTAATGCCCCGGGTTTAGGTTTTGATTCCGCTGCTTAATAATATTAAACTTGAATTGGAAAAAAAATTGACCAAATAAAATGTTAGAAAATCCGGGGTGTTACACACAAGTTCGGACCAATTCTATTTTGCGCTTTTAGGACTCGTTTGGAGTCCGTTTTCGATTCCGTTTGCGCCGTTAGATTTGTGTTTTCATAAGCTATATTTTGAGGCAAAAATCCAGGGTGTTACAAAAACAATGTAAACAAAACAGTGGGTTGTGATTCTTGTGAATATATGTACAACTTATGGAGCTCCAAACTGAGTTGCATAATACCAAGTCAGAAATTCAGAAACTCACGGAAACTATATATAACAACGTACTGTCATGGCAACGAATCCAAAGCAACAAAAGTTAATAAGTTCAATCACATAATGGATCCCAAGGAGCTGAGTAAAACTGTTCTATAATTCAATTATTGATGACTACATTAGTAGCATGAGGAAGACTAATTTGATACAATAGTACTAGAGGTGATTTATTACCTTGAAGTCTTCATTGTACCTGCAATCAACCACTTATTTCCAAACATTGAGAGATACGTTCTTTGGGTTTTCTTGTATGTTTCAGTCTTTGACAATGCACAATATTTCAGTCTAGTCTCTTTAAATAGTATTTATTGGTTTCTTCATTTTCTAGATGCATTCATCAAGAGGATCCTAACAATTCGTTTGCACTCTGGTAAAATTAATTTGGCCTAAATAATAATAAGAATGTCAAACATGGTTAGCTATAATAAAAATGAATAATGGGGCAAATTTATAATACAAAAGGGAATATATATATATTTATATGAGGAAGTGTTCTTTTTTAGTTTCTTCTATGTCATCCCAACACTTATACTTCAGCCCAATCATGTTCTTTTTCTTAACACTCTCTCCAATATACTTACCAAGTATAATACTAACTCTTCTTATCAGTTGACCAAACTTATTCAACTCCAACACTTATACTTCAGCCCAAATGTAACAAACAACACATATAGCACTATTTGAACAAATAAGAGAATGAACCAAGAGAGAAATAAGGGAGAAGGATGAATGAGAGAGAAGACTAATCCTAGAGAACAGAGAGATTGAGAATAAATGAAAAAGAAGCGGTAACGGTTAGAGTCTGAGAAAGTTCGGGAAGAATAGGAGAAGAGGTGAAATTTAAGTCACGTTTTATTCTAAATTAATATAGAAGCTATCGTATAAATTTATATTAGTGTTTGATGAGTATTAAATCTGTGTTCCTGACTTACTGGTTAAGAGATTGAACATAATTACCCTGCAGTTTACAGTTTAAACCTTAATATGGCCTTTTTTTTCTTAGAATGTCGGTGTTACTGTGGGTTTTCATGTTTCCCTTTTAATGAATTTAATCAATATATCACACCTAGCTAGAAAGAAATCGGATTCTGATATATGTACAAATGGACGAAAATATGCAGCAACAAATTTATGGTAATACCCAACCACCATATCAAATGTATTACCAGAATTTGCAAAAGATGGTACTGCTGCTTGTATTTACAACAGTTTGGTTTTGTACTCTGAATAATTTATATGAAGCAATTGTGAGGAGATATGTTAGTGTTACAACTTGGCAGGAGATTAATTCAAACAGAAAAAAAAACAAGAAAAGCAACAGGATGAATAAACAATTAATTGAGAAATGCACCAATGTCAAGCCATCCATTTTGCAATGCATGAACAACATCAAAAATCTGGCCAGAGGCGGAGACAAGGGGGCGGTGGGTGTTTGGCCCCCCAACTCCCTCGGGTACATGCTAACATCAGTTGTAATTTTTTTGTTATATAGTTTATTTATGTTATTAGATATTTGTTCGCCCCCAAAACATTTTGTAAAATATCACCATGATATCATCAAATTCTATTGGTTATTAATTTTACTTCTATTAATATGTAATATTTGTTCAATAATTATATTGTAAAAATTATTTTTAGTCTATAGTACATAAGAAAACTCTTAATATTTTAATTTTAGCAACATAGTCTAAAGTAAACTAGTTATTATGTCAGTCGTAGTAATCATGTACCCTACTATCCATAATACAAGTGTTTTAGTTTTTTATTACAGATTTTACAAATTAAAATAATATAAGAATTACTCAAAATCATTTTTTGAAGAAGTTTTTAACTACTAGTTTAGAACTATTGTTCTATATTATTGACATTAACTTACAACTTTGTATACCCGTTTTTTAAACGAGAAATAAAAAAGGTAAAATAAACTTCTTTATTAATTAATTTATATATTTCAATTCTAATATAATTTTTATGTCAAACTATATAACTAATATCAATTTTTAAAATATATAAAAAATTTATATTAATTTTAAAATTAAAATTAATTTTAAAATATTAATTATATTATTAAAAAAAATCTCGCCCTCCTTAAACAAATTTTCTGACTCTGTCCCTGAATCTGGTAATACATTCTTATACAGACACATCTTTAAACACAAAATAGGAGTCAGATTAAGCTCTATAGAGTATTATGAGTCAATAACATCGTTCTTATGGATAATGATGACCTCTTACTCATCAGTGACAGCAAACAACAGTTATTGTGGAAAATTAACACTCTCATATCCTTTACCAACTAGCTTTTCCCCGAATCCAACAAAAACTAGTAAAAAGCATGCAAGCAGCATGTTAGTCGCAACAAGGAGCCGCAGCAACCTGCTAATTTCAGCAAGGAGCAGCAGCGTACCATTTGTGAAAATTCAAAAACCAACAGCCAATGACAACACTTAGGCAACCAAAATCAAGTTTATGATTTATACACAGAGTGCATACTCAATTATTAGTGAGGTCACTACGCGCAGTCGGAATTCCAATTCACTCAGTCGGAAAATAATCATTTTGCCCCTATTTTAATATCTTTCAAAAATTACTATATTTACCCATAATTTGTGACATATTACGAGATGCACCCAAATTTTATTATGTAAAGGAAGTGAATACGTTATGAAATCATATTCAAATTCAGAAATCTTTTTATAGTTAGAGAGATAAAGAGAGGATATGGTTTTTGAAGGTTTGAACAAAAACATCTTCGATAAGAAGAAGAGCAAAAAAGATGGAGGAAATAATGAAGGTGGCTTTCCGGAAATGCATGACGAGTATGCAGATGATGTTAACACCGATGAGTACTCACGAGTGACTCATTCTAAGGTAACTTTCCTTGTTGATTTAGCAATTTATGTAAAAATGTAGTATGAATTTGTTAAAAATATCTGAGAAAAGCAAAAAACCAATTCCCACTAGTAGACGAGGGCAGGTCCCGGCACACCCCCAGTCATACCGTCGTCGACGCGCCTCCACTTATATGGGTGCCCCGTGCCCCTTTCCATCCTGGCGCCGGCGCACTGCCCTCGTTACCGGCATCGGCGCTGACCCTTCTATGTCAGCGCCTGCGCCGCGGTATCTTCTTCGTTGTTGCCCCGTCTGTCGTGTCCGTTTGTACCGTTGTATTTGTCTTTTAGTGTACTTTGTGATGATCTACTCTGCTGATAATTTGTATGATATATGTGTTATTTAATCTAAAGTACGCAGTAATCCCATTTACAAGTAGTATCATGTGACTAAACAGAGTATTTTCTACTTAGGGTGAGAATGATTTTGAATTTGATGATGAATCAGTGAGCATAGACATTGGTCATCTGTTAAGTACGAGAAAATTATTTTTGGAAAGAGAGGAGGCTGCTAGCCATGCGATTCAAACCGGCCGGAATAATAGCATTTACTTAATCAGACAGACTAATAGAGACGACGGTGAATTAATATTGACGTGTAAGAGGTATGCCAAGCATAGACTATGGGATAGCAAAGGTGAATCGTCATCATCTAGTCAAGGGCCATGGCGTGCCACGAAGAAATGCAACTGCCCATTCCGCCTAAGCATCAGGGGTGAAGATCGCACGGGCTGGTCTATCCTAGTGATGCAACCGACCCACAACCACGAGTTGGCCAGTAATCCCCAATCACACTTCATGCGTGCTCGCTTTAGTGTGGACGAAAGAGCAAGCATGAGAAGTCTGCATAGGAGCGGTGTTGCGCCTAGGCAAATGTGGGCTCATTTGCATGACAAGACCCTGAAAGCATGACCGATAAGGCCTCAATTCATAATCTTGTTGCAAAATTCATAAGAGAGGACCGTGGTGGACATACTGATGTGGCATCCTTCATGAACTTATTGGATGAACGTAGTTACAGTTGGTGGTCCGAGAAAGAGCAAGTAAGTGTGCACACGTTTATTCATTGGTTGTTTTTATGGATGTTCATCACTTTGATTGTTTGTACTCATTAAATGTAATTGTTGCATGGAATATATCTAGGCTGGGTCATGTCTTCTTTGCTCACCCTTTTTTGTTAACGCTCACTAAGATGTTCCCTTATATGGTGCTCATCGATAGCACTTACAAGACGAACATGTACAAGATGCCGCTAGTGGAGTTCATCGGAGTGATATCGTGCGGCAAGAACTTCAGTATATCATTTTGTTTTACGGTTAGAGATGATGAGTCTGCATACACTTGGATGCTTAATCAGCTGATGAAGGTGTTGACCTATCTCCCATATGTTTTTGTTACTGACAACGAGAAGGCCCAGTGAAATCCCTTTCAGTCATATGTCCTTCTGTCTCACATCTTTTATGCCGATGGCACACCTCCAGGAACGTGGCTGCGAAGAGATCGAGATATTAGAGGTTGACACAACTAAAGCCGAAGCAATAGTGTACCAGTGGCAATGAATAGTTTACACCCCTACTATCGCGCAGTACGATGAACTATATAGAAAATTGGTGCAGTCGTATGGAGCCAAACATCCCGTGGTGGTGTACTTGTGTACCACATGGTTATGCCAGCGCGAGAAAATTTGTCAGGCATGGGTTAAGAGATACATGCATTTCGGCAACACATCTACCAACATGTTTACTTAAGTTCAATTTTGAATACATTTTCTCATTTAACTTTTATAGTTGTCTCATTTATCTATAACTAATGACCTATTCATTTATAGAGTGGAGAGCGCGCACTCTGTACTAAAGTGCTGGCTTCACACATACACTGGATCTCTGGATACTTGCTTTGACAATATACACAGGTTCATAGAAGGTCAGCACTTTCACATTAAAAAAGACTTCGAGTTTTCCCTTGATAAAAGATTTTTGGAATACCAGCAAGTCCCATTTTTGTTTCTGATCGGTCAAGTGAGCCTTAAATGCATGGAAATACTCTAGAACGAACTGAGAAAGGGCGGTTACGATATCGATCACACAACGGCGTATCAAGATGTTTGTACGTTTACTTCAACGATGGGATTACCATGCGCATATTGTATGTATCAGTACATTCAGGCCGGTCTGAATATACCAATTGAAGAAGTTCACATCTTCTGGCGGACACTCAGATATGACCATCAGCAAGAGTTTGAAGCACCACATCAAACATGTGACGAGTCGTACACCACTGAGAACTCTCATGTGTAGGTTTGTGGTATGAGGATCTGCCTGATCGGTTTGATCCTATGTTAATCAAACAAGCGTTCAACGCGTGGAAGCCACTCTGGGAGCCCACGGATGATCACACTAGTTTACAGCCCCCAGAGGTAAAGGTGCCTAAGGGTAGGCCCACTACAAAAAAGGCCTAACACTAGGGACAAGTCCGAGCATGAGCATTTAGTTCTTGGGAACCGTGGCCCACCCTTACAACGTTGCCAGTCTCAGCAATGCTCTACTGCACCAGAAAGTCAAAGTGAACGTGGGCCGATGATGCAACACGGTCAATCACAGTGATGGTCATCCGGGCAACTGAGTCAAACTGGAGAAGGCCCGATAATGCAACACAGTCAGCTGCATCAACGTTCACCATTGTTGACACACTAGAGCCCTTGGAACTCCTCTCCATATTGGAGTAGGTTCGATCCGATATTACTTGATTACATTATAGGTTATATGGAGATACGGGGCGATGGAAACTGTGGTTTTTGAGCTACTGCCGATTTTGTGTATAATGATGAAAGGCAATGGAAAGCGATTAGACGTGCATGCATGGATGACCTAGAGCGTAGATAAGACTTGTGGTTGACGCGATGTGAACGGGATTGGTACGAAAGACAGTATGCACAACTGAAGTGGTTAGGAGACTCATTTATACCCACGCAACATTGGATGGAATTTCTCGATATTTTCCTTATCTTATGCATTGTGTACAACATTGCTATCATCAGTTTTGCACCAGGTGAGCATTTTGTGGCAGGAGGCTTGTTTGGATTACTGCTACGTGATGATCAGGGGTTGGGTCACCCAGTTGCAGAGGTCAGTATTACATTGGTGTGTGACCAAAGTCATTTTATTAGAGTACAAACAGGCGATGGTTGTCCGGTCACGTGCATGAATCCCATGTGGCGACGTTGGCATGAACACGCGGTTACACATTATTTGGATTCGTATATAGCGCGCACCATACATTGGTATCGTTTGTTTCCCCGCTTGGTGAACCAGACAAAATTGTTTTAGATGATTAGAGTGTTTGAATTTAATAAACTTCTTGTTCACAGCAAAAAGATTAAAAGTGTTGGAATTTAATTGACCTCTAGTTTAACAGTAAAACAACTAAGAGTGTGTTGATAGGTTTAGTGTCTTCTTTTGATTCACAATGTATAGGTGATGGAGTGTTCTGCAACATCGGATTACTTGAAAGTGAGATAAATGTTTGGATAGGTTTAGTGTCTTCTTTTGATTAACAATGTATAGGTGATGGAGTGTTCTGCAACATCGGATTACTTGAAAATGAGATAAATGTTTGAATAGGTTTAGTGTCTTCTTTTGATTCACAATGTATAGGTGATGGAGTGTTCTGCAACATCGGTTTACTTGAAAATGAGATAAATGTTTGGATAGGTTTAGTGTCTACTTTTGATTCACAATGTATAGGTGATGGAGTGTTCTACAACATCGGATTACTTGAAAATGAGATAAATGTTTGAATAGGTTTAGTGTCTTCTTTTGATTCACAATGTATAGTGATGGAGTGTTCTGCAACATCGGATTACTTGAAAATGAGATAAATGTTTGAATAGGTTTAGTGTCTTCTTTTGATTCACAATGTATAGGTGATGGAGTGTTCTGCAACATCGGATTACTTGAAAATGAGATAAATGTTTGGATAGGTTTAGTGTCTTCTTTTGAGCAATCTCCACCGGCAAACCAATATCAGTCACTGTTTTTCTATACCATGACATTCTGGGAGGTTTGGACATTAACAAATTCCCATCGTATATAGATTGTCTATCATTTCTACCCATTTAACGAACTTATAGACAAGGAAATTGTTGACATGTGGGTATATTTATGCAAGTTTGATCAACCCACATTAAAAACAACATCAATTCAACTAATATCACGTCCATTGAAGAAGAATCTATTGTAGATAGAGTTCTTATCTTCTCTTGACACTTACATATTCGTAGTTGTTACTAAGAAATCGCTCATCTTTAACAAACTTAGAGACGAGAAATTGTTGACTTGTGGGGTATATTTTTGCAAGTTTGATCAACTCACATTAAAAACAACATCAATTCCACTAATATCATGTCCATTGAAGAAGAATCTATTATAAACAGAGTTCTCATCTTCTCTTGACACTTACATATTCGTAGTTGTTACTAAGAAATCGCTCATCTTTAACGAACTTAGAGACGACATGTGGGGTATATTTCTACAAGTTTGATCAACCGACATTAAAAACAACATCAATTCCACTAATATCACGTCCATTGAAGAAGAATATATTATAAACAGAGCTCTCAACTTCTCTTGACACTTACATACGTAATTGTTACTAAGAAATCACTCATCTTTAACAAACTTAGAGACGAGGAAATTGTTGACATGTGGGGTATATTTCTCCAAGCTTGATCATCCCACATTAAAAACAACATCAATTCCACTAATATCACGTCCATTGAAATCTATTATAAACAGAGTTCTCATCTTCTCTTGACACTTACATATTCGTAGTTGTTACTAAGAAATCGCTCATCTTTAACAAACTTAGAGACGAGGAAATTGTTGAATTTAATCGACGTCTTATTCAACATTAATACAATTAAGAGTGTCGGAATTTAATCGAATTCTAGTTCGATAAAACAATTAAGCTACTTTTGAAAGTAGTTATACTAATCAAATTTGGGTACGTCCTCTCATCGCACTAGCCCTGTAGCGTGAAATGTGTGCTCTACGGTCTGCCTCACCCCTGCCTCGTATCACAGCGGGGTCTTCAAAGTCTGAATCATCATCATACTTGACAAGAATCCCAATTCTTACAATTATTTCTTCAAGTTTGAAGTAGTTCTGCAACATTAGGTGTACATTTACATTGGTTAGTATGTGGGCGATAGAGTCGTTGTATAGATCTTGGTTCATCCTAAGGTAGACAATTGAATAGACGTGCAATTGATGGTTATCAAAATGTGATCTCACAATTTGATTTAATGACGATGTGAGATGGTTAACGCTTCTTGGGTATTGTATGTCTGCATCGATCACTGCCCAACCTGGACCTCATTCGAAATGTGCCTCGTGCTGTGTAACTGATGTGTAATTATTCACATGAATAGCAAAAGGAATCGACATCCTAATGACAAACAAACAAATGAGTTACTTTAACAGCAAATAAACAAATATAGTACACATACATAATAAAACAAGAGGTTTAATCATCTACAATCGAAAACAATGTAAAAAAAAAGTCTAACAACCATACCCATCCCCACCACCCCCCAACCCCCACTTCCATCTCCACGGCCCCCATCATCCCCACGCCGAGCTACAGCGTCCATGTGCTTACGGTGCACACCCTTCTCTCTAGGCCTGAGCCCTTTAGTGCGACGGCCAGCAGTGCCCATAGGGGCCCGCCTCTCGCCAGGCTCAGATATGAGCACTTTAACAATAGAGGAATCCAACTCTTTCAAACCATCTTTGACCACCAAATTCAAGATATGAGCAACACATCTCATATGTAAAAATTTGCTATCCATCACACTACCACCCCAATGATTTATCCTTCTTCCTAGATAGTGAACAACCCCATCATTCGAACTCGCATTATCCACAGTAATAGTTAATATTCAATCCCCATTCAACCAAACATCCTTCAACAACCCTTCCAATGAACTCACCGGAATGGCTAGCTATAGAACAAAAGTTAATATTCCCTTCTGCAATGTCCAATTCTCATCAATAAAATGAGCAGTCAAGCACATATAACACAGATTTTGACCAGAAGTCCAAGTATCAGTTGTGAGACACACTCGAGATGTTATCTTACCAAAGAAATCCTTCAACTTCTTTCGTTCATCAATAAACATACCAAAGATATCTATAGTGATAGTGGACCTCAAAGGAACAAAAAATTGAGGGCAAGCAACCATACAGAATTCTCGAAATCCTTGATGTTCAACAAACATAAAAGGTAGCTCATCTATAATTAGCATTCTAGCCAAAGCCTTTCTAACAGCTACTTGATCAAACACCCAATCCTTCAGCTGACCACTAGTTATAATACTACCATTTGGTTGGACCGTAGACATGACCTCTAAAACAAGAAGCTTTTTCCTTTTATCCACATTACATGGATATTTTTTGTACTTGTTAAGACGAGTTCTCAAAACACTAGTACCATTTTTTGACGTTTGATGACATTCACTATCACTATGTATGCATATGTAGCAATTAGGATCAGCAGAATCATTCTTATCTTTAAAATGTTCCCAAACTACAGATGTCCTCTTCCTCAATCTAGTAGGAGGATTGCTACTTACAGTCTTGTCAAGAGGATCAATTTTATGTAGACTTTCAGCAGTTTGAACTGATTTATTTCTCATATCCTCCTCCACAACCATATTAGTTGTTTTGTTGCTAGACATAGTTTTGCAATTGAAAAGAAAACATAACGCATATGTACATATTAAAAAGCTAAAATAAATGCCACAAGCAAGACGATGATGAGTTCCTTTTCAAAAGAGATCACAATGAGTTAAATTTACTAAATCAATAACACCAGTGAAATAAATGTCATAAGCAAGAAGTCGAAGCCTTGCAGTACACTTACATAATCAGAGGGTCGGTTGTAGTTTTTGTTTGATCTCTCAAGTCATTCAACCAATTAGAGGTTGCCACCTACAGACCGCCGCAAAAAAACATGAACAAAAGACATCAATGATCATGTTAACAAAGATGAAGGGCAAAATCAAATAATTTGACCGGTATAAACTAAATAAATACCTCTGCTCATAAATCATCCACAAAAGCAACCGAGAATGTAGGGACTAGACCAGCTTCGTTAATGACAAAGATAATGTAATTTGTACCGGAATCTGCCAACTCCCACATCATGCAAGCAGTTGCAAAAAATAAAAAACCATAATAAAGGATGTCATTAATCATTCCTTGAACTCCAGATTTTATATATGTAAGCCACAATTTCAGAGTCGCTGATACTCTTCAATATGGGAAAGAAATTTCATATCATAGTTTAACTCTACATCTCATTGTATTTAAGAGCATATAAAATTAAGTTATCAAACATTTTCCAAGAAGAAACAAAATTGAACAGATTAAATCAAATACATTGAAGAAATCATCAACTGACGCAATAGACAAGATGATAACTCCCGTCACTTGATTTTTTGGTAGCAAGCAGTTTTAGACAATTCTTTCTAGCTTTCTTTCCGTGATAAATTAAAATGGCAACTAACTAAAAGATGCACCTGAAACAACACTGCTTTTCTGCTGTTGTGTTCGACAAGTGAGAAGGCAATAGGGATACTATATATCAGCATACACAAATCATCACTACTCATCATCGTAACACATATGAACTAATTAATTAAATACTACTTCACGAATTAAATTCAATAACTCTTGAATCAAATTTACTAGCTAATTCTGCTTAATACTTCTATGTAATTACACAAAACATCAATACAATTTTAACTCAATGCACTTTTCTGGTGACAAGTACCTTCAATCTACATACATACAAGCACACACACTAGATGCAGTTCATTATCTCTGCGAACAGATACAAACACAAGAAGGGAATTTGCAGGCGCAGAGCACATATGTTCCTTGTTCAAATCAGCAGAAGTGAGTTTGAGTATATAACACGTTGTAGAATGAATTAGACGCATAGGTACATTAGATGCAGTAAGATTCATCTCAACGCACCAGACACAAACACAAGAAGAGAATTTGCAGAGGTGCAGAGCATATACGTTCCTTGTTCGACAATTGCTAGAAGTGGGTTCGAGTATATTACTTGTTGCAGAATGAACGAGATGGGTTTAGGGTTCAGTTTCGTCTTCAATCTGGAGGTATTGGTGGTGACTGGTGAGCGAGATGCTGAGTGAAGAATACTGAAGAGAAGAGAATGAAGAAACGGCATGAGTGACTGGGTTATCTCAACGCACCAAACACAAACACAAGAAGAGAACTTGCAGTGGCGCAGAGCATATACATTCCTTGTTCGACAATTGATAGAAGTGAGTTAGAGTATATTACTTGTTGCAGAATGAACGAGATGGGTTTAGGGTTCAGTCTCGTCTTCAATCTGGAGGTATTGGTGGTGACTGGTGAGCGAGACGCTGAGTGAAGAAGACTGAAGAGAAGATAATGAAGAAACGGCGTGAGTGACTGGGTGAGAACTTTTCCGCGTTGTTAGGGTTACTGCGTCGTCTTGACTTAGGTTGAAATATTGGGAAAAGTACTTTTAAAAAACATAATTATTATGCATAATTAACCGGTTAATCCGGTTAACCAGTTGGGCTAAATCTGATAACCAAACCGTAACCGTAATCGGCTTATTTAATTGGTCTGTTAACTGAAACCGGAAAATCGGTATGGTTAACCGAATTTTCGGTACAGTTTTCCCACTTTTGGTATCAGTTATACGGTTACGGGTTTTTTTAAAACCCCTAGTTACCAGCAACTGAACATGTTTCTATAGATATTTATTTATCGTAAAATCTTGGCTACAGGTAACTGTTGCCACTGATAGCTACATTTTAGGGTATATTTATCATTTGTTTTGTTTGTTTATTAACTTCTGATGATTAAAATGACCAACGGACGCTAGAGAGAGAAAAACAAGGCAAATGTGCATGTGCCTTTGTATGATACGACACTGTAAAGCGTGTTGAGTATATTATTATATTAAATCAGTATTATCAATATACAAAGATATAACTATTTAAAAATTAACAAATTTTAAATGGATGTAATTTTTGATATATAAGTGCAATAAGAAAAAGAATTAAAGTAGTGTTCACCTAAATTAAAGCTCTTCAAAACCAGACCAGTCATGAAAATGTTTTAACAACTTTTTAAAAAATTATTTTTACAAGTATAAATATAATACACTAAAATGATAATATAATTCATTAAAATTGATATTAGGATTCAATAAGTAATAAGTGGTGAATTCAATTACAAGTTTTGGAACCGATAAAAATCATTATGGTTTTATAGTGTATTATTATTGTTGTATGGTGTATTTTAAACCTAAATCCGCCACTACAAACCCTAAAAATATCTTTGACGTTTTTAGCTTTCATAAGGTGGGTTTTGGGGGTAGGGTAATCTATTTAAAATTTGTTTAGTACTTTATATTATAGCAACTAACTCGACAGGCTTTTAGGGTTTGTGGTAGCGGGTTTAGGGTCCGCTACTGCAAACCCTAAAAATTCCTTCGACGTTTTTTAGCTTCCTAGGGTGGGGTTTGGGCTGTTTTGGGGGTAGGGTAATCTATTTGGAAGTCATTCTATACTTTACATTGTAGCAACTAACTCGACAGGTTCCTTGACCCTAAACTCGCCCCTACAAACCCTAAAAATGCCTTCGACATTTTTTAGCTTTCTTAGGGTGGGTTTTAGGGTGTGTGGGGTTAGGGTAATCTATTTGGAAGTCGTTCTATACTTTAATGTGATGATGTACATATCTTAATGTGAGAATGTACATGTTTTAATGTGACGATGTACATGTTCAAATGTGAGAATGTACATGTTCAATTATCAGAATGTATATGTTTTAATGAACATCTGTACATGCATGTATGACCATCCGTACAAGTTTTCTCCCTTATATGTACAAGTTCTAATCTAAGGATGTACATATTTAATGATTTGTACAGGTTTATTTGACCATCTGTATGTTTTTAATGCGAGGATGTACATTTTTACGTGAGGATGTACATATTTAATGAACATTTGTACAGGTTTGTATGACCACATGTACAAGGTTGCTTTTACGTTCTGTGCACTATAACCCTTAGCACCGTCAATTTTACTTTTTTAAAAAAATTAAATACATTTTTTCTTTTCACTTGCCAGGTCAGCATACAGGTCGCCATATGTAGCCAGGATGGCTACATTCGGATGTAGCTCAGACCCATTGATGAAACTGGATTTCTTGCCTATAGGTGATTGTAGCCATGATGGCTACATTTGAGGGTATTTTAGTCAAATTAAAACAAAAAGGTGGGAGGGGAGCAAAAGAGGGGAGCGCGCTGATTTGCTTTTTCTTTACATTTTTTTTTGTGTAAAGAATTTTTTTCTTTTTCTTTATCTTTATCACTACAACAATAACTTTAAATTGTTGTAATTTTTATATATAAGTCCAAAATGAAAAAATATCATTGTTCACTTACATTAAAGCTCTTCAAAACAAGACCAGTCATGGATATGTTTTGACAAATTTTAAAAAAAATTATTTTTTGATACACTAAAATGATAATATGATTCATTAGTTTTGTATTATGATTCATTAAAATTGATATTATGATTCATTAAGGAAAAAGTGGTGAATTCGACGTTTTTAATTTTCTAGAGTGGGTTTTAGGGTGTTTTGGGGCGTAGGGTAATCTATTTGGGATTTATTCTGTACTTTATATTATAGTAACTAACTCGATAGGTTTTAAGGGTTTGTGATAACAGGTTTAGAGTCGTTAGACCCTAAACCCGCCCACTGCAAACCCCTAAAAATGCCTTGACATTTTAGCTTTCCTAGGGTGGGGTTTGAGTGTTTAAGGGGGTATGATAATCTATTTGGAAGCCGTTCTATACTTTACATTGTAGCAACTAACTTGACAGGTTTTTAGACCCCTAAACCCGCCACTACAAACCCTAAAAATGCCTTCGATTTTTTAGCTTTCCTAGGGTGGGTTTTAGGGTGTGTGGGGTTAGGGTGATCTATTTGGAAGCCGTTCTATACTTTAATGTGATGACGTACATATTTTAATGTGAGAATGTACATGTTTTAATATGAAGATATACATGTTCAAATGTGAGAATGTACATGTTCAATTATCAGAATGTATATGTTTTAATGAACATCTGTACATGCATGTATGACCATCCGTACAAGTTTTCTCCCTTATATGTACAAGTTCTAATCTAAGGATATACAATTTAATGATTTGTACAGGTTTATTTGACCATCTGTATGTTTTTAATGCGAGGATGTACATGTTTTTACGTGAGGATGTACATATTTAATGAACATTTGTACAGGTTTGTATGACCACATGTACAAGGTTGCTTTTACGTTCTGTGCACTATAACCCTTAGCACCGTCAGTTTTATTTTTTTTAAAAAAAAATCATTTTTTTTTTTACTTGTCAGGTCAGCATATATAGCCAGGATGGCTACATTCAGGTGTAGCTCAGACCGGTTGTTAACAATTTTATTTCCTAATTTTAGTTATAGTTATGGAAATATTTTACGGAATTCGTTAATTAAAAAAGAATCATTTAAGCCTTCAAATCTTTTGTTAAAATATGGTTACAAAACTATATGATTTACTAATATAGTTAATTATTAAAAGTATACTAGAACTAATAAAATCTAACCATGTCGACTTGACCGGTTTAAAACTACACTAAAACCAAAAAACCACACTGAAACAGATATTAATCGATCCCGATTAACAGCATATAACAAAATTGATTACAAATTTCAAATTTGACTAACCGTGAATGTGACGATTAACCGAAAACCCAGTTAATTGTTTATAGACGCTACTAATCATGCGGCCCGTAAATTACACATTTACGCGCAAGTGGAAGGGAATAGTAGTTGTGTCATTGACAAGTAGGATTTGAGTTGTCTGCGGACCAATATTATATATAGCAACGTACCAGCGATCATTCACTTTGGTGTGTTCGCCTCTAATTTGTTTTTTAGATTAGGCCCCGTTCGTTTTTGGTTGACCCATTTTAGATGAGGTTAATCTGGGAGGATTAATGTCATCAGCCCAAGTTCATTAGAAACAGATCCGTTCGTTTTTGACATAGGGTCTGTATATGTGAGATGTGTAAATGACCACACTACCCATAAAAGTGGTCTTTTTGACATAGGGGTCTGTATATGTGAGATGTGTAAAAGACCAAGGACAGCATAAAAGAGGGAACCAATAGCAATTTGCATTCGATCAACAAACAGAGAGAAAGGGGTTACCTGTAGGTGTAATGCTTTCCACAGAAGGTGCACTGCAAGACAAAAGGAACCACAGTCAAATACAATGTAAATCAGTGATATCGAAGGAAACAATATAGAAGAGAACAAAATCAGGAACTTACAGTGGTTGAGAAATGTGGGTTTGAAACTGTTGCTTGATAGGGTTTTTTATGGGTGCTGATGGTAGTTACTTTCCCTCAAATTGAATGCAGTTGTTGGTGTGAATTCAATGAACAACAACTGTACAGAAAGCTGGAGTTTGAGCTAGGCAGGGGTAATTAGGACCAAATTCTTTCATCAATCTCCCCCTTGCAGATGAATTTACTGAAACGCGGGTATTGCCGCGTCTACACACCAGCTCCTCTCCTTAGGTTAATTTGTCATTCAGCTTCAACCAGAGATGGAAAAAGAGGGAGATTCATCTCCAATTCATCTCTAGAGCAATATTAATTGCATTACAGAACGGGGCCTAAAAGGACAGCTGTCACTTGTTTATTTACTTATTATTTTCTCTTGGTCCCACTTAAAATAAAATAGTGATCTATGATTGGTTAACTACTGCTTAATAAGGAGAATCAGTGTGAGGACATTCTCCCATTGGTAAGCTTGGATCTACTATCAACTTTTTTCTATTTATGGGTCCGTTTGGATTTTCCACCATAAAGATAGGTGGAGAAGCTTTATGATAAAACTTAGTGTAGTTAATCAATATGAGGTTGACATGGGTTAGATTTTTATCCAACCACGATTTAACATCTGTTTTAAAACTTTTTCAAAAGTGGATTAATGTTCAAATTGGCTGAGAAAGAACACATATGCACGCTGGCTGTGAATCTGTGATTAGGGATAACCTCCAACAGATCGGCAGAAATTGACTCGCTCTCGGACAACTCAAACTATTTGTACTACCGTTTGTCATACAACAATTAAACAACATTGAAAAGTTGTACTACACTTAATTAAGGACAATGTACGATTACAAAGACTATAAAGTAAAAATACTTATATAAAGTCTGTACACTAGATCTAATTAATACAGTAAAACAAAAGTTTCATAAATCAACTAACCCACCAAGCAACACAAGAATACATGGGGAATGTTCCTATTTTGAAGGCAAATTCGAACGTATGGACGTTCCGTGCAAAAAAATTGTGTCAGCCACTGATTTGGCAGTCCCAGTCAATTTGCTGACTGGGTTGCCCTTTTAATTATATTAACTTTAAATGGGTGTAACTTTTAATATATAAGTCCAAAATAAAAAAATTATATCATTATTCATCCAAATTCAAGCTCTTCAAAAATAATATTGTTTTGTAGTGTATTATTATTATTATTATTGTATGATGTATGTTAAACCTTATATGGTGGAATCAATGTTTTTTTCTACACCAATATTTTTTGTTGTTATATTATTGTTTAAATTTTTCTTTTTATATGTGATTGATGATTCATTAATTGATTATGATTCATTAAATTGATATTATGATTCATTAACTAATACGTGGTGAATTAAATGACAAACTCAGACCGATAAAAAAAACATTATTGGCTTTAGTGTATTATTATTGTATTGTAATGTATTTTAAACCTTATATGGTGAATCATGTATGTCTTACGTACCAAATATTTTTTTTGTGTTGTATATGTTTAAGATTTTTCTTTATATGTGATTGATGATTCATAATTTTGATATATGATTCATTAAATTGATATATGATCATTAACTAATAAGTAGTGAATTAAATGACAAACTCTGGAACGATAAAAAAACATATTAAACATTATTGGCTTAGTGTATTATATGTATTGTAATGTATTTTAAACCTTATGTGGTGAATCATGTATTTTCTTACGTACCATAATATTGTTTTGTGATGTATTATTATTTAAAAATTTTATTTTTATATGTTACTGATGATACACGAAAAATGATGTTATGATCATTACATTTGATATTATGATTCATTGAAATTGGTATTATGATTCATTAACTAATAAGTGGTGAATTAGATAACAAATTTCGGAACAAAAAAAACGTCAGAACAAATATTGAATCATTATTATTTTGTGGTGTATTATTAATGTTATATGGTGTATTTTAAATTGTACGTGGTGAATCATAAGTGTCGTTGATATATGTTGATATGTACATATAACTAACATAAATTTTTAAACTTGTCAAAACATATCAATGACTGGTCTTGTTTTAAAGAGCTTGAATTTAGATGAACAATGGTGCAAAACTTTTTAATTTGGACTTATATTTTAAAAGTTATGACTATTTAAAGTTAATATAAATGTTACCCCATTTAATATGCCACATAAGCAGTCCAGTCAGCTGCTGACTGGACTGCCACCTAGACAATCGCACTATAATGGGAATGACCTTCCCGCACAATCTACCGTCTGATTTTGAAAAGGGCAACCCTACCTCTTGATTGAACCATCATGAGCAAAGAGTAACCTAAAATAACAAAGAGGTGATTAAAGTTAATTAATACCTAGGGAGTAGTATTCTCTGTGGTTTAGGAGTATAGGTACAAAATCTGGAAACCTCATGTTGTTGATTTGTTTGGATTTAATTTAAACTATTAGATTATAAGAAAAAATGTTAAAAATTATTCAGTCACTTTTCTTATATCCTTTTTTATTATTAAATTAAAAATATTATTGTATATATTAATAAACAGACCTATTAATCAACCTAAAACAAAACTAATTACTAGCTTTTAATTATTAGTGATTTTTTTAATTCTATTAATAAATAAATTAGGTAATTGGGTTGGCGCTTGATTATTCCGTTCAATTACGTCACACTCGATTGATCCTTCATTTATCAAATCATTTTGGCTCTGTTTGTCTTCACATATTTGATACTTTATTTGTGGCATAAATGGGTGAGTACTTTGTAGGTTCCATGTGGATTCGACGTTCTACCCCAATAATATATGCCACATATAAAACAACAGCAAAACATTCAAACCAAAACAGCTGCAAAACAGCGATATCAAACTGAGTTCTCTCCACAGTGACACCGTAGTACTAGACTGAAATCACCACATGCTTTCAAGTTTTTTGTTCTCTAAGGTTCATGCTCTCTCATTCATTCTCCCTAAGGTTTTTGCTTTCTAGCTGAAAACAGCTTTCTCTATTACCTCTGTCCCGTCATAAGTGTCTTGTTTGCTTTTTAGCATGTTTTTCCACTTCAATATTAAACATATAAGATAAAATAATTTTAAAAATTGTTATATATATAATTTTTTACATAAGGATTCTATTGTAAAATATAGATTTATAAAAATATGTTATCTTAAGATTAAATATTGAAGTCAAACGACAATATCTAAATAGTAAACTACACACTTTGACTGGGACGAAGGGAGTAAGTTTTTTTTTTCACTTTTGGTAAAAACATCTGTGCTACTCATCGGTAAGTTTGAACGCGTGATTTTCATTATTCACTAGTAAATAAATTTAAGTAGCACACTACAATTATAAGCAGCCTTATATATACTACGAGACAACTACAAATTCTAATTAGCATAATCATAATGCTTTTTCCCCAATGTTTCTCAACAAAGGCAACAAAGGTCAATCCCTCTCCTCCTTTTTCTATTCTCACTAAGCATCCAAATAGATCAACTCTAAAGAATTAGATAAAAAGTAAAATGTGACGGCGCTTTTACATTTTAATGTATATAGATAAATAACGAATATTTATAGAGGATAATAAAGTAATATTTTTAGGGAGTTGAATCTATTTTAGTTTAGTGGATGCACTTAAGAATATTAAATTAAAAAACAACCCAAAAGCCAACTAGGCGCACAACTATAGCAACGGGAGAACAAACCCAACACTAACCCATATAGCTAAAAATGTAAACATACACAAGATGTTCATAGTGACAACATCTTGCTTTCAGTGGACGTCCTAGCTTGCCCCATAATGTGAGTGTGATAGATAGATTTAATTACCATAACTAGTTATAGCAGTGTCACTATAATTTTTCGCTAGACCAACTGAACATTTCGATATCTTAAATATGTTTATTGATATAATTAATATCAATCTAGATACCTGTTCTCAAATTCGAATGTATAGAGACATATACACAATGATTTTGTTACCTGTTCTCAAATTCGATCTTGAAATTCTTCAATTGCTCCAATTTTGTTCAACACTACAGATTCATATACACAAGCTGTGAATGAACAGAGGAGCAACGATTGTATGTTCCTCATTCGTCGATTAGGGTTTAATGACAATGAAGATAGACGCAGCCAGAATGTTCACCGGTGAAGAGTCTTTGTCGAGGTCGCCGGAAAAAAAACCTATATTCCTCCTTCGCTGGTTAGGGTTTATCGACAATGGAGTCAGACACGGGTAGAAAATGTACTCTTGTGAGTTTGGTCAGCAGTGAAGAGTTTGCTCGCCTGTCAAGAGTTTGCTCGTTGAAGTCACGAGTGGAGGATTTGCTCATCGAGGTCAGCGGTGAAGAGAGTGTCGCCAGAGAGATAGATGTGAGCAGTTTGGTATTTACTTCAAAGTTCAAACTAGAATAATAGATATGCATAATAGAATCCCACAAAATATGGTATCAAATCAATCATTATTTAATTATTAGTATAAGATAAAATATGGACCATCTAGTTTTATTTATTCTAATCTAATGACTATTAATAGGTCCATGACATCCAGAGACATTTTTAGTCCTTAATATTATCTATACTCCAAAGGTCAATCCCTCTCCTCCTTTTTCTATTCTCATAAAGCATCCAAAATAGACCAATCTGAAGAATTAAGTAAAAAGTAAATGTGAGAGCGTTTTTACTTTTTAATGTATATAGATAAATAACGAGATATTTATAGAGGATAATAAAGTAATGAGTTTTTATTAAAGGAGCTTTCTCAATCTTTCAGTAGTTGCTTCTTTGTTAAAATTGGTCGCTCTTGTAATGTTTCAGCCGACTGTTTGGCTCGTTTGGCCCTATCCTGTCCTAGAGGGTTTAGGAAACTGGTATCACCACCTCTTGAGTGTACGAAGTTGTTAGAAGCTGATAAGTTGTATGTACATTTTAACAATGGTTAATAAATAAAGATTTCCTTTGGATAAAAAAAAAGAGGATAATAAAGTAATCTTTTTAGGGAGTTGACTCAACTTTAGTTTGGTGGATGCACTTAAGAATATTAAATTAAAAAACAACCCAAAAACCAACTAGGCGCAGCGGGAGAACAATGTAAACATACACAAGATGTTCATAATGACAACAACTTGCAATCGGTGGACGTCCTAGCTTGCTCCATAATGTGAGTGTGATAGATAGATTTAATTACCATAACAAGTTATAGGAGTGTCACTATAATTTTTTGCTAGACCAACCGAACATTTCGATATCTTAAATATGTTTATTGATATATTTAATATAGGAAAATGAGGTCGAAATCCTAACAATTGATAATTTTTGTTTTTAACTCCAAAAAAAAAGCAATTCAGTTCTACTGAGTTTAGTGACGACACTCAAAGAAAAGTAATGGAAGCAAGGGAGAGGTCATTTTTCTCTAATAGTCGTAGTTCCCTTTAAAGGTCACTAGCTATATGAGTGAAGTAGTGAGCATTGATTTTAAGCACAAGACAATTTTTGCAAAGGTTATACTGGTCAAAAGTGAAGATAAACTTTAAAACCTTGTTTTTCTGTGAATTTGAGATCTAGATTTCGTGGTGAGTTGATGATTCAATTACTTTGTTTATGGATATAAGACATAATTGGGTTTGTTGGCGATGATGCTGTACTGAAATGTTCCCTTGAAATAATAGATCGTAATCTTAAAGGCATTTGATCTGTCAATGGTTTTAATAGGTTGAATGAGATAAACAATGATGTTGCCTCTAAGAACATGATGGTTTCAAATAGGACACTATTGCCACTTGATCAGCGTTACAAGGATTCCCGTCACAGACTGAGAATATCACCATGATTGATTGTATGAGTTGGTGAATTAACATAATCAAACTCTCCTTTGTACTCTAGCGGCAGCTAGTGGGACAAATTGTTTAAGGTTTTTATAGCCCCCTTTAAATCGTAAACCTATCATCTTAGGGGTCACTCCCTAGTAGCTTAAAAAAATGTTCACTTGTTAAGGGGGATTAATATTACTGCAAATCGTTGATATTAATCCGTGGGTAAAAAGAATCCGTTAGTGGCAGCAAATAAGGAAAGTACCCCATTTGTGAGTAGAAGACGTATGTATCCCTCACATGCATCACTTAATGTCGTGAACGCTAGTTTTAGTGAGGTTTGGATAGAAGTCCAAAAGAACATTAATGCCCTGGCCCGTTACACTTTTGTGATGTGATTAATGTGCATAATTTGCTGAAAAACAACAATTTGTGCCTAACAAACTGGGTGTTAGAGATTTGATAACATGGAAATTTTGGTATTCATTATTTATCACTTTGACGCTTTTTCCATCGTCCAATCATCTCACGTCCCTTTTAATAAGAAAAACGGAAAAAATTTAATCCTAACGGTCACCCAAATCCTCTACCAATGGCAATATGCAAAGGAAAGAAGACCAAAATCTCCATAATTGAATAGAACTGAAAGAAAAATCTTCTACGCCTGTACATTATTTCCCTCCGCCATCCACTATAAAATCCCCTCCGTTTCGTATCCCTTCATCATTCATCGATTCTTTGTCGCCACGCACTTGTTCTGGTTGTGCTTCCGAATTCCTCGTTCACGGGTAAACTTTTCCTTATTTCCCTCTTCATTTCCGTATCTTCTAGTCTCATCGAGAGGTAAGACTACTCAAAATGACTATTGGTGCGGGAATCACTATAGCCGGCCGTAACCTGTCGGTTTTCGGGAGGACCATACTCTCCGGCGTTCACGACAACATCATCCTCACGCCGTACTCCTCAGATCATGTCCTTTCCGCCCTCTCCGATCCTCAACACTATGATAATTCTTTCGCCGGCGCCTTCATCGGCGTCGATTCCGATCACACTGGGAGCCGCCGTGTGTTCCCGATTGGCAAGCTTCTGTCAGTTTCCCTTCCCTACCTCTCTTTAGTCTTTCCCTGTCTCAAATGTAATAGATGTTACCCTGTAATTCGCTTAATTTCCTACATTTCTTTTGTGATGGTTCCTGCTCTGTTACTACGAGTTTTTCGGTGACAATTTAATTTTCTAGTTGAATTCACTGTTCTATTTGTCGCTGCAAACCTACCAACTGAAAAGTTGGTCATGCTTTCGCTTTATCGTTTGCTCTTAGCACAGCAGCCTCAGCTCGATTCTCTTTATCCAAATATCTATTATATGTTAACTTTGGTTAGTGCGAGGTGAGAAATGCTACATACTAGTAATATCTTTAGCTTGATAAGCTCACGCATTGGCGCAAAGAAAGAGTCCCTGGGTTCGTTTTACCACTAATGAAAAATATTCCCTTTTCCATACTCATATTGCTAGCTTAAAGAAATTTGAAGCAGCCTGATAATTGCGCTGCCTCACCTTAATTATATTCTTGACTAGAGAACTGAATATTTATACCACCACCTGGCAAGGGAAGACAAATTTGCATATTTTTGATAGTTTATGGGTCCAATGCGATCTCTTTTCTGTTCTGCCTTGTTTTCAAACCTCTTTAAAAAAGTTCTACTAGCTCTACTGGCGATGATGCTTTTGCATCTCTGTGTATAATTTAAAAAAACTCACTGGTAGAAGTTTATCTCAGATATTATTACAGAAGGATCAAGGATGTACAGATAACATCGTTTAATTGTTTTATTAGCTACTCAATAGACATACCAACACCTGTTTGTTTTCTCTAATATGTATGCTATATTTCTATTGTGTCAGGGGACTTCGCTTTATGTGCGTATTTAGGTTCAAGATGTGGTGGATGACCCAAAGAATGGGCAAATGTGGACAGGATGTTCCCTTTGAGACTCAAATCTTGATCGTGGAAGCAAATGGTGCTGCAACTTCGGGGGAAACTGCTATAAACGGAGCTCACTCGAGCAGTGATCCATTATATACTGTGTTCTTGCCCGTTCTTGAGGGTGATTTCAGGGCTGTGCTTCAAGGGAATGCAAATGATGAGTTAGAGATTTGTTTGGAAAGTGGTGAGGAGATAACTTTTGCTCGAGATTAAACTTTTATTTATTGCATGCTTCCATTCTGTAGGCTAATAATTTCTATTTCAAACCTGGAAACTTATATGTTGGTTATTGTTACCAAAGCTGAGGAGTTAACCGCATACACTTTCTTACATTTTGCAGGTTGTCCCTCTGTGGAAGGATTTGAAGGATCACATCTGGTTTATGTTGCTGCTGGTTCTGAATCCTTTGATGTTATAAACAATGCGGTGAAGTAAGTTTGCTCTTACTGTCCTAATTGAATTTGAGTTTGATGTGCACTAACTAAGATCATATACATAGAGAAAGGAAACAGGTTAGTTTTTATCTTTGATAGATCTATCGAATCTCAAGTGACTTACAAATCATGAATTTTAAATAGTTACTTTTGTTTGATTTCAGATGCCTGATATGTTGAATTGGTTTGGATGGTGCACGGGGGATGCATTTTACACCGAAGTCACGATTGAAGGAGTAAAGTAAGGGCTCGAACAGGTGTGTGTGGTGCTGTACTTATTCTCTGTTGATTTGGAATTTTTGCCTTGCAAATCAAAGAAGAGCTAGCTTATGGTTTTTTTATTGGTGATACGTGTACATTGATTAGATTATTGCTCATATTGCTGGGCGCAGTTTTGAAAAGGGTGGCATACGCCCCAAATTTGTCATAATTGATGATGCCATGGACCCCACGGCTCCGGCACCAGCACCGAGTTTAAAGCAGATAACGCTGCAAAGTAAGTGATTGGAGTGATGCTCTGTCATTCTGTGTAAGATTATTTTTATGGGAAAATTTTTGAACAAATATCTTTCTCATAAAAAATGACTACGGTGGTTTTTTTAAAAAAAATTACGGGCATGTATTAAATCAGTGTAAAAAAGCAGCCCTGGGGTGGGGGCAGTTTGCCAGAAACCGTCCTGAGAGCAGAGCTGTTTCTGCATTTTTCTACTTGAAATCGTCCTGTAAAATTACCGAAAGCTGCCTTACATGCGGGGCGGCTTCTTTGCAAAAATCACTCTCAATCTCGACAGCCAATCATAGCCGTCGATCGAGATTTTCTCCAGATTTCGGACGGATAAGGTTATCCGCCGCATTGCAATGAAGCCGCCCTGGGCTTGGGGCGGTTTCCAACAACCAGAATTTTCTAAAAAAAACCCCCCAATTTCCCCATTCTTCACACAATTCTTCAACACTCAATTCTTCTAACTCTACATTCTTCTAACTTCGAATTTCATTAAGTAAGTTGCTATACTCAATTTTTTTTTCATTTTTTGTATTGTTTATTTATGCTTAATTATTATGTTTGTTGAAGTACTTATTTTTTGTGTTTTTTAATCGTTTGTCAACTTCTAATTACTTCTTCTATCTTCAACTAGTTTTTCAAATTACTTCTTCTATCTTCAATTAGTTTTTCTAATTACTTCTTCTATCTTCAATTAGTTCTTCTAATTACTTCTTCTATCTTCTAAATTCTATCTTCAATTAGTTCTTATAATATTTTTAGCTTATAATAATTCTTCCCAACATATGTTAATGTTTTATAATGTTTTGCAAAATTTTTTACATTTATTATGCTCACTAACAACATTTAAATTCGTAATTAATTTGTCCATTTAATTTATGAGTTGCAAAATCACCAATTTGGGTGGTTGTACGCCTTAATTAATTATGTTAATGTTATAATGTTATGCACTTTTTTACATTTATAATGCTCACTAACAATATTTAAATTCTTAATTAATCCGTCTAATTAATTTATGAGTTACAAAATCACCAATTTGGGTGGTTTTATGTATTAATTGTTTATGTTAATGTTATTATAATGTTATGAATTTTTTTACATATATAATGCTCACCAACATTTAACTTCGTAATTAAATTGTCCATTTATTTTATGAGTTGCAAAATCACCAATTTTGATGGTTTTATGCATTAATTGTTTATGTTAATGTTATTATTATGTTATGCAATTTTTTTACATTTATAATGCTTACTAATAATATTTAAATTCGTAATTAATTTGTCCATTTAATTTATGAGTTGCAGCATCACCAATTTCGGTGGTTTTATGCCTTAAAATTTATGTCAATGTTTATTATAATGTTATGCAATTTTTTTTATATTTATAATGCTCACTAACAACATTTAAATTCGAAATTAATTTCTCTATTTAATTTATGAGTTGCAAAATCACCAATTTAGGTGGTTTTAATTTTATGCTTTAATTAATTATGTTAATGTTTATTATAATGTTATCCACTTTTGTCCATTTAATTTCTGAGTTGCATAATCACCAATTTTGGTGATTTTATGCATTAATTGTTTATGTTAATGTTATTATAATGTTATGCAATTTTTTTACATTTATAATGCTCACTAACGTCATTTAAATTCGTAATTAAATTGTCCATTTTTTTATGAGTTACAAAATCACCAATTTTGGTGGTTTTATGCCTTTAAAGTTTATGTTAATGTTTATTATATTGTTACGCAATTTTTTTACATTTATATTGCTCACTAACAACATTTAAATTCGTAATTAATTTGTCCATTTAATTTATGAGTTGCAAAATCACCAATTTGGGTGGTTTTGTGCCTTGGTTAATTATGTTAATGTTTATTATAATGTTATGCACTTTTTTTACATGTATAATGCTCACTAACAACATTTAAATTTGTAATTTATTTGTCCATTTAATTTATGAGTTGAAAATCACCAATTTGGGTGGTTTTATATCTTAATTAATTATGTTAATGTTTATTATAATGTTATGCACCTTTTATACATTTATAATGCTCACTAACAACATTTAAATTTTTAAATAATTTGTCCATTTAATTTATGAGTTGCAAAATCACCAATTTTGGTGGTTTTATGCATTAATTGTTTATGTTAATGTTATTATAATGTTATGCAATTTTTTTTACATTTATAATGCTCACTAGCATCATGTAAATTCGTATTTAATTTGTTCATTTATTTTATGAGTTTTAAAATCACGAATTTTGGTGGTTTTGATGCCTTAAAAGTTTATGTTAATGTTTATTATAATGTTATGCAATATTTGTTACATTTATAATGCTCACTAACATCATTTAAATTCGTAATTTATTAAAATACAGGTTTTGATTGTGTCATAATCTGTACAAGCTAGCGAAGGTTTGTTACTCTTACTTGTTTCAAAAATAATGAACAACCCAGTCATTGTTGTTATGAATTCCTAAAACATATTTATTACAATTTATCACTTGTTATCTCTCTTAATTGTTTTTGTGTTATTGTTTATGTAGATGGCCCAGCAATTCCAGCGCCAACCGGCCGAGGTGGGACCCGAGGACAATGAACTCTTCACATACCAATCCACTCACATATCTGCAGCTCTTTTTTCAAATGATTTGGTACGTTGATACGACGTTCAACTTTAATACATTGTGTTCAATATTTATATTGGATCATAATTTTAAATTGTCTAACCATGGCATGTAGGTACTACAAAATCCAAAATACATCGAGAGGAAGTTGCGTTCCCGAAATCTGGAAGTAGAGCTTCCGCATTATGGCCTTCATCATTACATCAGCGAAGCTGGTTTTGTGGGCCAGGATTTTTTAGAATCAAGGCTGACAATGCCATCGTCAGCACACTTGTTGAAAGATGAAGACCAGAGACTCATACTTTCATGATGCCTTTTGGTGAGGCAACCATTACTCTTGGAGATGTACATCATTTATTTGGGATGAAGGTGGAAAGAGATGGCGTCGTTGTTCGAATGAATCAGCCTGTTGCAGATTTGTGTGAAGAATTGTTGGGTCAAAGGCCGGGACCTGATTCTATAAGAGGTTATAAGATTTCGTTGATGTGGTTACAGAGGACATTCGAGATCAGCAGCGATGATGAGAATGCATTCAACAATTGGCCAGATGAGGTCCATCAGTGCTACGCAAGAGCATGGATCATGCAGTTGACCGGTGGGATGTTGATGCCCAGTTATGACAGTCGCACCATTGACTGTGGCTATCTGGAGTTGCTGAGAAATTTTTCTGAGTGCGGTCAGTACAGTTGGGGGTCGGCACTGTTAGCGCACACCAGACTATCTGCCTTTTTTCGAGTTCCAAGAGTAGGTCTAAAAATAGAAACCATGATCGGTTGTATGTAAGTGCTTGAAATAATATATTACATATAATTTAATAACTGCATTGCACTTCTTATCATTGTGTTTTATTAAGCTTTTTATGTGTTCACTTGTAGTTGGGGTAATCCAAGGGTGAAAACAAGGAAGTTTCTAGACGCTCGTGCTGTCATTGATTCTATCCCAGTTCCACCCACTGATGATCACGTAAGTATTATTGTATTACAAACCTATCAACAATTACTTAATTCCTGATATTTATGCGCCTTAAATATTTATTGTTATTTAATTTTTAGTGGGTCTGGCAACCATACTATGATGCCCCACTAGAAACAGCCGTTGTAGTTGTACCATTAATCCTTAACAACATAGTCGAGGGGTATCTGCCGGATCGGGTGATGAGACAATTTGGACGTGATCAATCGGTATCAGCATTGTCACTGGATTGTCAGGGGCTAGAGTGGTACCACAACCAGATGCCATTCGAGCTGTCAGGGGAAGACCTAGGTATTTTAGGATTCAAAATGAAATGGATGAAAATGAAACGATTCCAGAACGTAGACGTTGTCGACATTGTTTACAAACGGGTCATAACATGAGGAACTGTCCTAACAAAGGTTATAATTGATTGTGGTTTTTAGATGTTGAATATTCTCTTGCACAGACAGGTAGTGCCTTTAGCAAGCACAAAAAAATGTATGTTTTTCTAAATAGCTATAAAGTGTGTTTTATGTCGTGTGTATAATATAAATGTGCACATTTATTTTAAGAATTACATACAATCTATACGATGTCTGGGTTACATCGGCTATAGCAAAGACACGGGAAGAAAGTATGGGTGTTTGACTGACGTTTTACAATTTTTTGTTTGTTTTGAAGACATTTTAATTACCGGGCATGTTCACTAAAAATTGGAAAAAACGCTAGCTCAAGTGAGCAACCCAATGAAATCGTCTTGGTCCCATAAGAAGTTATAACGACTGTAAATGCATCATAGGACTTTAATATCAGTACAAGAGTGGTTAATAACACAAAATATGACATTACCCGAAAAATTGAAAACCGAGAAAACGCAACTCTGGGGTCATTTATTTGGACTCACATGGGTCCCATATGGTCCTAAAACTCTAGAGAAATGACTTAGGTCCAAATTTTAACTGCTCAACTATAATCGTACAAAATTTGATCAAGTTCGGGAACCGTTAATGCATAGCACGAATGGTTCAAAAGTTGGAATTTTTTTCCTGGATTACAATGCAAAGAAGCCGCCCCATGCCTAGGCATGCTTCCAGAAGCCGACCCACATGTAAGGCAACTTTTGGCAATTTTGCCTGAAGCCGCCCCAGCCCCAGGGCGGTTTCAAGCAGAAAAATACAGAAGCAACTCTACTCCCGGGGCGGTTTCTGGTAAGCTGTCCCGACCCCAGGGCTGCTTCTTTACACTGATTTGGCACATCCGCGTAATTTTTTGCTAAAAAGACCACCGCATGAATTTTTTTATGAGATCGGTATTTTTACGAAAATTAGTCTATTTTTATGAATGACTGGTTTTTTTGACAATTGGAAATTCGGCTCCTCTTTTCAGCTTTGCCAACAGGCTAACCAATATCAAGGAAAATCACAAGTTCCAGAAGAGTGGTGAAGAGGGCTACAGAATTCACGGTGGGTTTGCCAATGTCATTTCTGAAATTAAGGAAACACATTCCTTAAAGTATGGCCTAATTTTTGTACCTTCATGACTAAAAAAAGATTCAAACATTTTGAGTTCTTACATATCTTCTAGGTCTCTGTCTTACTCTCTCTTTCTTCTTTTTATTCATTGTGCAGTATGTCTATGTATGGCATGCAATAACAGGCTATTGGGGAGGGGTAAGGTCCGGTGTCTCCGAAATGGAACACTTCGACTTGAAGATGGCTTACCCCGTTCAAGCCTTGGATTGCATAGCACCCAACGGGCTCGGCCTTGTGAATCCGGAGAGAGTTTTCAACATCTATGACGAGCTCCACACCTACCTTGCTTCAGCTGGCATCGATGGTGTGAAGGTTGATGTCCAGAACATACTTGAAACACTGGGAGTTGGTCATGGTGGCAGAGTCAAACTCGCTAGTAAGTACCATAACGCGTTGGAGGCTTCCATTGCTAAGAATTTTCCTGGTAATGGAATCATTTGTTGCATGATCCACAACACTGATGGTTTATAAAGGTATCTATTATTTTTCATATCAGAACCTTTTATTTTTTTAGATGGTATTTTTCTGGGTTGTTGTGAGAATTGATGTTGTTTGGTCAATTGATGCAGTGCGAAAAGAAATGATGTGATGAGAGCATCAGATGACTTCTGGCCAAGAGATGCAGCATCTCATACTATCCACATCGCTTCTGCAGCGTACAACACTGTTTTTCTTGGAGAATTTATGCAGCCTGATTGGGATATGTTTGCTAACAAAGATTTTAGTAGGTATTTATTGAACAATTATGTACAAAATATTAAACTAAAACATAGGAAAAAAACAAGAATATGTCGGGTATACGTTACCCGGCACTATGCACGGCATAAGTTAAAATAAAAGAAACCTACTCAATCTAATACGGGTAGCAAACAAAAACCCGGTCAAAGTAGCAGGGAAGCAATTTAAGACCAAGTATGTCGAACCCTAGGGACTTGTATAGAAAATTAGTCCTAGCCTTGGTAATTACTAAGTAAAGAGGGGGAAAAAGTGTATAAGTACAAATTAAGAAAACTACCTAAGACCTAATCTAAAATGGTATTTACAATGATCCACCCCAGATTCGAAATGGTAAACGTCATAAAAACACATATGATCACCAAGGAAAAGAATAAATTTTGAATTAACCAACTTTTGAGAGTGCCGGATATCATGCCGGACAGAATGCGCACTGAAATACCCCAAACCTTAATATATTGATGAACTATCTAATTATAATATACTAAGGCTATAACATGCCTTAGAAACATTACGAAAGAGTTAAACAACAATGTACACAAAAAAATACCTTAAGTGTTTAAACCGAAAACATACCTTAGAGCACAAAATGTGCTTTAAGGAAAAATGTGCCTTACACATTAATACATGAAACTAAAAGGCTAATGAGCCTAAATACCATTAAGAAGTAAGGGAACAATAATAAAATGGTCATAGAAACCATTACGTGTACACACAAATTAAGTATACAAGTCCACACAAAAACCGGTACTAAACTGACGAAAGTCAAGGAGAAACCACGAAACGACTTGGTTAAAAATTGGAATTAGCAACATGCTATTTCAAGAACAAAGTTTCTAAAGGTTTTAAATGTACTAAGAACACATTTAAACTAGCCAAAACAAAGTGCATAATCAATGTGAACCCGGAAGCACATAAAATGTGTTTTAAGGCATTTTTGGCCTTGTAACATACCTATCACACGGTACAAGTCATTATGAACGAGTTTAATTCATCACATGTTACATAAATACAAGGTTAAAACAAAAAAAATAAGATCAAAGAAGGCTTAGGGCTGCCGACATGGGGGGGGGGGGGCTCACCAAGGTTTAAAATGCTTTTAATTTCTACTATTTCAACAACCAAGACTTCCTTGGTTTGCCTTATCATCTTGTCCCCTTAGTGAATGATTAATGAGACTCTTACCAGTCAAATTAGAGCTCACAAATTCGTAGCTCATCCTCTCTTTGAAGAAATAACACAAAAAAACTCCATGTTCTTAGATTTAAGCCTTAAAGAACACCTTGTCCTGTAGAAATCATAACTTTCTCGTCCTAGCTCCAAATCACAAGCTTGATAGCTAGTTGGAATCTTCTATTCAAGAGCTTTACAACCATAGCTCATGAGCCCCCAGATTCTCAGGAAACACCACTAAGAAGTGCCTTTGATTCTCGAGGTAAAACATTGCCGTCTTGAAAATTTCTTATTCTTTGGTTTTTGTTACAGCCGATTGGCATGGGATACTAACCCATCTTATTCTCCATCTTGTTGTATAATTTTGGGGACAATTCCTTTAGCAAATTGCTGGTGAAATTTCTAAGGAATTCAAGCTTAAATATTAAGCTAAAAGGTTAATATACAAGGTAAACTCTACAACTACCTATTTCAAGGTTCTAAATATTGATCTATATATGATCTAACCTATTGTGTACCTTGTTTATTATGGCCGATTTTTGTTAGGTGTTAGATTTAATATTTGGCACCTAAAATGTTAATATTTTGTAAATCTAAAATTAGATTTATAACCCTTATGATATAAACTTTAATATAAGCTATCATAATATATAAGAAAAGTTCATATACTATAATTTAAGAGGTGGCCGAAAATTAAGAGAGCTTATGTGAGTTAGGAAAATTATATAACTAAGTTAAATTAAAGGAAGTAGTAAATTTAAGAGTAATATGTAAAATTTGAGAAGTTTTAGCTATATATTATAATTGCCGAAAATATATATGAATTATTATGAAATTTATGAAGTTTAGATGATGGGAAAATAATTGTAGAATTAAGTTTACAATTTATAAAGAGTTTATAAGTATTACTAGAATTTATAAGGTTTTTGGTATATTTAAAGTTAATAAAAGATAGTATATATATACTACAACATTAAATAATTAAATCTGGTGATTTAGAGATGTTTAAAATGATTTTTAATGTTCAAAAATCTGTAGGAAAATTAGTTACAAAAATTAGAAATTAATTAGAGTTAATTTGGTTAATAAATGAGTTAGGATAAAAGAAAAGACCACAAGGGTAAAATGGTAATTTCCCTGATCAAACTTGGTCAAACATGGTCAAACTTGGTCAATGACAGTTTGTAAAATGTTTAGAGAAGCTAAAATAAAATTTGTAGCAAAAGATTAGATATTAAAAGGATAAAGGAATAAAAAGTTAAGTTAAATTAACTTTAGGGGTAATATTGTAAAATGGAAAGTTAGGGGGTTTGACCATAAAAGGCTGGTCAAACTTGGGTATTTTGGTAATTGACCAAAAGTATAAAAGAAATTAATTAAATAAGACTTTGGAAGAAATTAGAAATAAAAATAGCAAGTTTAGAACTTATTATAAGGAAAATAGAGATTAAGAGGAAACTATGGGTAAGTAATGTAAATAACACATTTTTATGTGTTTAGAAGGTTAAGGAAATTAAATAAAGAATTTAGAAACAAGTTGTAAAAGAAATAGAGTTAAGACACGGTTAAACGAGACCCGTATATAACTTAAGGTATACGAGGGGTATACCCGTAATTTAATAAGTATAGGAGAAATCATTACTAAAGTATTTTTAATGAAAATACAAGTTATATTGGGAAAAGAAATAAATACGTATGATACGGAGTATCATACGGGCGTATACGAAAATTTTAGTGTACATGAATAGTACTCGTACATGGGAATAGTATACGTATACATGAATAGTAAATACATACATGAATAGTAAATACGTATACATGAATAGTAACTACATATATGAATAGTCAAATACGAGACGTATACGTGAATAGTAAAATACGGTGAATAGTGAAAATACGAAAATTAAGTTATTTAACCACACCATCCTAATGAACTATAGGAGCGGAGTAGGTGACCGGAATAGTCGAGATGTCATCCAGGAGTGGACAAACGTCGATATGCTAAGGTATGTGATTTTTGTAGCTTGTTTGCTAACGAGGTCTACCTCGGTTTGTGTGCTATGTGTTATTGTGATACGACTAAACAAGATTAAGCATGAAACCGATCTACTGTATTGTTATTTTGTGTCCATTGTACACTAACATTACTTGATTTAGAGCTTGTTCATTAACTTTGTTTAATAAACAACTGTATAAGGTTATAAGTACCCCATATTGTTAGATGGTTAATGCCGAGAGAGGTTTAACTAACAAATTGTCATTGAGACTTCAACTAACTGGAACTTGAGAGGAATCCGGGACTGACTCCGGTCATGCATGTTCAGGTTAAGAGGTCGGCATCTGTATCAGATCTATCTTCCGCCTAGGGTCGACAAACTGACCCGACCATCTCGAGTGAACAGTTCGAGATGGGAGGCAAATTCAGGAGGTGCAGGAGGGTCAAGCCTACACCCCTCATAACTTAAGATTTAATGTTTATTAAACCAATGGAGCTAATAACTCATTGGCTAGGGTTACTTTGACCCGACAAAAATAAACAATTCAGTTAGAGAACAACCAGTTCTACTAAGAGAACGGTTGACACTTATAAGGTATGGTCGAACACGAGAACTAAACAATTCTCAGGCCTCAGGATTTAGGAATCTAACTTACTCATTAATGGGCGTCCATTACGACGTTCGATTTATTTGAGCTGTGAATGTTTCACATGAGTGTGTTGTTGTTATTGTACTTCCTATTATTGTTGTATGAATAATCAACTGCATGTATACGACAAGTAGTCGTGTGTAGCCCTGTTAGCTTGTGGGCTGCACGTTTTCTGTACCAGCAATATGCTGAGCCCCTTGGGGCCTGTGATTTAAACTTTGCAGGTAGGTGCCAGACGAGGACCCAGCCTGAGAGTAGGAGTGGGTAGAGCACTAAGGGTTTAATTTGTTTACGAAGTGTGACTGTACACTCGTTTTATAAACTGTGGTAGTAAGTTGTAATAATAGGAGAGATACTTCGAACTCGGTATTGTATTTTGTTGTAAGACTATGTACGCACTCACGTTCGGTACACTCGGGTCCATCAGACCGTAGCTTGAGACTGGAATAGGCCTAGTTAGTCACGTGGGTGACTAACTGCGGTAACACCAACTTTTAGTACTTTCTTCCGCTATGTTGTAATATTGTTGCAGGTTCGTTACGTGATGGTTCAGGTTTAGCAGTTGGGGTGTTACAAAAAAATGCTCTGATGACTAGAGTTACCGAACTAGAGTAGGTACCGAGTTAGAGTAATAGTCATGGGTTTGGGTGTGAGATAGTAGTGTGAGCTGAGTCAGATAACCACCAATAAGGGTGGAATATCTTACTGTTTAGAGGATGTTATAAACGCTTAAACCAAAGCTTTTGTAATCACGAGCTTACTGTGTATTTATACTTATTCAGATGTCAGGAAGAAGAGGACGAGGCCGAGGCCGTGGCGAAGAAGGAGATGAGGCTACTGAGATCCCGGGTGGACAGACGATAGCTGAGATCGTTGCTGCCGCCCTGGGGCACATGGGCTATCAGCCCGGTGCGGGACCGCCTGCTCCGCCACCACAGCCCCGGGAGCCAAACTGGGTGTAGAGTCTCGCTGACCTTCGACCCCCACCGTTCAGAGGGGAGACAGACCCCACCAAACTTGAGGCGTACATCTCAGAGCTGGAGACCGCCTTCGAGACCCTTGATGTACCTGCAGAAGCCAAGGTACGACTTGTTGCGTTCTACCTGAAGGATGCGGTGAGCGATTGGAGGAAGCTAGTTAGGCCCGAATATGTGGCCAACCCCAACTTCGGCTCGGAGCAGTACGCGGCCTTGCTGAGAGCCAAGTACTACCCCACCCATGTCCAGACTAAGAAGCGTTTAGAGTTGAACGCACTGAAGCAGACTGACAAGATGACGGTGGACGACTACTACTCTCAGTTCACCGCTCTTATCCGTCTTCTACCAGGATTGGGATATTCAGACCAGATTCTGGTCGACCGCTTCTATGGCGGGCTGAGCCACCGACTACGCTATGGCATGGGCCCAGCAAGCTATACTACTTTGCAGGTAAAGAAAGTTAAGATTAGTTTGAAGTGAATGAACGTTATATGAGAATGAATGTGAGACTGATATCTTTAAGAGCAGGAGTGCTATCATGCCGCTGCTAAAGTTGAAATCACCGTCCAGCTGAGGGACGAAGATCAGGCACTGAAGAGAAAAGTTGCTGGTAATAGCTCTAACAATCAGGGGGGGGGGCAGAAGAAAGGTAAGTACCAACCCCCACCCCAGAAAGGCTCAAAGGGTAACCAACCTAAGGCTGTTGAAGAGCCACAAAAGCAAACCTACGGCATAGCAGTGAAGCCTCTACGCTCGCCTGCACCAAAGGGTAACAAGTAACTCTTTAAATTGAGTTAACAGTCAGATACCAACCTTCAAATTCAATTACTAATGTTGTAAGCAAACAGGTACTGAGACCGGCAAGGGGACCGGCGGGGGATATAAGCACCGCTACAATTGTCGCAGGTGCAACCAAGACCACCCTGGAGTTGATTGTGAAGGCAATAAGGTGGAGTGCAATTTTTGTGGTGAGTTCGGACACCGAGCTTTCGAATGTTTCAGAAACCCCGAGAGTAAAGCCTATAGACCTGGGTGGAAGGCCAAGGGCAAGGGCGTGGCCGCTCCGAATCCTGGAACCGACTGTCCAAAGGCGACACAGCCAGCTGCTAACAGGGGACCCCGGGTTGTCCAGCGATCAGGACCGCCTGCACTACATATGGTGGACCGGGAAGACGGGGCAGAACCCTCATCGAGACCAGGTACCACTACAACCTATTAGGAAGGAAACTGTATGCTTATCGCATTTCATGCATGAATCAGTGACTATATATTTGAACGAGTTTCTAGTTAGTTAATTAGAACTCATGTAAGATAAATTATTACCACCTTAGGAAACTTCAACATTTGTTATCCAATACCTTCAACACCTAGCCTAGAAGAGACCGACCTAAAGATTCACGAATTCCCAAGGGAGCAGTGTCAGGTCATCCGGCCAGGTATGATCTTATTAAAAGGATACCTGTCACCAAATGCACAAATCACCATCATCAGAAGATGTAGCCAGCTAGGAGTGGGACCGGGAGGTTTCTATACACCGGAATACCCTGGAGGATCGAGAATGAAGCTAAGAATGATGTGCTTGGGTAAGAACTGGAACCCTTACACCAACACTTACCAAAAGATGAGAGAAGTGGATGGAATAACACCACCAGAGATACCTGAGGAGTATCATACGGTTAATACACAAGCCGTAGGGATTGCTCAACAACTTGAGGCGGTTCCAATCCCGAACCTCGAGGCAGAACTCTGCATTATCAACTTCTACGAAAAGGAGGGACGACTTGGACTACACCAAGATAAGGATGAGACAGCGGAGTCTCTTAACCGAGGGATACCCGTAGTGTCTTGGTCCATTGGAGACGACGCCGAATTCCTATATGGCGAGCAGAAGCGTGTAGACCTTGCCCAGAAAGTGGTACTTAAGTCAGGAGATATTCTAATCATGGGTGAAAAATCGAGAATGCTGTATCACGGTATCAAGAGGATTAAGTTGAATACGGCACCATCGACAGTAATCAATGCCACACACATGAGACCTGGACGCTTGAACTTAACCTTTAGGAAGTACTAGCCATGTAATACACTGAAGTATTGTAATAGGAAACTCATAATGTAAAAGGATGGTTTAAATAATATTAGTACTGATTACTCATTTTCGACTCGTATTATACCATCAGTACTTATGATCCTTATGAAATACATAGGTTGTGGATTCGGTTCGGAAGGTGCATTAAGCTTACTCACAGAGGCACAGGCCGACGAGAGCGGCACCATTCTCACGGGTACCTTTCCGATCAATGGCGTTGATGCATTAGTACTCTTCGACTCAGGGGCCTCGCATACCTTCGTCTCATCATCATTTGCAAGAAGGTTGGGGCTAGACGCTGACGAGCTGCCAGACTTCACGGTTACGCTCCCGTCTAAGGAGAAGGTTCGATGCACTCGCTACTATCGAGCAGCCACTATCCGAATTAGAGGAGAAGACTTTCCTATCACCTTGATTGAGTTCAGAGATTTAGGGTTTGATGTTATATTCGGGATGAACTGGTTGGAGTGGCACAAGGGTCGTATCCTCTGCGCCGAGCACCGACTGCTACTCAGGAGTCTGTCTAGGGTTACTATATCATACCGCCAGAGACCTAGAGAGCCTTCAACCAAGATCATCACCGCTATGGCCATGTATCGAGAGCTGAGAAAGAAGAAAGAAGTGTACCTCTGCTATGTTCAGGATATAGAGAGAGATTCAGAGTTCGACCCCAAAGTACCAGTGGTGTCGGAGTTTCCCGACATCTTTCCAAGGGAACTACCCGGCATGCCACCACCACGGGAGGTAGAGTTCACCATCGAGCTGCTACCAGGAACCGGACCGATAGCCAAGGCGCCTTACCGCATGGCTCCACCTGAGATGAATGAATTGAAAGAACAGCTGAGAGACCTGCTCGACAAAGGGTTTGTGTGGCCTAGTGTATCACCATGGGGAGCGCCAGTACTCTTCGTGAAGAAGAAGGATGGCAGTCTCCGCCTCTGCATCGACTACAGGGAGTTGAATACTGTTACAACAAAGAACAAGTATCCGCTACCACGCATAGATGATTTGTTTGATCAATTGAAAGGGGCATCTGTGTTCTCCAAGATTGATCTCAGGTCAGGGTATCATCAGATTCCTGTTAGAGAGAAAGATATTGAGAAGACGACATTCCGGACGAGATATGGCCACTACGAGTTTACAGTGATGCCGTTTGGTTTGTCGAACGCATCGGCGATATTTATGGATTTGATGAACCGTTTGTTCAGGGAACAGTTGGAAAAGTCAGTTGTGGTCTTCATCGATGATATACTTATATATTCAGGGTCAAGAGGTGAACATGAAAGTCACTTGAGACAAGTTTTAGAGATACTAAGGGAGAACCAGCTTTATGCTAAGTTCTCCAAGTGTGAGTTTTGGCTTGACCAGGTCTCTTTCCTTGGTCATGTCATCTCAGATGCTGGGATCTCGTGGATCCAGCAAAGATTGACGCCGTGCGCACCTGGCCAAGGCCGAAATCAGTTACCGACATTAGGAGTTTCCTCAGCTTGGCAGGTTATTACAGGAGATTTGTTAAGGACTTTTCTAAGGTCAGCAAGCCAATGACCAGTTTAATGAAGAAGGATGCACCGTTTGTATGGACAGATGACTGTGAGAGTTCATTTTAGAGCTTGAAGGACTCATTGACTTCTGCACCTATTCTGACTATCCCAGACGGTACAGAGGGATTTGAGGTATATTGTGACGCATCGGGCAGGGGATTGGGTTGTGTACTCATGCAGCATGGCAAGGTAGTTGCTTATGCCTCTCGCCAGCTGAAGAAACATGAGGAGAACTACCCCACACATGATCTTGAGTTAGGAGCTGTAGTCTTCGCCTTGAAGATATGGTGCCATTACTTATACGGAGTTAGTTTGACAGTCTACACCGACCATAAAAGCTTGAAATACATATTCACTCAGAAGGAGTTGAATATGAGACAGAGAAGATGGTTAGAGTTCCTGAAGGACTACGACATTGACCTCCAGTACAAGGAAGGGAAGGCCAATGTTGTAGCTGATGCTCTGAGTCGACGAGCACACTCGCTTCATGCTATGGTTGCTAGTTCTAGCTTGGTTGACGAGGTGCGGGAGGCTCAGCAGAGTGATTCGTATATGATAGAGATCAGACAGAAGCTGATGAAAGGTACATTTGAGAGCCAGAAATACGACTTCGAATTACATGATGATGATCTGATTAGATTGAAGGGCCGATTTTGCATTCCTCGCAGCAGCACCGAACTGAAGGAGCGCATACTACGAGAGTCACACTGTTCTTCTGTTTCTATCCATCCGGGAGCTTCGAAAATGTATAAAGACATGAATCGTTACTTCTGGTGGACTGGGATGAAAAGTGACGTTACTGAGTTTGTAGTGAGGTGTCTATCTTGCTAGAAGGTAAAGTTCGAGCACAGGCGACCTGGAGGCATGGTTCAATCAATGCCAGTTCCAGAGTGGAAGTTTCATGATATCTCATGGATTTCGTGGTTGGACTCCCACCTACTAGGGGAGGTCTGAACATGATATGGGTTGTAGTTGATCGCCTAACCAAGGTAGCCCGATTCATACCGATGAAGGACACTTGGAAGGTAATGAAGCTTGCTGAACTGTTCGATAAGGAGATCATGAGACACCACGGAGTACCTAAAACCATAGTATCTGACAGAGACACTTGATTCCTTTCGAGATACTGGAAAACTACACGAGAAGCGCTGGGAACAGAATTGAAGCTAAGTACCGCGTTCCACCCTCAAACAGATGGTCAGACTGAGCGTACGATTCAGACTCTTGAGGACATGTTACGAGCATGTGCCTTGGACTTCCAGAGCAGTTGGATCGATAAGTTGCACCTGATCGAATTCTCATACAATAATAGCTATCATGCTAAGATCAAGATGGCACCTTTCCAAGCATTGTATGGCAGACCGTGTCGCACACCACTATGTTGGGATGAGTCAAGTGAAGCGGTTATTATAGGGCCCGGAGTATTTAGAGCAAGTTCAGGCTGAGGTTCAGCAAATTCGAGGGAATATGAAGGCAGCCCAGGATAGACAAAAGGGCAAGTTGAGCCCAAAGTTTGTAGGTCCTTATACCATTACGGAGCGGGTGGGCCCAGTTGCTTACAGGTTGAACCTACCCGATGAGCTGGGTAAAGTGCATGATGTTTTCCACGTCTCACAGCTTAAGAAATACATGCACCACCCCTCCCATGTTTTGCAGGCCGAACAGCTAACCATAGAGCCAACCATGAGATCAGTAGAGACCCCTCAGAGGATTCTGGATACGAAGACTAGGGACACTCGCCACAAGTCAGTGAGACTGGTGAAGTTTCTCTGGTCCAACCAGGACGTCGAGGAGGCTACTTGGGAGTTAGAGGATAAGATGCGAGCGAAGTACCCTTCGCTCTTTACAGATTAGATTTCTTGTGTAGGGTACGGGGCGTACCCCTTTTTAAGGGGGGTAGAGCCTTTTCGCTTTTAAGTTTGTAAGCAAACAATCACATAGTGTTGATTGTTGTTTGTTGCTTACTTGGTGTTAAGTATGTATTATACTTTGTGACAGACCTTATGAGTCTGAACCTTAATAAATGTGGCAGACATTATGAGTCAGAAAGCGTATATACTGTTGTGTGATCTATGTGATTTTGTATGTGAAGTTACCTGTGTATTCTAAGAGATATTGGATGCATAGGAACTTTGGGGACAAAGTTCTTTTAAGGGGGTAGATTGAAATACCCCAAACCTTAATATATTGATGAACTATCTAATTATAATATACTAAGGCTATAACATGCCTTAGAAACATTAGGAAAGAGTTAAACAACAATGTACACAAAAAACATACCTTAAGCGTTTAAACCGAAAACGTACCTTAGAGCACAGAATGTGCTTTAAGGAAAAATGTGCCTTACGCATTAATACATGAAACTAAAATGCTAATGAGCCTAAATACCATTAAGAAGTAAGGGAACAACAATAAAATGGTCATAGGAACCATTACGTGTACACACAAATTAAGTATACAAGTCCACACAAAAACCGGTACTAAACTGACGAAAGTCAAGGAGAAACCACTAAATGACTTGGTTTAAATTGGAATTAGCAACATGCTATTTCAAGAACAAAGTTTCTAAAGGTTGTAAATGTACTAAGAACACATTTAAACTAGCCAAAACAAATTGCATAATCAATGTGAACCCGCAAGCACATAAAATGTGTTTTAAGGCATTTTTGGCCTTGTAACATACCTATCACACGGTACTAGTCATTATGAACGAGTTTAATTCATCAAATGTTACATAAATACAAGGTAAAACAAAAAAAAATAAGATCAAAGAAGGCTTAGGGCTGCCGACATGGGGGGGGGGGGGGGGGCTCACCAAGGTTTTAAAATGCTTTTAATTTCTACTATTTCAACAACCAAGACTTCCTTGGTTTGCCTTATCATCTTGTCCCCTTAGTGAATGATTAATGAGACTCTTACCTGTCAAATGAGAGCTCACAAATTCGTAGCTCATCCTCTCTTTGAAGAAACAACACAAAAAAACTCCATGTTCTTAGATTTAAGCCTTAAAGAACACCTTGTCTTGTAGAAATCATAACTTTCTCGTCCTAGCTCCAAATCACAAGCTTGATAGCTCGTTGGAATCCTCTCTTCAAGAGCTTTACAACCATAGCTCATGAGCCCCAGATTCTCAGGAACAACCACTAATAAGTGCCTTTGATTCTCGAGGTAAAACATTGCCTTCTTGAAAACTTCTTATTCTTTGGTTTTTGTTACAGCCGATTGGCATGGGATACTAACCCATCTTATTCTCCATCTTGTTGTATAATTTTGGGGACAATTCCTTTAGCAAATTGCTGGCAAAATTTCTAAGGAATTCAAGCTTAAATATTAAGCTAAAAGGTTAATATACAAGGTAAACTCTACAACTACCTATTTCAAGGTTCTAAATATTGATCTATATATGATCTAACCTATTGTGTACCTTGTTTATTATGGCCGATTTTTGTTAGGTGTTAGATTTAATTTTTGGCACCTTAAATGTTAATATTTTGTAAATCTAAAATTAGATTTATAACCCTTATGATATAAACTTTAATATAAGCTATCATAATATATAAGAAAAGTTCATATACTATAATTTAAGAGGTGGCCGAAAATTAAGAGAGCTTATGTGAGTTAGGAAAATTATATAACTAAGTTAAATTAGAGGAATTAGTAAATTTAAGAGTAATATGTAAAATTTGAGAAGTTTTAGCTATATATTATAATTGCCGAAAATATATACGAATTATTATGAAATTTATGAAGTTTAGATGATGGGAAAATAAATTGTAGAATTAAGTTTACAATTTATAAAGAGTTTATAAGTATTACTAGAATTTATAAGGTTGTTGGTATATTTAAAGTTAATAAAAGATAGTATATATATACTACAACATTAAATAATTAAATCTGGTGATTTAGAGATGTTTAAAATGATTTTTGATGTTCAAAAATCTGTAGGAAAATTAGTTACGAAAATTAGAAATTGATTAGAGTTAATTTGGTTAATAAATGAGTTAGGATAAAAGAAAAGACCACAAGGGTAAAATGGTCATTTCCCTGGTCAAACTTGGTCAAATGTGGTCAAACTTGGTCAAATATTTAGCCTTCCCTAATGTCAACTTAATCAAAGACATACAAAAAGCTGAGTAGAAGGTTAATAAACTTAAAACTTATTATATTGGATAAACTAGACATGTTATATGTATATAAATCTTTTTTTAAGGTTACAAAAAAAAATGAAACTTTTTGTTGTTTTTTTAAGGGTTTAAGGGGGGTCCCCCTGCCCTACACTAGGCAGGAACACTGTCCCCAGTGTGCGAAAGATAAATAAATATATAAAGAAGAGCAGAGAGAAGGAGAAGAAAACTCCCCTGGAATGTGTCTGGAAAGGTAAAGGGCCCTACACTTGTTCTGGCGCCAGTGCTCGAGTTGGAGGAGAGCAACGACGCCAGGTAGGTTTCTTCTTCACCTTTTTGTGAGGAGACAGTACTTGGAAACTATCTTGGAAACACACGAGGACGGGAATGGCGTTGCAGGATCACTACTCAGATATTTCTTTAACCTTGATCCATTGACTTTACAGCGGTCGCCGCTTGCATTCTCAAGTTCAAAAGAACCACAGTCATTTCCGGAAGTGATGGTGAAAGGTCCAGTCCAATGAGATTGCAACTTCCCAGGAAAAAGTCTGAGCCTGGAATTATAGAGGAGGACTTGATCACCAACTTGGAAATTGCGAGGCAAGATAGCTTGACCATGGATCTTCTTGGTGCGTTCTTTATAAAGTTGGGCGTTCTCATAAGCATTGTGGTGCAACTCTTCAAGTTCGGACAACTGAAAGTTTCTTTTGATGCCAGCGGCCGTCATATCAAAATTCAAAGCTTTAAGAGACCAGTAGGCTTTGTGCTCAAGCTCTACGGGTAGATGACAGGCCTTACCAAACACCAGGCGAAAGGGGGTGGTCCCTATAGGAGTCTTGAAAGCCGTTCGATAGGCCCACAAGGCATCATCAAGCTTCATAGACCAATCTCGCCGGGAGGAGCTGACTGTTTTCTGAAGGATCCACTTTAACTCACGGTTAGAAACTTCAGCCTGCCCATTGCACTAAGGATGATAAGGGAGTGCTACCTTGTGATGTACTCCATATTTATGCAAAAGAGCATCAAATTGGCGGTTACAGAAGTGGGAACTATCTTGGCGTCCGCGGAGGGGCATGAAATTTCTTCGAACCACTTGGACACATAGTCCACATCGACTAAGATGTATTGATGTCCTTGAGAGGGGGGAAAAGGACCCATAAAATCAATTCCCCAGACATCAAATAGCCCGACTTCCAAAATGTTGTTCAAAGGCATCTCATGACGTCTAGAGATGTTGCCCATCCTTTGACAACTATCACACCGTGAAACAAACTGATATGCATATTTTTGTAGTGTGGGCTAGAATAAACCTGATTCGAGAACTTTTGCTGCAGTCCGAGTGGAACCATGATGTCCTCCTGCCTCCCTCGTGTGACAAAGGTGTAGAATTGGGGTGACCTCACTTTTAGGAATACACCTACGGATGACCCCATCAACACATACCTTAAAAAGGTAAGGGTCATCCCAGAAGAAGTGCTTGATCTGAGAGAGAAATCTCTTCTTTTGTTGGGAAGAGAGATCATGAGGCATTACCCCGGAGGCTAAGTAATTGGCAATATCTGCGTACCATGGTTCGTCAGTGCTAGCACTCAATGCATCGAACAATTCAACCTAGTTGGCGAATAAGTTCTTTTCTGATAAGTCCTCGATCTGCCTGATACTGAACACTGTCTCATCCGGAAAATATTCCCGAATGGGAACTCCATCATATGGCTTGTCAATGCGAGAAAGGTGATCAGCTACCCCATTGTGGCTTCCCTTCTTGTACACAACTAGCACATCAAATTCTTGTAGTAGTAAGATCCAACACAGCAATCTTGGCTTGGTCTCTGCTTTAGTGAATTGGTACTTCAGGGCGGAATGATCAGTGTGAACTATAACCTCGCTGCCCCATAGGTATGAGCGGAATTTGTCAAGAGCAAATACAACGGCGAGGAGCTCCTTCTCTGTGGTGGTGTAGTTTTTCTGTGCATCCACCAGAGTTTTGCTTGCATAAGTGATGATCCGCAGTACCTTATCCTTTCTTTGACATAGAGCGGCCCCCACGGCGTAGTCACTAGCATCGCACATGATCTCAAAGGGAAGAGACCAATCAGGTGTGACGACTACAGGGGCGGAGATTAATTTCTGCTTGATGATCACAAAGGCTTCAGAACATTCTTTGGTGAAGTTGAACTTTGTGTCTTTGGTGAGCAGATCACTTAGAGGCTTTGCTATTTTTGAGAAATCAGCAATAAACCTTCGGTAGAAGCGTGCGTGACCCAGAAATGCTCTTACTTCCTTGACTGAGGTGGGGGGAGGGAGCTTCTGGATGACCTCAACCTTGGCCTGGTCAACTTCAATACCTGCTTTTGAAACTCGATGCCCCAAAACAATGCCTTCCTTCACCATGAAGTGGCATTTCTCCCAATTTAATACCAGGTTAGTGTCTTCACACCTGGTTAAGATCAGATCTAACTGCTGCAAACAATTATCAAAACTCCGGCCATAAACACTGAAATCATCCATAAACACTTCAATACTCTTTTCAATGAAATCAGCAAAAATAGCTTGCATGCAGCGTTGGAAAGTAGCAGGGGCATTGCAAAGCCCGAATGACATCCAGGTATATGCAAAAGTACCATAAGGGCAGGTGAAGGTAGTCTTCTTCTGATCCTCAGGTGCGATTGGAATCTGGAAATACCCCGAATAGCCATCAAGGAAACAATAAAATTCTTGCCCTGATAATCTCTCCAACATCTGATCAATGAAAGGCAAGGGGAAATGATCTTTTCTAGTGGCAGAATTTAGCTTCCTATAATCTATACACATACGCCACCCTGTTGTCTTTCTTTGAGGGATCAGTTCCCCTTTTTCATTCGGGACCGCCTCTATTCCACCCTTTTTTGGAACCACTTGTACAGACTTACCCAAGGGCTGTCAGAGATTGGATAAATAATACCAGCATCTAGTAATTTGAGAACCTCGGCTTTGACAACTTCTTTTAAGTTTGGGTTCAACCTTCTCTGAAATTGCCTAATAGGTTTATGGTTTTCCTCCATACAGATACGGTGGGTACAAAAGCAAGGGTCAGTCTCTTTCAGATCCGCTAAACACCAACCTATGGCTCTTTTGTGACTCCCTAAGACTTCTAACAATTGGGTTTCTTGATCAGGAGATAGAAGTGAAGAAATAATCACAGGGAGAGAATTGTTACCTGACAGGAAAGCATATTTTAAGTTCGACGGTAAATCCTTGAGCTTTACCTCAAGTGGTTGCTCGATAGATGGCGTTGCTCTCTGGGGCGGGCGGTCTAGACTGATTAGTGATGGTTGGTAGATAGGATCCTGCCTGATGCCTTTATTCAGTTGAACGATGGTATCATTGACTTTCTTGATTGGAGACTCTTCAATAGATGAAATCAGAACTTGTTCAAGGGCCTCCAACTCGTGCGGTTCAATAGAAGGTATAGAGAATAATTCTTCATCGGCTGTGCAATCGTCCTCTCCACCATCTGCTAAAAGTCCCACACAACATATAGTATGGGCAGCGGCACTCTTCCTTACCATTTGAGCCATATTAAACTCAATTTTTTCATCCTCGAATCGGAAGGTAACCTTGCCATCATACACATCGATGACCGCTCTTGCAGTGCTAAACAATGGTCGCCCAAGGATCAAAGGGACTTCAGTATCCTCATTGATGTCTAGGACAACAAAATCCACAGGGAAGATGAACTTGTCAACTCCCACCACCAGATTTTCCACCATACCCATAGGTTTGATGGAGGACCGGTCCGCCAATTGGAGACAGAAGGAAACTAGCTTCAGTTGGCTACCACGAATCTTGGTGAATATGGAATACGGCATTATATTGATACTTGCTCCAAGGTCACATAGACCATGTCCGCAATCCACATCACCTATGCAACAAGGCACTATTGGCAGTCCAAGATCCTTCTGTTTGGGCGGCATTGCACATACCAGGGCCGCCGAACATTCCTCTGTTAGGGTGACCGTCTCCAAATCTTCAATCTGGCGCTTGTTGCTCATTAATTCCTTAGGAATTTAGCATATGTAGGCATCTGCTTTAGAGCATCAATCAAGGGAATGTCAATAGTTAAACGTTTAAAAATTCCCAAAAATTTCTTAAATTGCTCATCCATGTGCTTTTTCTTGATCCTAGTGGGGAATGGCAATTTTTCGGTGGAAGACTGATTATTAAGAGGAGAAAAGTCATTAGAAGCATTAGTAGAAGTAGAGGGAGAAGAAGTAGGGGCCTGTGTCCCCTGAGGCGGTATGAAGGGTAGTACTTCCTCCTCATTATCCGGGATCATTTGCTTTTCTTTTTCTTTTTCTTTGCCTTTACTTACTTCCCTTCCACTTCGGAAAGTGATGGCGCTTGCACCTTGACTCTCCACAAGCACTAACTTAGCATGCTCCCTAGGATTCAGTTGAGTTTGAGAGGGTAAATGGCCAGAAGGCCTAGGTTGGGTCAGGATCTGCTGAAGTTGAGAATGCAGGGATTTTTGGTCCTTGCGTAGGGCAGAGATCTCTTCCTGAGTATCTCTGGATTTGTTCATGAGGCCTTCATCATATCCCTCATTTCTGCCATCTCTGCTTCAGAGTTGGATGGAAGTTGAGGTGATTGGTGAGAAGACACTTGTTATAAGGAGATTGGGCGAACTGCCTCTGGCCTCTTTGATAGCCGGAATTATTTTGGAAGTTTTGGGTGGTTGGGCGCCTCTTTGCCAAGGTTATCTGAACCCTTGATTGTTGGTGACGTAGTTTACTTCCTCAGATGCTTTGAGTTCTTGTAACTCAGGACACTGCTCAAAATCATGTGGTCCGCCACACTGTGTACAAGACACGTCAGAAGGTGGTAAAGAAAACATGGAAGAGCGAGTTACCTGAGTGGTTGGTCTTGTATTAGCCATATTAGCCTGCTGAGGGAGGGAACTCATAGCCAGTTGCTCCACAACTTTTTGTAGAGCGCTTACCTTCGTGGATTGTTGGGCATTGCTCTCTAGCAATTGCTCGTGACTCTTCTTCAACTTTTCAAATTTGTTGTCACTTTCTCCAATATGATACAAACCTGGAGTGTTGCCTCTAGCCCCTCCTGTGGCCCAATCACGAATTTCCTCGCATAGGGATTCAATCCCGTCCAGAAATTGTTCCCCAGGTTTCTTGAGGATGTCAGCGCCAAGGGAGGACAACACCATCGTCTTGTACTGGTTCACGAGCCCTTTGTAGAACAATTGCGAGAGTTGCTCTTTCATGAGACCATGGTGGGGACACTTCAGGAGTAATCCCTTAAATCTATCCCAAGCTTCACAAATATTCTCTGATCTAGGTTGCTTGAAGTTGTAGATTTCAGCGATCATTTCTAAAGTGCGACTCAGCGGTAGAAATTTGTCGTAGAACTTCGTTGCCATGTCGTCCCATGTGGAGATAGTGTTTGGCGTCAGCCTGAGGTACCATTTGCTTGCAATTCCAGTGAGACTGTGAGGGAAAAGTGAGAGACGAGCAAACTGCAAGACAACGTCAGTAGCGGTGAGGCTATTGACATGTTGCAGGAACTTTGTTACGTGGAGCAATGCTTCATCGGGGTTGGAACCATCAAACATCCCTAACTCCTTGACATAACGAATTTTATGATATGGCTTCAATTTCTGCCATTCATCATAGTCGGCTTGAGGAAGATTAGGAAGATTGATGGTCGGCTTTTGGCCTTGGTTAGAGGGCATGTTGATGTTACGTACTGTTGCCATTTCACTTGAAGTACTTGGATCTCCTTGTGAGGGATGGTGGTTCTTTCTTTGGCGTAACGATCGAAGGAGAGTTCTCTCGATCTCGGAATCGTATTCTGATATTTCGTTAGAAAGGCCTTGTGATCTAAGAAGCATTCACTTAGAGAAAGCAAGTACCTAAGAGATGACAAGAAAGGTTTTTAAGTACTCTGGACAAAATATGTAATTACTAATGTATGCTTTTATTTAATAGAAAATATCATTGTCATTACATAACATATAAAAGATAAAATAAACTAAAATAAAACATATAAGAGATACTAGAGTAAACTAAAAGACAACCCTAAACCTAGTGTGCCTAACTCTACTAGTAAATATCGCATAGAAGGGGGGCCTTCGGTGAATCCTATTGGTGAAGATACCCATATGAGGGAATCTTCACCTAAGTTCATCCACGGGCAGGACACTCATGCGCGCTGTGGTCCTAAGGCGGTGGTAGGTAAGGGCAGGTCTCAACTTCTTCCTCTTAATAAAGATTTCTACCCCTATACGGGGGTTTAATTCATTGACCTCATAAATATGCAGAAAATGAAAAAGGTTGGACTCCCCACTTTGTAACTTAGCCATCCAAATGTTTCTAGGCATCCTGAGTACAAAGTTGAACAAAGGGTGAGACAGTTATAAGAGGAAGGAATACATATATAACAAAGAGAAAAAGAAAAATAAATGCTGAGTTGAACGAGCCGGGTAGCGTGCCGGATAGGAAGTGTCCGGCATCGGACTTCCTCTGAATGTGCCGGATCATAGCAACCTGGCATCCTACACAGAAAGTTAAAAATTAGCGAAAACGTAAATAACATTTAAATAGCATTTTTCGGGAGAAATATTTCAAATTTGTAGAATGTGCCGGGTTTAATGTCGGGAGTATAATATCCGGCACAGACTTCCTCTGATTTTGCCGAGTATAAGACTTCCGGCAGTAAGTCCGGCATATTCAAACATTTGGAAAGAAAACAAAAACCAACGAATAAAAAAAAGGCTATTACCAATTTTAGGACTTGGACTAATTCCAAGTCCCGGCAACGGCGCCATTTCGCTAACAAAGATTTTAGTAGGTATTTATTGAACTACTATGTATAAAAGATTAAACTAAAACATAGGAAAAAAACAAGAATATGCCGGGTATACGTTACCCGGCACTATGCACGGCATAAGTTAAAATAAAAGAAACCTACTCAATCTAATACGGGTAGCAAACAAAACCCCGGTCAAAGTAGCAGGGAAGCAATTTAAGACCAAGTATGTCGAACCCTAGGGACTTGTATAGAAAATTAGTCCTAGCCTTGGTAATTATAAAGTAAAGAGGGGGAAAATGTGTATAAGTACAAATTAAGAAAACTACCTAAAACCTAATCTAAAATGGTATTTACAATGATCCGCCCCAGATTCGAAATGGTAAACGTCATAAAAACACATATGATCACCAAGGAAAAGAATAAATTTCGAATTAACCAACTTTTGAGAGTGCCGGATATCATGCCGGACAGAATGCGCACGGCATACTCAAAAACCTTGAATGTGCCAGACGTCTTGAACCTGGCATGCCATCCGGCATACCCAAAATGTCAAATTACTTTTCAAATTCGAAGCCGAACCAAGCACTCCCTAATCATTATCGAAAACTAACAAATATCTTGGTAATTAACGAACCGAAAAGGGGAGAATAACATGGTTAATTCTAAATCTTAAGTTTCATCTTCTAAATTGTAAAAGACAAATGGAAAGACCACTTGGAATTCCTCAACCTTTCTGCCTTAAAAAAGTCAGAATTTGAATTAAATGGAAGGAGAAGCAACTTCATTCCAATTGCAAGAAACACAAAATTCCAAGTTGAAACTTATATCTTTTATTAAATAATCATAGCGTGTTTACAAAGAGAACCACTCCAAACCAGTAACCACTAAGGATTCTAATGCATCCTCTACTTTAAGTGGAAGAAGAACAATCAAGGGGGGAAGGAGAATGGTCTTAGCCTTAACCCGATGACAATTTCTTCTTCTCCTTGTAAATGATGCAAGATCTTCCTCCAGCAGCACTTCGGGACGTTTTTTAGAGTTTTCTGAGTGTGTAAGTATGTAGAAGATGATGACCAAAAATGCAACATTCGGCCTCCTTTTATAGGCATTAAAAATACTTGTGTCGGACGTCTTGCCGGGTCTATTTGATCCGGCATGTCTATTAAAAAACGTGCGTGAACTGTAACGGCCGAAACCGCCAGGGTGCGAAAAGTCACTTGTGTCGGACAGGGATGCCCGACACCATACCCGGCACTGGTTAATTAGTTAACGGTGAATAACTACTAACTTTTGGCGAGTCGACATATCTTTTTGCTCGTGCAGGATACAGAACATCCGACATCCTGCCCGGCCGGATCCCTTTTTACTTCGCATTTGTGCCGTGCATGAGGAATCCGGCTTCACATCCGGCAATACTTAGTTTCTGACGTAGAATTTCTCTCCTTGCATAGAAAACACACAAAACATAAGACTGAACATATAAATTCATTTTACATATAAAATAACGTAAAAACTACCTATTTTAACCTTAATTTAACTAATAATATTACAAATCAAGCTTATATAATATGATAAGTCTACGGCTTATCAATGTTCCATAGCTTACACCCAATGGCTGAGTACCATGGAGCATCTCTGGCAGTTAGAGGTTGTGCTATTTATGTTAGTGATTAGCCTGGACAGCATGACTTTGATCTACTCAGAAAACTTGTCCTCCCTGATGGATCCGTATTGAGAGCCAAATTACCTGAAAGACCAACGTGGGATTGCTTGTTTAGCGATCCAGCAAGAGACGGAAAGAGCCTACTGAAGATATGGAACATGAATGACTTCACTGGAGTCATCGGCGTTTTCAACTGTCAGGGAGCTGGCTGGTGCAAAGTTGGAAAGACGAACCTGATCCATGACAATCAACCCGGCGTTTTCAACTGTCAGGGAATTGAATCCACTTTAGTTTAGTGGATGCACTTAAGAATATTAAATTAAAAAACAACCCAAAAGCCAACTAGGCGCACAACTATAGCAACGGGAGAACAAACCCAACACTAACCCATATAACTAAAAATGTAAACATACACAAGATTTTCATAGTGACAACAACTTGCTATCAGTGGACGTCCTAGCTTGCCCCATAATGTGAGTGTGATAGATAGACTTAATTACCACAACTAGTTATAGCGGTGTCACTATAATTTTTCGCTAGAACAACTGAACATTTCGATATCTTAAATATGTTTATTGATATAATTAATATCAATCTAGATACCTGTTCTCAAATTCGAATGTATAGAGACATATACACAATGATTTTGTTACCTGTTCTCAAATTCGATCTTCAAATTCTTCAATTGCTCCAATTTTTATCAACACTATAGATTCACATACACAAGCTGTGAATGAACAGAGGAGCAACGATTGTATGTTCCTCATTCATCGATTAGGGTTTAAAGACAATGAAGATAGACGCAGCCAGAATGTTCACCGGTGAAGAGTCTTTGTCGAGGTCGCCGGAAAAAAACTATATTCCTCCTTCGCTGGTTAGGGTTTATCGACAATGGATTTAGACACAGGTAGAAAATGTACTCTTGTGAGTTTGGTCAGCAATGAAGAGTTTGCTCGCCTGTCAAGAGTTTGCTCGTTGAGGTCGCGAGTGGAGGATTTGCACATCGAGGTCAGCGGTGAAGAGAGTGTCGCCAGAGAGATAGACGTGAGCAGTTTGGTATTTACTTCAAAGTTCAAACTGGAATAATAGATATGCGTAATAGAATCCCACAAAATATGGTATCAAATCTATATTTATTTAATTATTAGTATAAGATGAAATCAGGACCATCTAGTTTTATTTATTCTAATCCAATGGCTATTAATAGGTCCAGGGACATTTTTAGTCCTTAATATTATCTATACTCCAAAGGTCAATCCCTCTCCTCCTTTTACTATTCTCATAAAGCATCCAAAATAGAAACTCTGAAGAATTAAGTAAAAAGTAAATGTGAGAGCATTTTTACTTTTTAATGTATATAGATAAATAACGAGATATTTATAGAGGATAATAAAGTAATCTTTTTAGGGAGTTGACTCAACTTTAGTTTAGTGGATGCACTTAAGAATATTAAATTAAAAAATAACCCAAAAACCAACTAGGCGCACAACTATAGCAGCGGGAGAACAATGTAAACACACACAAGATGTTCATAGTGACAACAACTTGCAATCGGTGGACGTCCTAGCTTGCTCCATAATGTGAGTGTGATAGATAGATTTAATTACCATAACAAGTTATAGGAGTGTCACTATAATTTTTTGCTAGTTCAACAGAACATTTCGATATCTTAAATATGTTTATTGATAATTAATATTGGAAAAATGAGGTCGAAATCCTAACAATTGATAATTTTTGTTTTTAACTCCAAAAAAATAGCAATTCAGTTCTATATACTGAGTTTAGTGGCGACACTCAAGAAAAGTAATGGAAGCAAGGGAAAGGTCATTTTTCTCTAATAGTCGTAGTTCCCTTTAAAGGTCACTAGCTATATGAGTGAAGTAGTGAGCATTGATTTTAAGCACAAGACAATTTTTGCAAAGGTGTGTTAGACTGGTCAAAAGTGAAGATAAACTTTAAAACCCTGTTTTTCTGTGAATTTGAGATCCAGATTTTGTGGTGAGTTGATGATTCAATTACTTTGTTTATGGATATAAGACATAATTGGGTTTGTTGGCGATGATGTTGTACTGAAATGTTCCCTTGAATTGAAATAATAGATCGTAATCTTAAAGGCATTTGATCTATCAATGGTTTTAATAGGTTGAATGGGATAAACAATGATGTTGCCTCTATGAAGAACATGATGGTTTCAAATAGGACACTATTGTCACTTGATCACGTTACAAGGATTCCAGTCAAAGACTGAGAATATCACCATGATTGATGATATGAGTTGGTGAATTAACATAATCAAACTCTCCTTTGTACTCTAGCGGCAGCTAGTGGGACAAATTGTTTAAGGTTTTTATAGCCCCCTTTAAATCGTAAACCTATCATCTTAGGGGTCACTCCCTAGTAGCTTAAAAAAATGTCCACTTGTTAAGGGGGATTAATATGACTGCAAATCGTTGACATTAATCCGTGGGTAAAAAGAATCCGTTAGTGGCAGCAAATAAGGAAAGTACCCCATTTGTGAGTAGAAGACAATGTATCCCTCACATGCATCATTATGGTTACACAGAGTCAGAAGCGAAGGGTTGAATAAAAAACATCATCCAAAGTTAAATGCGTAAACTTGAAGCTTATATATTTAGCACAATGTCACTTAATGTCGTGAACGCTAGTTTTAGTGAGGTTTGGATAAAAGTCCAAAAGAACATAATGTAGACCTTATTCCCTGGCCCGTTACACTTTTGTGATGTGATTAATGTGCATAAATTTGCTGAAAACAACAATTTGTGCCTAACAACTGGGTGTTTAGAGATTTGATAACATGGAAATTTTGGTATTCATTATTATCACTTTGACGCTTTTTCCATCGTCCAATCATCTCACGTCCCTTTTAATAAGAAAAACGGAAAAAATTTAATCCTAACGGTCACCCAAATCCTCTACCAATGGCAATATGCAAAGGAAAGAAGACCAAAATCTCCATAATTGAATAGAACTGAAAGAAAAATCTTCTACGCCTGTACATTATTTCCCTCCGCCATCCACTATAAAATCCCCTCCGTTTCGTATCCCTTCATCATTCATCGATTCTTTGTCGCCACGCACTTGTTCTGGTTGTGCTTCCGAATTCCTCGTTCACGGGTAAACTTTTCCTTATTTCCCTCTTCATTTCCGTATCTTCTAGTCTCATCGAGAGGTAAGACTACTCAAAATGACTATTGGTGCGGGAATCACTATAGCCGGCCGTAACCTGTCGGTTTTCGGGAGGACCATACTCTCCGGCGTTCACGACAACATCATCCTCACGCCGTACTCCTCAGATCATGTCCTTTCCGCCCTCTCCGATCCTCAACACTATGATAATTCTTTCGCCGGCGCCTTCATCGGCGTCGATTCCGATCACACTGGGAGCCGCCGTGTGTTCCCGATTGGCAAGCTTCTGTCAGTTTCCCTTCCCTACCTCTCTTTAGTCTTTCCCTGTCTCAAATGTAATAGATGTTACCCTGTAATTCGCTTAATTTCCTACATTTCTTTTGTGATGGTTCCTGCTCTGTTACTACGAGTTTTTCGGTGACAATTTAATTTCTAGTTGAATTCACTGTTCTATTTGTCGCTGCAAACCTACCAACTGAAAAGTTGGTCATGCTTTCGCTTTATCGTTTGCTCTTAGCACAGCAGCCTCAGCTCGATTCTCTTTATCCAAATATCTATTATATGTTAACTTTGGTTAGTGCGAGGTGAGAAATGCTACATACTAGTAATATCTTTAGCTTGATAAGCTCACGCATTGGCGCAAAGAAAGAGTCCCTGGGTTCGTTTTACCACTAATGAAAAATATTCCCTTTTCCATACTCATATTGCTAGCTTAAAGAAATTTGAAGCAGCCTGATAATTGCGCTGCCTCACCTTAATTATATTCTTGACTAGAGAACTGAATTTTATACCACCACCTGGCAAGGGAAGACAAATTTGCATATTTTTGATAGTTTATGGGTCCAATGCGATCTCTTTTCTTTCTGCCTTGTTTTCAAACCTCTTTAAAAAAGTTCTACTAGCTCTACTGGCGATGATGCTTTTGCATCTCTGTGTATAATTTAAAAAAACTCACTGGTAGAAGTTTATCTCAGATATTATTACAGAAGGATCAAGGATGTACAGATAACATCGTTTAATTGTTTTATTAGCTACTCAATAGACATACCAACACCTGTTTGTTTTCTCTAATATGTATGCTATATTTCTATTGTGTCAGGGGACTTCGCTTTATGTGCGTATTTAGGTTCAAGATGTGGTGGATGACCCAAAGAATGGGCAAATGTGGACAGGATGTTCCCTTTGAGACTCAAATCTTGATCGTGGAAGCAAATGGTGCTGCAACTTCGGGGGAAACTGCTATAAACGGAGCTCACTCGAGCAGTGATCCATTATATACTGTGTTCTTGCTTGCCCGTTCTTGAGGGTGATTTCAGGGCTGTGCTTCAAGGGAATGCAAATGATGAGTTAGAGATTTGTTTGGAAAGTGGTGAGGAGATAACTTTTGCTCGAGATTAAACTTTTATTTATTGCATGCTTCCATTCTGTAGGCTAATAATTTCTATTTCAAACCTGGAAACTTATATGTTGGTTATTGTTACCAAAGCTGAGGAGTTAACCGCATACACTTTCTTACATTTTGCAGGTTGTCCCTCTGTGGAAGGATTTGAAGGATCACATCTGTTTATGTTGCTGCTGTTCTGAATCCTTTGATGTTATAAACAATGCGGTGAAGTAAGTTTGCTCTTACTGTCCTAATTGAATTTGAGTTTGATGTGCACTAACTAAGATCATATACATAGAGAAAGGAAACAGGTTAGTCTTTTTATCTTTGATAGATCTATCGAATCTCAAGTGACTTACAAATCATGAATTTTAAATAGTTACTTTTGTTTGATTTCAGATGCCTGATATGTTGAATTGGTTTGGATGGTGCACGGGGATGCATTTTACACCGAAGTCACGATTGAAGGAGTAAAGTAAGGGCTCGAACAGGTGTGTGTGGTGCTGTACTTATTCTCTGTTGATTTGGAATTTTTGCCTTGCAAATCAAAGAAGAGCTAGCTTATGGTTTTTTTATTGGTGATACGTGTACATTGATTAGATTATTGCTCATATTGCTGGGCGCAGTTTTGAAAAGGGTGGCATACGCCCCAAATTTGTCATAATTGATGATGCCATGGACCCCACGGCTCCGGCACCGCACCGAGTTTAAAGCAGATAACGCTGCAAAGTAAGTGATTGGAGTGATGCTCTGTCATTCTGTGTAAGATTATTTTTATGGGAAATTTTTTGAACAAATATCTTTCTCATAAAAAATGACTACGGTGGTTTTTTTAAAAAAATTACGGGCATGTATTAAATCAGTGTAAAAAAGCAGCCCTGGGGTGGGGCAGTTTGCCAGAACCGTCCTGAGAGCAGAGCTGTTTCTGCATTTTTCTACTTGAAATCGTCCTGTAAAATTACCGAAAGCTGCCTTACATGCGGGGCGGCTTCTTTGCAAAAATCACTCTCATCCGGAAAATCTTGATAGCCAATCAAAGCTCGTCGAGATTTTTTCTCCAGATTTCGGACGGATAAGGTTATCCGCCGCATTGCAATGAAGCCGCTCTGGGCTTGGGGCGGTTTCCAACAGCCAGAATTTTCTATAAAAAACCCCCCAATTTCCCCATTCTTCACACAATTCTTCAACACTCAATATTCTTCTAATTTCGAATTTCATTAAGTAAGTTGCTATACTCATTTTTTTTTTCATTTTTTGTATTGTTTATTTATGCTTAATTATTATGTTTATTGAAGTACTTATTTTTGTGTTTTTTAATTGTTTGTCAACTTCTAATTACTTCTTCTATCTTCAACTAGTTTTTCTAATTACTTCTTCTCTTCAATTAGTTTTTCTAATTAGTTTTCTTTTCTTCCTTCTATCTTCAATTAGTTCTTCTAATTACTTCTTCTATCTTCTAAATTCTATCTTCAATTAGTTCTTCTAATATTTTTTAGCTTATAATTATTCTTCCCAACATATGTTAATGTTTATTATAATGTTATGCTGTTTTTTTACATTTATAATGCTCACTAACAACATTTAAATTCGTAATTAATTTGTCCATTTAATTTATGAGTTGCAAAATCACCAATTTAGGTGGTTTTATGCTTTAATTAATTATGTTAATGTTTATTATAATGTTATACAATTTTTTTACATTTATAATGCTCACTAACAATATTTAAATTCATAATTAATTTGTCCACTTAATTTATGAGTTGCAAAATCACCAATTTGGGTGGTTTTATATCTTAATTAATATGTTAATGTTTTTATAATGTTATGCACCTTTTTACATTTATAATGCTCACTAACAACATTTAAATTTGTAATTAATTTGTTCATTTAATTTATGAGTTGCAAAATCTCCAATTTTGGTGGTTTTATGCATTAATTGTTTATGTTAATGTTATTATATGTTATAATTTTTTTTTTACATTTATAATGCTTACTAACATCATGTAAATTTGTAATTAAATTGTTCATTTATTTATGAGTTGTAAAATCATGAATTTTGGTGGTTTTGATGCCTTAAAAGTTTATGTTAATGTTTATTATAATGTTATGCAATATTTTTTACATTTATAATGCTCATTAACATCAATTAAATTCGTAATTTATTAAAATGCAGGTTTTTGATTGTGTCCTAATCTGTACAAGCTAGCGAAGTTTTTACTCTTACTTGTTTCAAAAATAATGAACAGCCCTGTCATTCTTGTTATGAATTCCTAAAACATATTTATTACAATTTACCACTTGTTATCTCTCTTAATTGTTTATGTGTTATTATTTATGTAGATGACCCAGCATTCCAGTACCAACCGGTCGAGGTGGGACCCGAGGACAATGAACTCTTCACATACCAATCCACTCACATATCAGTAGCTCTTTTTTCAAATGATTTGGTACGCAGATACAGCGTTTACTTTAGTACATTGTGTTCAATATTTACATTGGATCATAATTTTAAATTGTCTAACCATGGCATGTAGGTACTACAAAATCCAAATACACCGAGAGGAAGTTACGTTCCCGAAATCTGGAAGTAGAGCTTCCGCATTATGGCCTTCATCATTACATCAGCGAAGCTGGTTTTCTGGGCCAGGATTTTTTAGAATCAAGGCTGACAATGCCATCGTCAGCACACTGTTGAGAGAACTTGTTGAAGATGGAGACCAGAGACTCACACTTTCATGATGACTTTTGGTGAGGCAACCATTACTCTTGGAGATGTACATCATTTTTTTGGGATGAAGGTGGAAAGAGATGGTGTCGTTGTTCGAATGAATCAGCCTGTTGCAGATTTGTGTGAAGAATGTTGGGTCAAAGACCAGGACCTGATTCAATAAGAGTTACAAGATTCGCTGATGTGGTTACAGAGGACATTCGAGATCAGCAGCGATGATGAGAATGCATTCAAAAATTGGCCAGATGTGGTCCATCAGTGCTACGCAAGAACATGGATCATGCGGTTGATCGGTGGGATGTTGATGCCCAGTTATGACAGTCACACCATTGACCGTGGCTATCTGGAGTTGCTGAGAATTTTTCTAAGTGCGGTCAGTACAGTTGGGGGTCGGCACTGTTAGCGCACACCTACCGTGGGTTGTGCATGCCACCCAGTTTGACTCTACAAATATCACTACCCACTACGTTGATTACATAGTGGGCATATGCCAGACTCTCTGTCATTTTCGAGTTCCAAGAGTGGGTCTAAAAATAGAAACTGTGATCGGTTGTACATAAGTGCTTGAAATAATATATTACATATAATTTAATAACTGCAGTGCACTTCTTATCATTGTGTTTTAATAAACTTTTTATGTGTTCACTTGTAGTTGGGGTAATCCAAGGGAAAACAAGGAAGTTGCAAGACGCTCATGCTGTCATTGATTCTATCCCAGTTCCACCCACTGATGATCACGTAAGTATTATTGTATTACAAACCTATCAACAATTACTTAATTCCTGATATTTATGCACCTTAAATATTTATTGTTATTTAATTTTTCAGTGGGTTTGGCAACCATACTGTGATGCCCCACTAGAAACAGTCGTTGTAGTTGTACCATTAATCTTTAACAACATTGTCGAGAGGTATCAGCCGGATCGGGTGATGAGACAATTTGGACGTGATCAACCAGTATCAGCATTGCCAATGGATTGTCAGGGGCTAAGGTGGTACCAAAACCAGATGTCATTCGGACTGTCAGGGGAAGACCTGGGTATTTTAGGATTCAAAATGAAATGGATGAAAATGAAATGATTCCAGAACGTAGACGTTCCCAGAAACCACCCCGAGAGCAGAGCTGCTTCTACATTTTTCTGCTTGAAACCGCCCTGGGCCTGGGGCTACTTCAGGCAAAATTATCGAAAGTTGCCTTACATGCGGGGTGGCTTCTTTGCAAAAATCACTCTCATCCGGAAAATCTCGACATCTAATCAAAGTTGTCGATCGAGATTTTCTCCAGATTTCGGAAGGATAAGGTTATCCGCCGCATTGCAATGAAGTCGCCCTATGCTTAATTATTATGTTTATTGAAGTACTTATTTTTTGTATTTTTTAATTGTTTGTCAACTTCTAATTACTTCTTCTATCTTCAATTAGTTTTTCTAATTACTTCTTCTATCTTCAATTAGTTTTTCTAATTACTTCATCTATCTTCAATTAGTTCTTCTAATTACTTCTTCTATCTTCTAAATTCTATCTTCAATTAGTTCTTCTAATATTTTTTAGCAAATAATTATTCTTCCCAACATATGTTAACGTTATTATAATGTTTTGCAAATTTTTTTACATTTATAATGCTCAATAATAACATTTAAATTCGTAATTAATTTGTCCATTTAATTTATGAGTTGCAAAATCACCAATTTGGGTGGTTGTATGCCTTAATTAATTATGTTAATATTTATTATAATGTTATGCACTTTTTTTACATTTATAATGCTCACTAACAATATTTAAATTCTTAATTAATCTGTCTAATTAATTTATAAGTTACAAAATCACCAATTTTGGTGGTTTTATGCATTAATTGGTTATGTTAATGTTATGCATTTTTTTTACATTTATAATGCTCACCAACATCATTTAACTTTGTAAATAAATTGTCCATTTATTTTATGACTTGCAAAATCACTAATTTTGGTGGTTTTATGTTAATATTATTATTATTATGTTATGCAATTTTTTTACATTTATAATACTCACTAATAATATTTAAATTCGTAATTAATTTGTCCATTTAATTTATGAGTTGCAAAATCACCAATTTTGGGGGTTTTATGCCTTAAAAGTTGATGTTAATGTTTATTATAATGTTATACAATTTTTTTACATTTATAATGCTCACTAACAACATTTAAATTCGTAATTAATTTGTCCATTTAATTTATGAGTTGCAAAATCACCAATTTAAGTGGTTTTATGTTTTAATTAATTATGTTAATGTTTATTATAATGTTATACACTTTTTTTTACATTTATAATGCTCATTAAAAATATTTAAATTCGTAATTAATTTGTCCATTTAATTTATGAGTTGCAATTGGTGATTTTATGCATTAATTGTTTATGTTAATGTTATTATAATGTTATGCAATTTTTTTACATTATAATGCTCACTAACATCATTTAAATTCGTAATTAAATTGTCCATTTATTTTATGAGTTGCAAAATCACCAATTATGATGGTTTTATGTATTAATGTTTATGTTAATGTTATTATAATATTATGCAATTTTTTTTACATTTATAATGCTCACTAACATCATTTAAATTCGTAATTAAATTGTCCATTTATTTTATGAGTGGCAAAATCACCAATTTTGGTGGTTTTATGCCTTAAAAGTTTATGTTAATGTTTATTATTATGTTACGCAATTTTTTACATTTATAATGCTCACTAACAATATTTAAATTCGTAATTAATTTGTCAATTTAATTTATGAGTTGCAAAATCACCAATTTGGGTGGTTTTGTGCCTTGGTTAATTATGTTAATGTTTATTATAATGTTATGCACTTTTTTTTACATGTATAATGCTCACTAACAACATTTAAATTTGTAATTAATTTGTCCATTTAATTTATAAGTTGCAAAATCACACAATTTGGGTGGTTTTATATCTTAATTAATTATGTTAATGTTTATTATAATGTTATGCACCTTTTTTGCATTTATAATGTTCACTAACAATATTTAAACTTGTAATTAATTTGTCCATTTAATTTATGAGTTGCAAAATCACCAATTTTGGTGGTTTTATGCATTAATTGTTTATGTTAATTTTATTATATGTTATGCAAAAAAAAATTACATTTATGATGCTCACTAACATCATGTAAATTTGTAATTAAATTGTTCATTTATTTTACGAGTTGTAAAATCACGAATTTTGGTGGTTTTGATAGCTTAAAAGTTTATGTTAATGTTTATTATAATATTATGCAATATTTTTTTACATTTATAATGCTCACTAACATCAGTTAAATTCGTAATTTATTAAAATGTAGGTTTTGGATTGTGTCCTAATCTGTACAAGCTAGCGATGGTTTGTTACTATTACTTGTTTCAAAAATAATGAACAACCATGTCATTCTTGTTATGAATTCCTAAAACATATTTATTACAATTTACCACTTGTTATCTCTCATAATTGTTTATGTGTTATTATTTATGTAGATGACCCAGCAATTCCAGCGCCAACCGGCCGAGGTGGGACCCGAGGACAAAGAACTCTTCACATACCAATCCACTCACATATCAGCAGCTCTTTTTTCAAATGATTTGGTACGTTGATACGGCGTTCAACTTTAGTACATTGTGTTCAATATTTACATTGGATCATAACTCTAAATTGTCTAACCATGGCATGTAGGTACTACAAAATCCAAAATACACCGAGAGGAAGTTGCGTTCCCGAAATCTGGAAGTAGAGCTTCCGCATTATGGCCTTCATCATTACATCAGCGAAGCTGGTTTTCTGGGGCCAGGATTTTTTAGAATCAAGGCTGACAATGCCATCGTCAGCACACTTGTTGAAAGATGGAGACTAGAGACTCACACTTTCATGATGCCTTTTGGTGAGGCAACCATTACTCTTGGAGATGTACATCATTTATTTGGGATGAAGGTGGAAAGAGATGGCGTCGTTGTTCGAATGAATCAGCCTGTTGCAGATTTGTGTGAAGAATTGTTATTAATTCACGGGATACCACTAAAAAGTTTATTAATTCACAAAATACCACATTTTAAAAAAAAGTTTTTCAGATACCACAAAAAATAATTTTAACATACTAGATACCATAAATTACTAACCAAAACTTTTTAAGACCAAAATATCCAAAAACAGTTCATGATATACCATAGAAATATTATTAATTCACAAAATACCACAAAACTTATTAAATTATATATTAAAAAATGGTAAATAAAAATAAAAATCTAAGTTTATTATTTTATTGGATAAAATTTTATTAGATAAAAAACCACAAATAAATTTCAAAAAGTATAAAAATACTATATATCACTTAAAAGCTAAAAAACTTAATTAAAAATAAAAAATAGTTAAAAGAATTATAATTAAAATTTTTGTAATATTTTTACTTAAAGTATTTTTAGTAATGTAAAATAGTATTATAAAAAATTAAATTTATATAAAGTAAATTATAAAAAATTAAATTATCATTCTCTTTACTTTTTTTTGTGTTTTTAATGGAATTTGGGGTTTCTCGAATTTATTATACTTTTTATATTTCATTAGATATTTTATTATTATATATATGGTCTTTATTTTTTTTTTTTCAGTTTTAAACCTTATATGGGGAAGGTTAATTTTTACTAGTTACTTATGTTTATTAATTTTTGTTTTAAATCAAAATATCCAAAATGATATTATTAAAAATATTAGACTATAATACTCTTAAATATTGTTTAATTTTTTTGTCAAATTATTTATCTTGTATATAGTATATAATATTTTTATATAATATCACTTTATATATACTTAATTCAAAAATACAACAAAATTTATGAAATATATTTTGAAAAGTAAGTAGCAAAAGTTAACAATTTCGTATATATGGGTTAAATTTGAAAACATAAAAAATACCATATATATAACAAAAAACTGTGTAATAATATGAAGAATAATAAAAGGTATATTCATATTAGAAATGCCACAAATTTGATTAAATATAGACAAAAATAGTATAAAGAATGATATTTAAATTTTTATAATCTTACTTTATATAAAATTAGTTTTTTATTATAATTTTATATTATTAAAATTATTATAGTAAAAATATTATAAAAATTTGAATTATTATTCTCTTGACTACTTGGTATTTTTTAATTTTTAATAACTTTATAGTTATATATATTTGATATTTTTAATTTTATAATATTCCAACCTATATATTAATAAACCTATAAATTTTTTTTATTTTATTACTGTTTTTAATATATTTAATAAATGTTGTGGTACCTTGTGAATTAAAAATATTTATGTGGTATCCCGTGAACTATGTTTATTAACAAGTAGGGGTATTTTGGTCTTAAAATTTTCGGGTTAGTAATTTATGGTATCTGGTGAATTAAAATTATTTTTTGTTGTATCTGGATTTTTTTTTAAAAAATGATGGTATTTTATGAATTAACATACTTTTTAGTTGTATCCCGTGAATTTTCCAAAAAAAAAATAAAAAACAAAACTAAGATGAACTATTCATATACAATGTGGTACTATTATATATGCTGCATTATAACATCCGAATTGCATTACAAGATCTGTATAAGCTGCATCCATAAATCCAAAAATGGATTACATAATCCCATACCAAAAACTGATTACATCCATCATACACATACAAATGACTGAATTTTTAATAGTGCATTGTTATTGAACAACAACAGATGTTGCATCCATAGTTTTAATAAAAAAACTACAACAGTTGCTATTCACCAATGCTTTCTCTTACATTCATCTTGGTGCTCTCTTGGATTCAGCCTTCTCCCAACGCTTCATCCATTCAAGAAGTCAATGCCTCAACTTGGGCTAGCAAAGTGGCAATCCTTTGTTCCATGCTTGCCACTTGATTTTGGAGCATGAAAACCTCTTCTCGATCAGCAAACAACACTAGAATTAGCCTCATCGGTGATACTCTTTTCACAGTTGAACTGGCTAGGTTTTGCTCATAATCCATATTCTTTAATCTTTCCCGAGAAAAAAAATACAATACATAAATAATGTAAGAAATCGAATGTATTTTGTTTTACAGTCTGATGTGTGATGTGGTGTGATATATATACATACGTTCTCATGGTACTAACACACTTTGTTTTCTCTATAATAAATAATGGTGCAAAGAACAGCAAACTAACCTATTAACAAGACAACTTTCTTCTCGAAGCAACACACAAAGAGATAACTGAGAACATTCAAAGACATGAGAGAATATAAAGATTGTGTCTATTATAGCAAAGATAAAGAGACGAAGATATTCAGTAATCAAGTGGGGTTTATATTATGAGATAACCATAGCTGAAACGATTTGTTATAAGTTGTATAGTGTAGTAGATATTCATAAATGAAGCGGGGTTATATATTAAGAGGTGGTAAGCTGTATTGTATAACTATAGATATAGAGAAATAATACTTTGAACAACTATGTACAACAACACGTAGTATATAAATGTTAAAGCATGTATGACTTCTACCCATATATTAATTCAACTCAATAACAAGTATATATATTATACCTCTGTCATACTGGTTGTCGAAGATGATAATGAGCTTCAACTTCTATCTCAATAGTGGATTCGGTAAATCAATCCACACCAGTTTTTTTTTCTTCACATAGAAACGAGCAGCATCCTACATTTGAAGTGACGAGTTAAGCAAGGGTAAACAACAATAAAACACGTAAGATTAATTACAATAAAATTAACCTTAATACAAATACTCATAATATAATCAGAATAATTTTGATCGAAATAGGATCCGTCAAGTCTTCAATGACGCAAACTAGTTAGTTCGCCACAATAATAGTGCAAGTCTTAGGTCGATGAATAAATAAAATTTCTATTTTAAGTTGTCTTATGACTCATGTGAAACTCTTCAGTCGTGTAGTGTGCACATATATCTTAGCAACTCGCGACAGTTTTTCCTTTCCAGATATATCCTAAAAATAGAAGAGATAAAACTGAAATACCAAGGAAATTCCAAGCTAGGAATAATATAGTTGGGTAATGTTTCTGAGGTTAGTTAAGGTGGCCCAGGGAATTAGACGACATTCTTTCCGGAATTAATCTTTCTCTTTAAAGTGTTTCTGAATATTGATAACGTTTTGCCTTAATTGATTTAGTTATATTTCGGATACTATATGATATAGTGTTACTTCACCCTCCTACCTTCTCTAAGTTATTTAAACTTCGAAGTACTATTCTAGAATATTCTTTCCAACTTATTTTAAATACTCAAAGTTCGAATTCAGTTTGGCTTTCTTTTGTGGTTATTTGATTTCTAGAGTTCAAATTCTATTTGACTACTCAAGATATTATTTGTTAACTTTCCTTATTCTTCTCTCAGTAATTATATTACTGGCATTTTCATTTATCCTTTTAACGAGATTGTTCTCCTTCCTTTGTTAACTTTTAGACTATTTACAACATATCTACTCATTTCTAAATTACTTCCTTCCAAATAAATGTTTATTAATTGACTTCTTGATATTGTTTCTCATTCTTATTTTAATACATGGTTAATCACGGTTTACTGTTATCTCATTCTTGATTTATTCCTTCCTGAATTACATCACCAATCTTCTTTTACTGATCTTCCTAACTTAACGAGATCTATCCTTTGGAAATATTTTAATTACCGAGAGTTAGAACTCTTTCTTAATTATTTTATTTGCGTTTCCTTTTAACATAAATCTTTAATTAGTTTATTCCTTTTCTTTATACAAACAATTATTTAAGGGTTGATTTGTCTTCACTATTCTCCATCCTCAATACGCCGTTCTTGCGCTTATACTCTGCCCAATATTTTCACTCTCTTCCTCTTCAAACCCTTGGTGAATTCTCGCTAGTTCCGTCGAGGTCTAATCAATTCCCTGGTGTCCCGTTGGTAGATTGTCGGGTAATGTATTCTACCTAGTTCCTTAGTTATCTACTCGTTGTCCGGTGAATTCTTATTGTTAATTTTGGTTACCTAGACGCCAATTACATCGACGAGTGCTATCAATAGTCCGGAGCAGTTGGGCTCTTGAGGGATTTGGTTGTTCCAGGTACATTCTATGCTCAATGAATTTGACTGTTGTTTTACAAAATATTGGAAAAAGGTTTCATTGTGTTTTCATGGACTCTCGGTTGTGGTTTGAGGATTTGGGATTGTTTCCCACATTTCGAACTTTGAGGAATTGGATTGTGATTGTGGTATTTCAGTTATGGTTTTTGGGAGTCTTTCACAGGTTGTATTCTATTGTTTGGGAGCCCATAGGTGCTCCCCATGATTGTTATTATTTGCGCTGCACACATTGTTGCAGTTAAGCTCTATGATCTACTCTATGTTACTGCTGTTTCATAGGGGGTGTGCACACTTAAGGACTTAGGGTGAGGTGGTTGTTTGACAGTCCCATAGGTGACTGTCCTGGAATTGTTGTTTGGGGTCCCATAGGTGACCCTGTGTTTGGATTTATGGTTATCTCCTGTTGGAAGCTCCCTACTACGGTTTCGGTGTTGATATGTTTTCTTTAAATTCATCAACTGTTCAATAAAACCTTCTCATCTGATTATTAACGGCAAATGAGTTCTAAAATGTATTTTACAGGTTTAGGTGAATTTACTCAGTTTTTCTGATTTGTGCGATCCTTTCTGTGTTTTGTCTATGTTTTATGATCGCAAGTATGGATGACTAGGTGTGGGGATCGGGACGGTGAATCACATAGTTTAGGGATTACGAATTATTAAGGCTATGTTTTGAATTTCAACGGTTAAGAGATGTTGTGTTGCTCTCAAAGTTTTACACATTGAATATTTATTTGGCTTCCGCATAACTTGAGTTAACCTTTGTTTTTGGTGTTATTTAGTTCATTAGCCTGAGCACCCATGGGAATTGGGTGTGGCGGTAATGCCCTGGATGTTTTGAAGTCCGCTGCTGTTTTGAGATTATGTTTATTCGAGTATTTCCAATTGGTAATTATTGGCAGTTTATGAATCGGTTTTATTAAGTTTGAGCTTTGTATTGAGTACTTATTAATGACCTTATCTGCTCAAGAGTTTCTCATATTGTTGTTGTGTTTTATATAAGTGTTTCTGGTGGTTTTTGGTTTCTGTTTACGCTTTAAAAACTGCGTTTAAGGACCTGTCCGAACGTCCGTCCGGACATCAATGTTCGGACAGGCCCCGAAAGTTTCCAAAGGTTTTCATCGTTTGGCTGTGTCCGAACATCTATCTGAGCATCAAGTTCGGACAGCATGCGAGGACGGGTCCAGCTTGCAAGTCTTGACCTATGTCCGAACTTGCAAGTTCGGACCAATGTTCGGACCACGTAAGGATTTTTCCGAAGTTTTGAAACTCGACTTGTGTCCGAACTTCGAAGTCCGGACACAAGTTCGGACCTTGTCGCTTCCCAGTTTTCTAACTCTCGACTTGTGTCCGAACATCAATGTCTGGACACAAGTTCGGACGGATGGTTTTCTGCAGTTTGTTTTCTTCGGCTTGTGTCCGAACTTGCCATGTCCGGACACAAGTTAGGACCAACTCTATTTTACACTTTTAGGACTCGTTTGGAGTCCGTTTTCGATTCCGTTTGCGCCGTTAGATTTGTATTTTCATAAGCTATATTTTGACACAAAAATCCAGGGTGTTACAAGGTGGTATCAGAGCCAGGTTTTTGAAATAAGATAAAACTTGAATAAACCGGATTAAAAACTTGGGGATAAGCCGTTTGGGGAAGTTGTGTTGAATTATATTGTGTATTGTGGGCTGTTGAGTATATTGAACATCTTGGTGTGATGCTTGAAGATTATACACGGATTATTGTTTATTAGTTACTCATTTGTGTGAATTGTATGGTACTTACTGTTTATATATCTGAATTTTATACCCGTGGATTGGGGTAGTGAGACTGTAGTATAACTAGAAGGGGATCGTTATGGGGGATTTAAGAGCTTTTGAAATTTTTGACTCATAATCAGGAGTCCACCTTGAGTAGGGTAGACTGGCAGACCGACTGAATTTCCCCTACAACACCAGAAGTTGAAGCGGAAGGACTATCATGGCAGCCAACGACCCAATGAGACAGCTTCAGGAGCTTGCCTTGAACTTGGGCCAGATCGTGCAACGCCAAGCCCAGCGAGATAATGTTCCAGAAGATTACACAAAGAGGATTGCCCACCTGAAGTCGACTGCATTCAAGGGGGAGGAGGACCCAGTACTGCTGGAGGATTGGCTGCGTGAGTTCGATAAGATCTTTGAGGCGGTCAACTGCCCTGCTGATAGGAGAGTCAACGCTGTACTACTTCAAGAGTGAGGCTGACATCTGGTGGTCTGCCAACAAGGACGCTCTTCTGGTGGGACCTGACTTTGGATGGGTGGCATTGAAGGAGGCCATGCGAAGGCGGTTCTACCCTGAGCATGTCCGGATGCAGAAATATCTGGAGTTCTCTGAGCTTAAGCAGCAAACTCGGAGTGTGAAGGAGTACCACTCCAAGTTTCTTGAGCTGGCTAGGTTCGCACCGACGATGGTCCCTGATGAAGCCTCCAAGGTGTAGAGGTTTGTAGAGGGACTCAACTGGAGTCTCCGGGAGGCTTTGAGCGTGCTGACAATACCCACCTTCCAGGACGCATATGGAAAGGCTGCTAACCTGTACAGGGTGCAGCAGAAGAGGAGGGAGGTACAGGCGGGCCAAAAGAGGAAGATGGAGGACGGGGAAGAGTCCCGGAGTCGAGACGACCGACATCAGAGGCCCCATCAGGACAAAAGGTGGAGGCCTAACTCAGGTGATGGGAGGAGGTTCGATGTGAACCAGAGGAATGATCAGAGACGGAATGATAGGCCCCAAGGGCAGGCTCAGAGAGCAGAGTACGGGCGTGGCAGGCACTTCCACTGCAGGTGTAATACTCCGTATTTTCGTTTTTCAGATTTCATAACATAACATTCCGGTTTATGTTATTAATTATGTTATGTGGTGCTTTGTTTAGTTGATGGGACGTCGGAGTCATTGAATTAAAAGACGAGGGCAAGGAGGACAATTCCCTCTCTTTAATTATGGTAAGCCTTTTAATTAATAGCTTGGCAGTTTCTTAATTCCCAATTCACGATCAGTCTGCAATTCCGCTCATCCTCTCGACAGTTTTCAGCGCTCTCCTTCTCTCCCCTTCTTCTTCCTTCTTGGGTGCTTTTTCTGGTTTTGTGTCCCTTTCTGTTGATTCTTGGGATTCCTGTTCTGTGTGGCTGCCCTTCCTCTGCAGTGATTCAGGTTCGGGTTCTCTTTCGGTTTCGGTAGTTGTCGCTTCTGTTTTGAGAGGGATAGTTTTCTGATTGTTGGCTGCTCGGTTGTGAATTCAGCGTTGATCTGTGCACCTCCTCTACTACTGGTCGTCTGGTTGCGTGTGGGCATTGTCTGGACTGAATCTGCGCTTCGAATTCGATGTAAGTGGGGGATGGATTCGGGTTGTTTACTCACCCTCGGGGACTGTTTTATTCTAGTTTCTGAATTGGATTTGTGTTGTGACTGAGTGTTTTTACTTCGGTTTTGCGTTGTTAATCGATTGGCTAAACCCCGAGGGTACTGATTTACAATTCTGTGAGTTTTGGGTGAGTTTGTGATGATTTTGGTTCTCTTCTGCGCGTCTGTTCTTTCTGGAATTCAGCAGTTTTGCGCTGTCCGAACTTCGGTCTGAACATGCAAGTTCGGACAGTTCATGGGCGCGTTTTGATTTTCGAGATTTTGAAGTGTCCAACGTCGGTCCGAACTTGTAAGTTCGGACCCGACGCGAGGACGAATTTTTCGTGTGAGTTTCGACATCTGTCTGAACTTGCAAGGTCGGACGCAAGTTCGGACACGATGAGAGTTTTGGTTTCTGACTTTCGAATTACGTCCGAACTTCGAAGGTCGGACGTAAGTTCGGACTTCGACGTTTTCGCGGCCTCTGTTTCTCGGCCTCTGTCCGAACTTGCAAGGTCGGACGCAAGTTCGGACATGCCACTGTTTTGGGCATTACTCCTCTGTTTTCGCTCCGTTTTGAGTTCCGTTTGCGGGGTTGGATTCCCCTACTTGTGTACAAGCTTCTTATGCTGTTTATATGCATTTTCATGCACTTAAGTTCTGTTTTGTGAGCCTTTGTTTTGGGACCTAGTTACGTTGCTTCTGAGCCTTGGATAGTCGGGTCGGGCTGTCCCGTAGCATGCTACGCAGGAATTCCTTCTGATTACACTCCTTAGGGTCTCCCTTAGGACGTTATTTGACCGACGGGTTTGTTAGCTGTCTCTACGGCTTCTGTTGTGGGATCTTCGGATCCATAGGACATTATGTGAGTCCTTCTGTTGTGTTAGCTTGTTTCTAGTGTCCCACCTTTTTGTATCTGATTCTGAAAGTCCGGCTATGATTTGACATGGTGTTCAGCTCTGCCTTCTGATTTTATGACTCCGTTCTGTTTGGTTGCTAATGATCACATTTCCCTCTGTTTATATAAACTTCTGCTTCTGTTTTGAGTGGGCTTCCTTGAGGAAGTCTTCTGCTTGCTGGGCTGTTTAGCTCACCCCTTTACTTTCTTGCAGATTGAGCTTGTGGGATCTTCTCTTCTCGTTCCCTTCTGGAGCTTCATTTACTTTATGTTTCCTTAGACTTTGTTGTTTTGCGCGTTGGACGCTTTAGTGCTTTTGTGTAGCCTTCGGGCCTTTCATTGTATTTGATTTATAAGTATTTGGATCTTGTAAACTCTTTCGGTATTTATTCCAGTTCGATATTTGGTTTTGGGGTTTTTTGCTCTGGAGCCTTGCGACGTTAGGAGTAGACTCGCGGCGTGCAACGACCCTAACTCCTAGTGTTTGGTCGCTTCAGCCCTTATCTATTCTCGTACTTCTGGGTTTTGGGTCGTTACATTTAGTGGTATCAGAGCCAGGTTGCTCGTTCTTTGGTGTTTGTGGGGTTTGTCTGCATGCGTGGGTGTCTGAAAGGTCTATTGTATGATGTTTGATGGTTTCTGATTAATCTTGGTGTTTGTATCTTCAGTATGCCTCCCCGACGTTCAGGACGAGGTGCGGTTGCAGGCGATGCACCCCAGGGGGACATCGCAGAGATTGTGCAGCAGGTGGTGACCCAGATGTTGCAGACCGTAGGGGCCACTGCTGGCCAGGCGACAGGAGCCGGTAACGCGGGGGGCAGCAATGTGAAGGTGCTTCAGGAGTTCCTGAAGCTGAAGCCGCCTTCGTTTGATGCTAGTGGTGACCCACAGGAGGCGAGCCACTGGATTTCTGCTATAGAGGATTTGCTGAGGGTCATGGGATATGAGGAGGACCAGAAGGTTGGATTCACCACCTTCATGTTTCAGTCTGAGGCGAAGGAGTGGTGGAAGTCGGTTGAAGGGAAATACCCCCACCCATGGACTTGGGAGCAGTTTAGGGGTTGCTTCAACCAGCAGTTCTACCCCGATGTCTTCAGGGATCAGAAGATAGTTGAGTATGGGAGGCTTCGTCAGACGAAGGAGATGTCCGTGGACGATTATGTGCGAAAGTTCATTTCTCTCTCGAAGTTTGTGCCTGAGCCGGATGATAACCGGAAGGCGAGGAAGTTTGAGGCTGGCCTGAGGGGTGACATTCGAGCGGCGGTGGCGCCCGCCTTTCGCCACAAGACATTCAGAGACGTGGCGGATGTGGCCTTGGTGGTGGAGTCTGAGCTGCAGGCTAGGCAGCGCTATGAGAAGAAGGACCAGAGGCCCGATAAGGGCAAGGAGCAGAAGAGGAAGGCCCATGTGGAGGAGCCTGTGAGGCGAGACCAGACTTCTTCCCAGAAGAAGTTCAGAGGAGACCGGGGATCTTCGTCATCTGCATCGCCTGCTGTGGCGAAATGTGCTGAGTGTGATCGCTTCCATCCTAGGCGCGAGTGCTACAGGAAGTCTGGAGCGTGCTTCAAGTGTGGTTCACTGGATCACCACATTGCCCAGTGTCCACAGGCTATAGGTGGAGGTGGCAGTGGCGGTTCTGAGGGCCGAGGTGCTGGTTCAGGGTCCGGGCAAAAGGCTGATCAGAAGAAGCCCTACACCCAGGCACGGGTGTATGTGCTAGCTGGTGAGCGAGACCATGGCTCAGACAGAGTAGTGTCAGGTATTCTCCAGATCTCTTCTCAGCCAGTATTCTGTTTGTTTGATTCAGGAGCTACCCACTCCTTTGTGTCTGCTGATTTAGTGGGTAGTCTCGGGTTGTCTGTTGTGCCATGTGATGTTGATCTGTGCATCTCTAGCCCGCTGAGTGGCGTACCTGCTTGTGTGCTTAGCTCTGTGTGTAAGTCTGTTCCGGTAGTGGTCATGGATAGGAACTTGCCTGCTGATTTGATCCCTATGCGTATGTCTTGCTTCGATGTGATTTTGGGCATGGACTGGCTAGCAGAGCACCATGCCCATATAGATTGTGCAGCTAGGAGGGTTGTGTTTGATAGACCGGGTGAGACCCGTTTTGCTTTTGTGGGGAACTCCATTCCTTGTGCTCCTGTGTTGTGTCTGCTATGCAGGCAGTCTGTTCCTTGAGGAAGGGCTGCCAGGGTTTCTCTGCTTTGTACCTGACGTTAAGGAGGGATCCCGGTTGGAGGATATCCCCGTTGTGCGTGAGTTTTGGGTGTTCCATTGATGCATGCTGACCACTGTCGAGGTGGAGTTTTCTATTGAGTTAGCGCCAGGGACTCAGCCTATCTCTAAGGCTCCCTATCGCATGAGTCCGGCAGAGCTTAAGGAGCTGAAGGTGCAGCTGCAGGATCTTCTGGATAAGGGCTTCATACGCCCTAGTGTGTCTCCATGGGGAGCTCCAGTGTTGTTTGTGAAGAAGAAGGACGACTCCTTCAGATTGTGTATTGACTATAGGGAACTGAATAAGGTTACCATTAAGAACCGATACCCTCTTCCCCGCATTGATGACCTCTTCGACCAGTTAGCGGGAGCGACAGTCTTCTCGAAGATCGACTTGCGTTCTGGATATCATCAGCTGAAGATTAAGGCCGAGGATGTGCCTAAGTCTGCTTTTAGGACCCGATATGGGCATTATGAGTTCTTGGTCATGCCTTTTGGTTTGACCAATGCCCCGTCATTTTTCATGGATATGATGAACAGAGTTTATAAACCTTTCTTGGATTCTTTCGTAGTTGTTTTTATCGACGATATCTTAGTGTACTCCAAGAGTGCTGAGGAGCATGAGGAGCATCTGAGGATGGTTCTACAGACGCTGAAGGAGAAGGAGTTGTATGCCAAGTTGAAGAAGTGTGAGTTCTGGTTGGACAGAGTTGTGTTCCTTGGCCACGTGGTTTCGAAGGAGGGCATATCAATGGACCCAGAGAAGATTAAGGCGGTTATGGAGTGGGCGAAGCCCACTAGTGTTTCTGAGGTGCGCAGTTTTCTAGGATTGGCTGGGTATTACAGGAAGTTTGTGGAGGGCTTTTCTAAGATCGTATCCCCCATGACTCGTCTTCTTAGGAAGGATGTCAAGTTTGATTGGAGCGAGGCGTGTCAGGAGAGTTTCCAGGAGCTGAAGAAGAGGTTGACTTTGGCCCCGATTTTGACGTTGCCTTCTGGGACAGATGGCTTTGAGGTGTTCTGTGATGCTTCCCACAGAGGGCTGGGTTGTGTTCTGATGCAGCAGGGAAAGGTGGTAGCGTATGGGTCACGTCAGCTGAAGCCGTACGAGAAGAATTATCCTACCCATGATTTGGAGTTAGCTGCTGTGGTCTTCGCCTTGAAGATCTGGCGGCACTATTTGTATGGATAAGTTTTAGCTTCGAGGGCGAAGCTTTCTTTTAGGGGGATGAGATGAAATACCCAGGAAATTCTGAGCTAGGAATAATATAGTTGGGTAATGTGTCTGAGGTTAGTTAAGGTGGCCCAGGGAATTAGACGACATTCTTTCCGGAATTAATCTTTCTCCTTAAAGTGTTTCTGAATATTGATAACGTTTTGCCTTAATTGATTTAGTTATATTTGGATACTATACGATATAGTGTTACTTCACCCTCCTAACTTCTCTAAGTTATTTAAACTTCGAAGTACTATTCTAGAATATTCTTTCCAAACTTATTTTAAATACTCAGAGTCTCGATTCAGTTTGGCTTTCTCTTGTGGTTATTTGATTTTCAGAGTTCAAATTCAATTTGACTACTCAAGATATTATTTGTTAACACTCCTTATTCTTCTCTCAATAATATATATTACTGGCATTTCATTTATCCTTTTACGAGATGTTCTCCTTCCTTTGTTAACTTTTAGACTATTTTACAACATATCTACTCATTTCTAATTACTTCCTTCCAAATAAATGTTTATTAATTGACTTCTTGATATTGTTTCTCATTCTTATTTAATACACGGTTAATCACGTTTTACTGTTATCTCATTCTTGATTTATTCCTTCCTGAATTACATCACCAATCTTCTTTTACTGATTCTTCCTAACTTAACGAGATCTATCCTTTGGAAATATTTTAATTACCGAGAGTTAGAACTCTTTCTTAATTATTTTATTTGCGTTTCCTTTAACATAAATCTTTAATTAGTTTATTCCTTTTTCTTTATACAAACAATTCTATTTAAGGGTTGATTTTCTTCACTATTCTCCATCCTCAATACGCCGTTCTTGCGCTTATACTCTGCCCAATATTTTCACTCTCTTCCTCTTCAAACCCTTGGTGAATTCTCGCTAGTTCCGTCGAGGTCTAATCAATTCCTGGTGTCCCGTTGGTAGATTGTCGGGTAATGTATTCTACCTAGTTGCTTAGTTATCTACTCGTTGTTCGGTGAATTCTTATTGTTAATTTTGGTTACCTACGCCAATTACAATACATCGACGAGTGCTATCAATAGTCCGGAGCAGTTGGGCTCTTGAGGGATTTGGTTGTTCCAAGTAAATTCTATGCTCAATGAATTTGACTGTTGTTTTACAAAATATTGGAAAAAGGTTTCGTTGTGTTTTCATGGACTCTCGGTTGTGGTTGAGGATTTGGGATTGTTTCCCACATTTCGGACTTTGAGGAATTGGATTGTGATTGTGGGTTTCAGTTATGGTTTTGGGGAGTCTTTCACAGGTTGTATTCTATTGTTTGGGACCCATAGGTGCTCCCCAAGATTGTTATTATTTGCGCTGCACACATTGTTGCAGTTAAGCTCTATGATCTACTCTATGTTACTGCTGTTTCATTGGGGGTGTCACACTTAAGGACTTAGGGTGAGGTGGTTGTTTGACGGTCCCATAGGTGACTGTCCTGGAATTGTTGTTTGGGGTCCCATAGGTGACCCCTGTTTTGGATTTATGGTTATCTCCTGTTGGAAGCTCCCTACTGCGGTTTCGGTGTTGATATGTTTTCTGGAAATTCATCAATTGTTCAATAAAACCTTCTCATCTGATTATTAACGGCAATGAGTTCTAAAATGGTTTTTATAGGTTGAGGTGGAATTTACTCAGTTTTTCTGATTTGTGCGATCCTTTCTGTGTTTTGTCTATGTTTTTATGATCGCAGGTATGGATGACTAGGTGTGGGGATCGGGACGGCGAATCATATAGTTTGGGATTACGAATTAATAAGGCTATGTTTTGAATTTTAAACGGTTAAGAGATGTTGTGTTGCTCTCAAAGTTTTACACATTGAATATTTATTTTGGCTTCCGCATAACTAGTTAACCTTTGTTTTTGGTGTTATTTAGTTCATTAGCCTGAGCACCCATGGGAATTGGGTGTGGCGGTAATGCCCTGGATGTTTTGAAGTCCGCTGCTGTTTTGAGATTATGTTTATTCGAGTATTTCCTATTGGTAATTATTGGCAGTTTATGAATCGGTTTTATTAAGTTTGAGCTTTGTATTGAGTACTTATTAATGACCTTATCTGCTCAAGAGTTTCTCATATTGTTGTTTTTGTTTTATATAAGTGTTTCTGTGGTTTTTGGTTTCTGTTTACGCTTTAAAAACTGTGCTTAAGGACCTGTCCGAACGTCCATCCGGACATCAATGTTCGACAGGCCCGAAAGTTTCCAAAGGTTTCATCGTTTGGCTGTGTCCGAACATCTGTCTGAGCATCAAGTTCAGACAGCATGCGAGGACGGGTCCAGCTTGCAAGTCTCGACCTATGTCTGAACTTGCAAGTTCGGACCAATGTGCGGATCACGTAAGGATTTTTCCGAAGTTTTGAAACTCGACTTGTGTCCGAACTTCAAAGTCCGGACACAAGTTCGGACCTTGTCGCTTCCAGTTTTCTAACTCTCGACTTGTGTCCGAACATCAATGTCTGGACACAGTTCGGACGGATGGTTTTCTGCAGTCTGTTTTCTTCGGCTTGTGTCCAAACTTGCCATGTCCGGACACAAGTTCGGACCAATTCTATTTTGCGCTTTTAGGACTCGTTTGGAGTCCGTTTCGATTCCGTTTGCGCCGTTAGATTTGTGTTTTCATAAGCTATATTTTGAGGCAAAAATCCAGGGTGTTACAAAAACAATGTAAACAAAACAGTGGGTTGTGATTCTTGTGAATATATGTACAACTTATGGAGCTCCAAACTGAGTTGCATAATACCAAGTCAGAAATTCAGAAACTCACGGAAACTATATATAACACGTACTAAGTCATGGCAACGAATCCAAAGCAACAAAAGTTAATAAGTTCAATCACATAATGGATCCCAAGGAGCTGAGTAAAACTGTTCTATAATTCAATTATGATGACTACATTAGTAGCATGAGGAAGACTAATTTGATACAATAGTACTAGAGGTGATTTATACCTTGAAGTCTTCATTGTACCTGCAATCAACCACTTATTTCCAAACATTGAGAGATACGTTCTTTGGGTTTTCTTGTATGTTTCAGTCTTTGACAATGCACTATTTCAGTCTAGTCTCTTTATAGTATTTATTGGTTTCTTTTTCTTCATTTTCTAGATGCATTCATCAAGAGGATCCTAACAATTCGTTTGCACTCTGGTAAAATTAATTTGGCCTAAATAATAAGAATGTCAAACATGGTTAGCTATAATAAAAATGAATAATGGGGCAATTTATAATACAAAAGGGAATATATATATATTATATATGAGGAAGTGTTCTTTTTTAGTTTCTTCTATGTCATCCCAACACTTATACTTCAGCCCAATCATGTTCTTTTTCTTAACACTCTCTCCAATATACTTACCAAGTATAATACTAACTCTTCTTATCAGTTGACCAAACTTATTCAACTCCAACACTTATACTTCAGCCCAAATGTAACACAACACATATAGCACTATTTGAACAAATAAGAGAATGAACCAAGAGAGAAATAAGGAGAAGGATGAATGAGAGAAGAAGACTAATCCTAGAGAACAGAGAGATTGAGAATAATGAAAAAGAAGCGGTAACGGTTAGAGTCTGAGAAAGTTCGGGAAGAAGAGAAGAGGTGAAATTTAAGTCACGTTTTATTCTAAATTAATATAGAAGCTATCGTATAATTTATATAGAGTGTTTGATGAGTATTAAATCTGTGTTCCTGACTTACTGGTTAAGAGATTGAACATAATTACCCTGCAGTTTACAGTTTAAACCTTAATATGGCCTTTTTTTTCTCAGAATGTCGGTGTTACTGGGGTTTTCCTTTCCCTTTTAATGAATTTAATCAATATATCACACCTAGCTAGAAAGAAATCGATTCTGATATATGTACAAATGGACGAAAATATGCAGCACACAAATTTATGGTAATACCCAACCACCATATCAAATGTATTACCAGAATTTGCAAAAGATGGTACTGCTGCTTGTATTTACACAGTTTGGTTTTGTACTCTGAATAATTTATATGAAGCAATTGTGAGGAGATATGTTAGTGTTACAACTTGGCAGGAGATTAATTCAAACAGAAAAAAAACAACAAAAGCAACAGGATGAATAAACAATTAATTGAGAAATGCACCAATGTCAAGCCATCCATTTTGCAATGCATGAACAACATCAAAAATCTGGCCAGAGGCGGAGACAAGGGGCGGTGGGTGTTTTGGCCCCCCCAACTCCCTCGGGTACATGCTAACATCAGTTGTAATTTTTTTGTTATATAGTTTATTTATGTTATTAGATATTTGTTCGCCCCCAAAACATTTTGTAAAATATCACCATGATATCATCAAATTCTATTGGTTATTAATTTTACTTCTATTAATATGTAATATTTGTTCAATAATTATATTGTAAAAATTATTTTTAGTCTATAGTACAATAAGAAACTCTTAATATTTTATTTTAGCAACATAGTCTAAAGTAAACTAGTTATTATGTCAGTCGTAGTAATCATGTACCCTACTATCCATAATACAAGTGTTTTAGTTTTTTATTACAGATTTTACAAATTAAAATAATATAAGAATTACTCAAAATCATTTTTTGAAGAAGTTTTTAACTAACTACTAGTTTAGAACTATTGTTCTATATTATTGACATTAACTTACAACTTTGTAATACCCGTTTTTTAAACGAGAAATAAAAAAGGTAAAATAAACTTCTTTATTAATTAATTTATATATTTCAATTCTAATATAATTTTTATGTCAAACTATATAACTAATATCAATTTTAAAATATATAAAAATTTTATATTAATTTTAAAATTAAAATTAATTTTAAAATATTAATTATATTATTAAAAAAAATCTCGCCCTCCTTAAACAATTTTCTGACTCTGTCCCTGAATCTGGTAATACATTCTTATACAGACACATCTTTAAACACAAAATAGGAGTCAGATTAAGCTCTATAGAGTATTATGAGTCAATAACATCGTTCTTATGGATAATGATGACCTCTTACTCATCAGTGACAGCAAACAACAGTTATTGTGGAAAATTAACACTCTCATATCCTTTACCAACTAGCTTTTCCCCGAATCCAACAAAAACTAGTAAAAAGCATGCAAGCAGCATGTTAGTCGCAACAAGGAGCCGCAGCAACCTGCTAATTTCAGCAAGGAGCAGCAGCGTACCATTTGTGAAAATTCAAAACCAACAGCCAATGACAACACTTAGGCAACCAAAATCAAGTTTATGATTTATACACAGAGTGCATACTCAATTATTAGTGAGGTCACTACGCGCAGTCGGAATTCCAATTCACTCAGTCGGAAAATAATCATTTTGCCCCTATTTTAATATCTTTCAAAAATTACTATATTTACCCATAATTTGTGACATATACGAGATGCACCCAAATTTTATTATGTAAAGGAAGTGAATACGTTATGAAATCATATTCAAATTCAGAAATCTTTTTATAGTTAGAGAGATAAAGAGAGGATATGGTTTTGAAGGTTTGAACAAAAACATCTTCGATAAGAAGAAGAGCAAAAAGATGGAGGAAATAATGAAGGTGG